>JBAGKO010000001.1:12506768-12517071 GCA_037177275.1 Acacia concinna | reverse complement strand
TTTTACCTCACCTAACCTCCCCTACCCCCAACCAAACAAGGTTTTTAAACCTTCAAACCTCACCTCACCCAACCTAATCTAACTAAACCCCCAACCAAACACACCCTTAGGGTGGGACAAGGTCAGGCCAAGCTTAGTTCATATCAAGACGGCCTAAGCCTAGCTTGGACCTGTTAAGAGGCCTGTTGTTTTTTTTTAGACAGAAATTAAGGAGCCTATTGAACAACAATCTTACAAAGCCTATATAGAAAAACAAGCTAGCTACAAATACATAGTTGAATCCATAATATATTACAACATACATCATAAATCAGTCTAAAAAACAAAAACATAACAATTTAAGTTACAACAATGAGTCAATGAGGAGTAGAGGACTAAATCTATGGTAATTTGGTAAGTACCCACAAATCATGAAATCTTCAATATGACTTCTTCTAATTTAGATTTGGTCACACATAGTCCATGTTCAAATTAAGGAATTCTTTTTTTATAAAACATAATAGGTCAGGCCAGTCCGACAGGACTAAAAGGCTTATTAAGAGGCTTGAGCCTTTTTTTTTTTTAGGCCCATGCCCAGGTCACTGATAGGCTGCTTGGCCTTATCCCACCCCTAACGATATCTATAAGAGTAATGTGATTAATTAAATTTATATCACAATTAACAACTTAATTTTATAAAAAAAAATCAATTACTTGAGATTTAGAAATTGAGATTTTCTTTTTGTCACTCCCCCATTTCTTACTACTGTAGTACTGTTGAGTTTTCCAAGTTTTAAAAGTATTTTCTGGAGATTTTCCCATCTCATTATTCTCTTTGTAATCAATCATACAGTCTCATTCCAAATCCAGAGACTTCGTCCCTGTGATTCGTTGCCCCATCAACATCGCATTCGACAATCCGCTGATTCCCCACTAGACGGGGTTCTGGTTTGTCTAGTGGGTCGTTTTTACCTTCCAGATTGTTCTACTAAGCCCCACCACTGTGCGATTTCTCTGGAATTCCTCACTGTGGAGACTATCATAGATGCCTCTGGAACTTCAAAATTCTAATTATTCGCAGTCATTTCAATGGCATCTAATTGTTCTGAATAAATGGCGCTTCGATCTACCAGCACCTAGTGCGTATTGTTCTAGTGTTCCAATTCCGTATTGATCTGTGCGATCTTCTTCGACGGTGATCCGAAGCTGAAGCTGAGCTTCTTCTTCTTCCTCCATGGCGGCGTCATCGGAAAAGCAAGTGATGGTGGTGGCGATCGACGAGAGCGAGCACAGCGCCTACGCTCTCGAATGGACTCTGGATCATTTCTTCACGCCCATACCTAATCCTCTGTTTAAGCTCGTTCTGGTTCATGCCAAACCTTATGCGACCTCCGCCATCGGAATCCCCGGACCTGGTACTTGATTTTTCCGGTCGATTCCACTTTTCGTTTTTCTTCTTCTTGTGATTCTGATTTTCTGAGAAATCTGTGAATTGCGAATATTGTTGGCAGGATTTGCTGAAGTTTTGCCCATTGTTGAAGCGACTTTGAAAAAGACGGCCGCCAAAGTTGTTGAAAAAGCTAAAGAAGTTTGCCAAAAGAAATCGGTAATTAATTAATATTCTCTTCGAATGTCTATCTCCAACCATCCATAATTAACCGGTAACACTGCTCATTCATAAGCTTACCAAAAAAATGAATTAAAATAAAATCTGTTATGGTTGATACTAGAGTAGATATTATTCTTGCTTTTGGTCCTTTCAGGTTCAAATTGCTGGTTTTTATCTTATAGTTTGTTTGGAATAGCGATGATAGCAGTAGCTTATTTCTATATATTTGTGTGAAAAACGCTAAACAATGATCTAATGCTTGAAGCAACAAGTAGCTTAGCTTGTGTGTATCCATATCCATATTATATTAATGGTTGGAGCAAATTAAAATTCTGTGAATGTGTGAACAGGCAAGTGATGTAGAAGTGGAAGTGATAGAGGGTGACCCAAGAAGTGTGCTTTGTGAAGCTGTGGAAAAACATCATGCCTCCATATTGGTTGTGGGAAGTCATGGTTATGGGGCTCTAAAAAGGTACACGCTCACATATTCATTTCCAATCATTCAGTCACTTGCTACAACCTAAGAATAATTAAGATTTAAAATAATGTTATTTCTTTAATTTTTTTCTTTGGTTCAAAATAACTGTTATTTTACTGCTGAGAAAAATTATTGCGTAGCAATAACTTAAGTGTAATCTGTGTACTTGGTTAATTTGCAGGGCGGTGTTAGGGAGCGTAAGTGACTATTGTGCTCATCACGCTCACTGTACTGTGATGATTGTGAAGAAGCCAAAAACCGAACACTGATATGATATATATATATATATATATATATATATATATTTATATGCCTGCCTTTGAAGTTTGAACACTTAAATGATAATGTTACATTCTAGTGTTGAATATATTTCTATGTCGTTACTTGTGTGATTAAATAATTATTGTCTTGTCTAAGCATTTGGCTTTTATTACTCTTTGTTTTACACATATCTTACTTTGTTTTTTATTTAAGGGTTAATATAATTTTTTTGCCCTTATCATTTCCCTTCTTTTTGTTGTTTTTCCTATAATTTCAAATTAAAAGTTTTAATCCCTGAATTTCTCTCCATCTAAAATGTTAGTCCTTTTACTTTAATAAGGACCTTAACGACAAAAAATATGATTATATGTCACTAATATTGTCTATCACTTTCTTTGATTTTTAATTATAAGATCCAGTTGAATTTTTTTTAGAAAATTCTAAGAAAATTAATTATATTATTTTAAAGTATTAAAATTTATCGTTTTTCTTTAAATTATTTTATTTGACTTATGAATTAATATATAATATAATAAAATACAACATATTAGATAATCAAATAATATAATTAACTTTTTTATTATTCTCAAAAATAGAAAAAGATGAATTAAGTCTTATAATCAATGTCGTGACAAAATGACCTCAAAAACTCGCTTCAGCTAAAATGAAAACCCAAATTGCCCATCACCCATCTATTTCTTCACTCTGCCCAGCCACTTCAACCTTTTTAATACTGCTCAATTGTCCTTCACCCAGATATTCATCTGGTTTCAAAATATTCCTTTAAGGATGCAGTGATATGAACAGAGCTACAGAGAGAATTAAAACAAACAAAAATACCTTCGTTATTTTCTGAGTTTCAAAGCCTCACACTTCAGGTCAAAAAAAAAAAAGCCTCACACTTCCTCCCGGAGCGCCCCTTAAAGCTGTGCCCTCCCATAGCGATCTCTCTCTCTTGTTGAAGCTCATTATAAACAGTGATTAAGTTCTCTCTCTAGTTCCCTTATTTTTTAAACAAAAATTATCATTTTGCCTCATAAGCTATAAATATCATAATCATCTTGTTCAGTCTTCGAGTTATATCAGGGTAATTTATCGTGTTAAGGACACATCATATTTGACACCATTAAGATCCTTATTACAATATAGGGACTAGCGTTACTAAAACCTATGTATTAAAATTATAAAGAATAAAACTAAAATAAAGGCAAAACTATAAGGCCAAGTACTATATTGACCCTTTATTTGATCAATGTTTCCTTTTATGTAAGCTTTATCACGTTAACTAACAACTTATTCATACATTATTCTACAAAACAAAAACAAAAAAAAAAAAATCATATTTGCATCTCTTAAAATTGACATAAGCTAGAAAGTAATTATCCTTAATTCTTGAGAAGATTACTTAGTTGTGATTCAAGTCGTAACGTTTGAGAGGCATCCTAATTCCAAGGTGTTTAGGTTAACGTTTGATGATAATGGACTGATCGCCTTGCTTGACATTGGTATTATCTACGGAGAATAAAGATTTCGTCCTACCCTTAAAACGTGGGTGAGCCCAAACCCCTTCCAAAAAATTATATATAAAAGAAAGATAAAAAGAAAGTAACCATCCTAGTATTGTTAAATTAGCTAGAAGTTGTTGCCCCAAAAAAAATTAACAATAAGCCTCATTTCATCGTCCTATTGATATAAATTAAATAATTTATTTAGATAATTTGAAAAAAATAGTTAAATTAACTATTTGTAAGAAATGCATATTAGTTTTTTTTTTAAAAAAAATGGTTTGGATTTAAAATTATATTTCGTGATTTTAGGGGTTAAGATTTGGATCACAGTCTTGTATTTTGTTGGCTCCATCTTTCAAAGAACTATCATTGGTTGTTGACAATGACAAATCCCAATGGTATGTCATAGTCCAAACCATTATGTTCATTGTACATTTGATAGCTTCCCAGTTTTCATCTTTTTCGCTAATGAGTGTGTTTAAATGACAGCAATAAGTCACTTATAAGTGACTTATTCCGCGATACGAGAAAGACCCATCTCACATACTTATTTTGTATTTCGTAATAAGTCACTTATAAATTATTCCAAACACACACAATATTTATAGCTACTTTTCCTTTTACAAGACCTTTTTATAAAGGTTCTTCAACAATCAATCTAATTGTTTTAGTGCCGATAAAAGCGGTGGACCTTATAGGATGGTTGTCAAAACAACCACATCTTATAATGGTTTTATTGTTGGTGACAACGCTTTTCCACCCACATATTTGAGTGAGAGGATGATGCAACCAGGGGGGTTCTTGGCCGTAGTGTAGTTCCCTCTCACATATTTTAGGATTAAGTTATTTTTAGGTTGTTTCTACCCTATTGTGTAGTTGGGCTTTCTTTTTACAAACTTTTATTTTGGGCCTTAAATCTCTCAGACTTAGTTTTAATTAAATATTATTTTCAAGAAAAAAAAATCACTTTTTAAAGTCGATTTCTTATTGTCATCCACATCCTTTGCACTAAATAATAAAACAAAGATATACAGTATTATTCATTTATTTCCATGAAAAAATATATACAAAATTATTAATATTGATATTTTGATGAAAAATTATAAATTTTTAGAAACAAAATAGATTAAAGTATTATATTTAAGACCAAAACAAACTCTTTAAATAACTACAATATTAGTTGGCCAAAAAAAAAAACTAACTCCAATATTAAGGACTAGAATACAATTAATTACTTCAATTCAAGATAAAGATAGTTTAAATGATGTCTGTAAATTATTACACTGTTTTGTACACTATATTTTAGTTTAATAATATTACTTTTTTTATCAAAAAAAGAAGAAGATAAAGATAGTTTATGTTATAAAATTAAGGGAAAGATGATAAGAGCAATAAAGAATGAGTAAATAATTGAAGAGCAAGAAAGATTATAATTCTCATTTACTTTTTAAGGTGCAAATATATAATGTATGCCTTTTATTTATAGGCACAACTTTCTAATAATGATGTATGGAACTAGTTTCAGTGCTTCTCCCAATTATGAGCACTGTAAGTTACATAATGAGCACACCATTGAAATAATTTTTTCAATGGTCTAAATTTAATACTTTTAAATAATATATTTCAAATGAAATAGTGAGTTGTTGAAAATATTATAGATAAAAGATTATCTTTATATTAGATTTTGTGGTCATTAAAATAATGTTTCTTTTTTTAAAAAAATAAAGGTAAAAAATTCAATTTAATCCATCAAAATTAAATCTTAACAATCTAAAATGATAGCTAGCTCTTGGTATTCATCATTGCCATAGACACCGAAACTGATTCCAGTAATCTATGGGAAAAAGAATATATGAGGAAGTGATATCTCAGTAGTTTCATATTTTATTATTATTTTCTATGGTATTTTTATTATTTAAGACTTTTATTACGGTTTCACTTGTAGTAGACTTTGGGTTATTGAATAGAGTGATTGCCATTTTTCTTGAATTTTCTCTCTTCTCCTTTTTATCCAATGATTTATTTTCCCTTTCACATCTTTCTTTCCTCTTCTCTCCTTCCCTTCTGTTCATCCCTCTGCACCTTTCCCCCTTCTTGTTCTGTATAATCCCCATTTTCCCAATTAAATTGATTCCGTAATTACAAGAGATAATGGAAGGATAATATATAGGAAATAATGGGAATAGGATATCCATAAGAATTATATTCATAACAATTTAAATATACGATTAAAATTCTAATTGTACATTTTATATTCATCCCCTCTCTTATTATCTAGGTTTACATAGGATTTTTAATATATGATTAAAATTATAATAATACATTTTACTACAGGGCTATAATTTGGCCTAATCCACCAAGAACAGATTCACAATATGTGCTGGGCCAAAAAAAAAAAAAAAAGAAATTCACCACATGCAAGATTCATATTAAGACATAACTAAAAACTGAACATACTTCTCATATAAAGTTTATTTTTCAATATCGTATTAGTAAACGCTAAACAGCGCTATTAGAGATAGATTATCTGTTGGCAAAAAAAACATATTAGAGATAGATTATCCCCCACACAGATATTAAGAAATTAAATATTACCTTGACAAAAATTCTAAATGAAATCCATATATCCATTTATTTACATTTTGTGGCAAGCTAGAGTAAAACTAAGAGCTAATACTTATTTAATATTATTGTTAGTCTTTTTATAGTTTAATTGAATTTTAGTTTTAATTCACAAAGACTCAAATTGTTGGTTTTAATCCCTATATTTTTGTGAGAACTTAGTTCAACTTTGATTCCATTCAAATTATAGGAACTAGACATCAAATTTAAACAAAATTTTAGGGATTAAAACAAAAAAAAAAGTATAAGGATAGTTTGTAAATTCAGAAAAAAGATGTTAATAAAAAATAGGGACTGAAACAAACTATTAGAAACTTAACAAAAATTATCAAACTACTAACAATGGTATCAACATTTAATATAATTATGAATTCTTATCAAATAAAAATATAACTATGAATAAATTGGTATTTAGTATTTTTCTATTAATTAATTTGAACTTGAGGCTGTTAAATATCTCACCATTTTTTATTTTTATTCAAAAATATGAAAAGGGAAAAGAAAATTAACAAGCTGCGTCCTGTCCTACTGATGAATTAGCCAGATATGATGATTGTACGGCAATTATCGTCTCCTAATAAATAAATGGCGATAAGCAACAGAGCCGTAGACCCGGAAAGCAGGACTGGATCCAAACCCACCAACATCGAGGAATCATTCCCGTACGATGCTGAATCCATCTTCCTAGTTTCTAGTTCCTATCAAGTTTTCAATTTGTCAAAATTAGTTGGACTACAAAATTTGCAACTAAGCGCTTACCAAAACCAGTCTATTGATTTGAAAACTTCACTCAATTCCGAAATTGGAAGCATTAGAAGAAGAAAAGAGGAGGAGGAGGAGGAGGAAAGAGCTATGGCGGAACATTCCCAGAAGGGAACCTTGCTTCAATTCGCACCGATGCAGAGCTTGGTTGATGAAGGTTTTTGGCACAGATTGTCTTCTTTAAAGCTTAACAAGCTTGGCATTGACGATTCTCCCTTACCAATTAATGGTTCTTCCCTTTACTCTCCCTCTTTTCCGTTTACCTAGTTATTGAATTCAGATTACGTAGTTTCGGTTTTTTTAATAATTATTTTTATAACTGGAAAGGACAAATTACGAACACTGGACAAATCTGATAATTGTGTATTTCTTTTACTCCTCTGATTCTAATTTCAAAGTACAAGCTTTTTTGTTTTTGCCTCATGAGAAATCCAAACTAGTGTTGTCTCAGGGTTTATGCAGTTGTTCTCTTTTTCTATTTTAGAAAATGCAGATTCTTTTTGTTGAGTTTTAAAGATGCAATTTGAACTATTTGTTAATAAAGTTTGCTGGGACAATGCAATTTTGATCTTATAAACTGTTGTCTCTTTGCAGGATTCTACGCACCTTGCTCACATTCTCAAGTATCAAATCACCTAACTCTTTTAGCTGAGTCATTGCCTTCCGAATCAAGTGTGTCATTATTGGCTCCAGATGCTAGCCGTGGCAACAGGAACAGGTGCTCTGTTCCGGGCATGCTTTACAATACTAATACTGTTGAAAGTTTCCATGCACTTGACAAACAGAACCTCTTAAAGGAAGAGGCAAGCAAGGTAAATGTTTATAAAAGATCTCACTGGATGAGACAATTGCGGAATAAATAATTTCCTGCCGGTTAACCTAAGAATTTAAGTTTTTGAGATAAAATAACTCTTGGCATTGTTTGGCAAAAAAAAAAAAAAAAAAAACTCTTGGCATTGTATCAAAGTCTGTTTAAACCAAATTTCTGATCCTTACTATCTCCATTCTTTAGTTTTTCCTAAGGGATGTGTTAGATATATTATTATAAGAAGTTAATGACCTTTCTTTCTACTCTTCAAACTATTTGGGTCTATGTTTGATGCATCTTTCAGCTTAAAAGGCTTCTGCTTGAGTGGTTTTTGGATATTAAATTTATTTGCATGGCGAATGTGTTGAATGTGTAAATCTTGAGCCCTGACTCACTGTAATAGGATCTAATGAATCTTGAGCTGATAAAGTTAATTCTCATGTAAGCCTACCCTTTTTGTAAAAAATAGATCTGGGAGGACATTCAAACTGGAAAGGCTGTGGAGGACCCTGCAGTACTGTCACGATTCCTTCTTATTTCTTTTGCTGACTTGAAAAAATGGACCTTCCACTACTGGTTTGCATTCCCTGCTCTTATGCTGGATCCGCCTGTGACTGTCAACCATCTAAAGCCAGCTTCTCAGTGGCTGAGCAAAGAAGAGGTGCTTTGGATTTATTTATTGTTTATCACATATATGATTAGATGACTGCTCTTAATTTACCATTGGACTTGTTTCCTTATAAAACGACAGGTGGAATCCCTCTCTGCAGCTTGTAACGAGTGGCGTAACTCGAGGTCAACAGCAGGTACATAAATCAATATCTGGCTAATTTCTTGGAAATATTTATAATTGGTTTCTTCCCTTAAACTTTTCAAGATTTACCTAATAATAGGAGTATGTGGCAGATGTTCCATTCTTTTTCATCATTATAGATCCGAACTCCTGTGCTACTATCAAGCACCTAAAGGATTGGGAGAGTTGTCAGAGTGATGCTTACAAGGTCTTAAATTACAGTAATTGAGTATTGTCTTTATGAAATTGCCTTGTTCAGGTGAAGCAATTTCCCTGGACGTGAAATCATAGATGCCTTTTGACTGAAAGTTACTTGGTTCTCTCCACAGACCCTCTTTGGATTTTATGACCTGTGCCATCTTCCAAATAATCCTGGCTGGCCTCTACGCAACTTCTTAGCACTTCTCTCTGCAAAGTGGAATCTCAAGAGAGTTCAGTTTTTCTGCTATAGAGAGAATCGTGGTTTTGCGGATATGCACTTGTCCCTTGTTGGTGAAGCTATGATTACAGATTCCCAAGGTAGAGCTGTGGGAATTGTTTGATGAACTTGATCTTTAGCCACTGCTTCTTTATTTTTTCCAAATTATTATGTTAGCTTTCTAACTTAAAAGAAATGTATTTTTAGGGGGGAGAGATAGTGTACCTAATGCAGTTGGATGGGAACTTAACAAAGGGAGAAAAATACCAAGACGTATTAGCCTTTCTCAATCTTTGGATCCTACCAGGTATCTCATTTTCATGTTTTTTCTGTTCTTTGTTGTGTTCTTGTGCTACTTGAATTATTTTCTTCTACATTATTATTTTCATACTTGTATCTTTACAGGTTAGCAATATCTGCTGCAGATTTGAATTTAAAGCTTATGAGATGGCGTGCTTTGCCTTCCTTAAACTTGAGTGCCTTATCTTCTGTCAAGTGTCTTCTTCTTGGAGCAGGTACACTTGGCTGTCAGGTTGCTCGTATGCTCATGGTGAGTATAGTAAAATTTTGGTTTTATTGCCTTTTCTTCTCCAAGTGTAAGCTCATGAATGTTGCAGGCATGGGGTGTCAGAAAAATTACACTACTGGACAATGGGAGGGTGGCAATGTCCAACCCATTGAGGCAATCCCTGTATACTATGGATGACTGTCTTAATGGTGGCGAATTCAAAGCTACAGCAGCAGTTAGAAGTCTTCAGCATATTTTTCCAGCAGTGGTAATTTATTGGGTCCTGAAACTGCCTTCATGCTGGACTCAAACTTTGTTTCTCATATTGGCATGCTTTTTTGTTTTTTCCAGGAAGCTGAAGGTGTTGTAATGGCTATACCAATGCCTGGGCATCCAGTACCTAGCCAAGAAGAGGGTAGCGTGCTTGATGATTGTAGACGCCTTTCTGATTTGATTGATGCCCACGATGCAGTTTTCCTGTTGACTGATACAAGGGAAAGTCGATGGCTTCCGTCACTTCTTTGTGCAAACACTAACAAGGTTAGTCACTTTAATCT
>JBAGKO010000001.1:12485011-12506668 GCA_037177275.1 Acacia concinna | reverse complement strand
TTGGGTCCCAAAACTGCCTTGATGCTTGACCCAAGGATTTTTTCTCATATCAGCATGCTTTTTGTTTTTTCCAGGAAGCTGAAGGTGTTGTAATGGCTATACCAATGCCTGGGCATCCAGTACTTAGCCAAGAAGAGGGAAGCATACTTGATGATTGTAGACGCCTTTCTGATTTGATTGATGCACACGATGCAGTTTTCTTATTGACAGATACAAGGGAAAGTCGATGGCTTCCATCACTTCTCTGTGCTAATAGCAACAAGGTTAGTTGAATTAATCTTTTAGATGATATGCATGTCATTATCTTACTCTGCATCCCTGTATCTCATTTAATAAACATTTTAACTTAAACATATATCATATCTTTCTTAGTTTATAAACTAACATACCTTGCGTTGATTCTGTTTATCTGTTTGCAGATTACAATTACTGCAGCTCTAGGGTTTGATAGTTTCTTGGTTATGCGCCATGGAGCTGGCCCTTTCAGTCAAGCCCCTAACCTAAGTACTGAAAGTACAACTTCTCTATGTGATGAGATGCACAAACTTAATGTAAATGATGCAACAGGAAAGGAAAGATTGGGATGCTATTTCTGCAGTGACGTTGTTGCACCCACTGATGTAATTTTATTGCAGCATTATGAGATATTTGAATACGCCACATGAGAAAAAAAAAAAAACCATTTTGTGAAGTTCTAAATCTTATGTCCTTTCTGCAGTCAACCTCAAACCGCACTTTGGATCAGCAATGCACAGTGACTCGACCAGGGCTTGCCCCTATTGCTTCATCCCTTGCAGTTGAACTTTTAGTAGGGATTTTGCATCACCCTCAAGGGTAATGTGGCAAATATTTATTTTATTATTTCCCATGCAAAGGTTTTTAAGGAATTATGACAGAGATCCTTAGTAGAAACTTCCAACTGCTGTGCTTGCTTCGTATATCTCCCTAAAATACACATCTTGGCTCCAATTTTTTCAGGATACATGCAGAGGGTGAAATTAACACGAGTGTCAGTGGAACTACAGAGCAACCTCTTGGTATTTTACCACATCAGATTCGGGGTTCCCTTTCTCAGTTTTCTAAAATGACTCTTATAGGTCACTCGTCCTCCAGTTGTACTGCTTGTTGCCAGACGGTAAGTTTGGACGGTGAATAGCACCCATGGTAGCACATTTGTAAATTTTTAGCGTTGTATTCCTCAGATATCATCATTGGCTGTGGCAATGCCCCCTGGATGTGGTAAACAACTTAGACAACCCAGTGGAAAGAATATAAATTCTGAGATATATTGGGTCAAAAGTAAACGTAAGTTGGGAAATATTGATGATTTCGATGAAAATATGTTTGCATGTGTATATAATCCTTCCCATCCAACCAAATGAATGAATGAATAAATGAATGTATGTATGAGAGTTGATTTTCTCCTAAATGCCATGGCAATGATTAGGGGATGTATAATAGCTAGTTCCAGTGGCCACCAGTTAGTGTTTTCAATTTACAAGGTTCATGACTAAACTAGTCAACAGTTGCATAATTTTTTAGATTTCTTACCTCTTGTTAATATGAAGCATGGGCAGTTGGAAAAAAAAAATCTATTTTGTATTTGACATTATTTAGGATTTTTAAACTTTTCAGGTATATATTTGCCTGTGTGTGGTTCTCATCCCATCTTTGCCTCTGTTAATTGTTCTCTGGACATGTTGCCTCTGGCAAATTCACCGGGAATATCCAGATTTCTTATTTTATTTTTATTTCTTTGTGGGTGAAATTACAACTGTTCAGGTTGTATCTGAATATCGGAATAGAGGAATGGAATTCGTACTTCAGGCAATTAATCATCCTACCTACCTAGAGGATCTGACTGGATTAACAGAGTTGATGAAATCAGCTTCATCCTTCTCAATGGACTGGGACAAAGACTATGACGACGACAATGATGACGATTGTGTTGAAATTTAACTATCAGTAAGAATTCTATGTTGCTTTTGTTAATAAACGTTGCCAATCTGCTCTAAAAGCTAATTTGAATATCATCCTCCTTCCGCCACTTACCAGTTTGCTTTGGCTACTGTACCTTTTGAATTGTACAAAACTAATTTACATGTAAAGTTAAATTATTTACTAACTTAATTCTTGCCATTGATGCATTTATATGCCCCATGTTGTTGTTGCTGGAGAATTTTGCTTTGCTATATCCTGCGGAACTTATATTTGTGAATGGTTTATTAAAGAGTTGGCTTTTAATAGAGTACTACAGTGGGCAATCCATGCAACCGATAGCACTTAGGGTCTGTTTGGTAACAGCGTTTGAGGGCCTTTTTGGGCGGTAGCCGCAAAAAGTAAGCCCATTTGGGGGAAGGGCAGTTTGGGAAGAGTGGGTAGCTTTAAGTCACTTAATGAAAAAAGTGGCTGAAAAAGGAAAAAAGGTCAAGTTTTATTCCGGAAGTAACCGGTAAGGAGTGTTGAGTATCTGAAAGTTTTGTGAGGAGCGTTTTTACCTTAGAAATAACTGAAGGGTAGCAAATTTGCCCGGGCTGTTAGTCAATGGTAAGTTTGATTGTTAAATTACACATGTCAGTCCACATGGCAACTAAATTATCCACCTCATCACCTTATATTACACCTCAAATTTTTTGTTAAAAAAAAATACAAATCTCTTTCCAGAAAAATAAAACACTTGCTTCCATCATCTTCTTCCCTTCCTCCCAACACTGCAAGTTGCCGCCACGCCTGGAAGAGTTGCCGCCATACAAAGTTGTTTGGCGGTGACAGAAATAAGAAGAGGACAAATTAGAATAAAAGCAACATAACAAAAATCAAAACCATATTAAAATAAAAAAAATCACGCAACAAGAATCTAGAGTTTAACAAATCCAGAATTAACTAGCTCAGGCCAATATGAAAACCATAAGATCAACATGACCCATCTTCAACCACCTCATAAGCTTTCAATAGATCAAAATTGTATCACTTGGCTCAGGACAACATGAAGCCTAAGTTCAACTAGATATTTTATCACTTGCCTAGGGACGAGAGAAACATCCTGTACAGAGAACCTTATTGCCGATGAACCCACCATCTTATCCCTGAGCTTCACAGCAGCCACAATGAGGCTTGTCCAAGTCAATTGCAAATCATCGCTAATATCGAATAGAAAGGCCATTGGTCAATGTTAGACATTGGAGAGGGAGAGAAAGGGATGTTGGGGAAATTGTTCAAATATGAGATATAATCCTTTATATCATTAGTTGAGGAAGAAAAAGATCCAAAGAGTCGGCAGAATCAAAGAAGGGATCCATGGGGACACAATCGTGATGCCAATGGCTAGCCTATGATTTGGATCTGGCTTTGGAAATCGGACCCTCCATGAACACCTCCATCTCAAATCAAGAAGGATGTAGATTCAACTCATGGCGTCTCTCTTCTCATGATGGGTGGCTTCACTGAAAGTATGGTAGCCAAAGCCTTTGATGATGAAGGGGAGGGAGAGTCGCGGTGGGTGGCAAAGCATCACTGATGAAAAGAAGAGGAGAAGAATCAGTGCTGACCCTAGGTACTATCTGATATGTTGAAAGGAGAGAGGGGGAGGGGGTGTATGTTTTTTGTTTCTTAAAAAAATTCTAAGTGTGAAATTAAGTGCCATGTAGCTATGAGGTGGTGATGAGATGGCTAATTTAGTGCAATGTGGATTGACACATCATTTAAAAGTCAAACTTAAAATTGTCTAACAGCCAGGGCAAATTTACTACCTTTTGGTTACTTTCGGGTAAAAATGCTCATCGAAAAACTTTCGGATACCCATTTTACACAGTCCCCCTTCTCTCCAGTCTCCACCCTCAGCTCTCTCTTCTCTTCTCTCGACCCACTGAACCAGCTTGCCCTTCTCTTCTCCGCACACACAAGATGCGTCACTCATCTTCTCCTGGAGCAACGAGCAATTACTTTAACAACTTTACTGTTTTTTAGTTCTTTTTTTGGGTACAAGATTACTACTTTTGATCCTAATTATAAGACATAGTTGACTTTTTTTAAAGAAGTTAAAGACGCAAAATAAGTTATTTAATCATATTATATGTTGTGTTTTATTATATTATATATTCGTTCATAAGTTAAATAAAATATTTTAAAGAAAAATGATAAATTTTAATACTTTAAAGTAATGTAATTAGTTTTTTTAGAATTTTTTTAAAAAGTCAACTGGGTCTCATAATTAAGACCAGATGGAGTAATACGGACAACGTCGAAAGAAAATTCTCGCTTCAAATATTAAATCATCATTATACTCCTTTGGTTCTATATATAGGGCAGAGAGAGAAATTTTTTTTAGCCCTATTTATAAGCTACCTCATTAAAGTTTTGATGTTAATGTACAATTTTACTATTTATTTATTATTGTGTTGTCTTCATTTTCATTTAGTATTTATATATTAAATAAGAGTAGAGTTGAAAATTTGTTAAATTTTATAGTAAAGTTAATAAGATTTAAGGTTTTTCTTTGTCTATATAAAAAATATTGGACGTGCCCCATATATAGGATCAGAGGAGTAATTCAAATACGTGTCAAACTTTTTTTTTTTTTTACAAAATAACTCTAAAAAAAATTTCATTATAAGTCACTTTTCTACTTACCATTCAAACACAAGTGACCTATGAAAAAAAAAAGTCACTTCTCTTATCCCAATTTAAACACAAACCACTTCTGATAAGTCACTTATCATAAATCATTTAAAAAAAATAAGTCACTTTGTTCCTTTATTCATGCAAACTGTCCCTTAATGGGATGTGACTTGTTATTGTTTTAATGCTACTTCATTGTCAAATATAAGACAATGTTGATTTTGCATTTACAAGGCATCCTTTTGGTGCCTAAGTGTTGCCATCTTATTGAACTATTGAGCAATTAAACCTAATATGCAGTTTTGGGGTTAAATATATGGGATTTGAGAAATTTTTCTTCTTCTAGTTTTAGGTGTGTTCATGCGTTGATTTGGGTTCCAACAAAATCAAATCAAGTCAATTTAATTGATTTTGCAAAATGGAATACTAACTCAGTTTCTTTGGTTTGATTAATAAAATAATATAATTATTTTATATTGGAAACCAAATCAATGTATTCTAACTCTTGATCTAATATTATTAGATCTAATTAGACCATCCATCCAAATTGTTGTTGATAGTAAAATACCCCCTCCTGTTCATATAAGCTTTAAATTTGTGAGTGGGTATAATATTTTTTATAAGTTGTAGTTTAGAATTGTCTGATCAATTAATAATGTGTTTTTCCCAATTTTACTGCACTATCATTACATTTTTTTTAGATACATACTCTCATTACATTTTATTCATACATATTTTGGGGCCGGGAAACGCATTGGTTTTATATTTATTCATTTTAATTTATTTTAATTAATTAAAAAAAATTAATTTTTGGTCCTCAACTTTTAATTCACATATGATTCAATTTTTCAACTTTGATACGATATGGCTTAGTATCTAAACTTTTAACATGCGTAAGTCATGTGAAGTTGTGTCACGTCTTATTTGAATTATCATTATAAAAACATGTAAGTTGAGATAAAACTCATATTGCATACTAATCTCATATATTGTAAATCACATTGGAAAAACAATTTCTACTCCTACTAACCCAAACAGAAACTTGAAAGTTCAGAAGCTGAGTTGCATGAGTCATAGTTAAAAAAAAATTAAGTGTTAACTGACCTAAAAGTTGAAAAACCAAAAAATTAATTTTTTTTCTTAATTAATTTATTAATAAATGTAAATTCATTATTTGAAGCTTATATTATGGAACGGAGATACTGATTTAATATCACGGTTCCCAGTGTTTCAAGGGTGGTGTTTAGTTTTGTCATCACATGTATTTTACACTTAACACCAATAATATAATAGTTGTTTTGAGTGAAGAATAATTAGGTATGCGTTGATGGCCTAATAGAACACTCAAAATCAAACAACGCAAACAAACAAACGAACGAAACCAAAAGTGTCAAACACAACACAGAAAAACATGATACACTTTCTAATCTAATAACTGCCTCTTAATCACTGTATGACCCATGAACATCAATTATACAAATACTTTCGAACATCCTTCGAATTTTGTCTTTTTTTACCAACAAAATAAAACACAAGAATTTTGTCTTTCGATCACGTGACGAACCCATTATTTATCTTTGATAATAAAGCCATCATCATCATTGAACCTTCACGAGTCTGAATTTAGATAGGAATATCTTATCCCTCAATTCTGTACAATTAAATACTTTAAAAGAAATTAGCATGGTATATATTTTTATCATATATAAAAACATCCAACAATAAACAAACAAAAGAACAAAAACAGAGGACTAACTTTCTTAATCGCTTCAATATAATACGACCAAATGAACTATTAGCTAGTTTAAAAATCAGTTCGTATCGACCTTCAATTTTTGTCTTCCAATCTCGTGATGATGGAATACAAAAAAAAGATCACGAAAAGTTTTATTTTACAACGACATCATCAATTTGTGATGTTTCCTGCTATTTATAAACCATAAAGTATATATATTGGGTTAAAGTCCAATTTTAGTCAGGTAGTTTTCATATAAGAACTGTGGGTATTAATAATTTTTGTTTTATCAATTTTCTGTTTAAAGAAAGTGTTGAAAATGGAATGAAATCGTTCTCACCGTTAAAAAAACTAATGTTAACCAATAACATTTTTTGAAAGGTTAGATGAGACATTACTAGTTTTTTTTTAACACTTTTAGGGTGAAATTGATATTAAAAAAATTCCAAATACTCATAGCTATTACTCAAAAACTTTTAAAGTAAAATTGAACCTTAACATATATAGATACACATACTACCTCTGGTCTAATGTAATGATTGCTTGAGAAGTTGGATTTAGTTATAAATAAAAAATTTCAATCCACTTTATCTTTCATATTCATCTTTTTCTCATAAGTTATCTCTATTGATTACACATGTTAAAAAGAATTATCATTCATGAATACTTTCAATACAATTATTTAAGAGGCAATTTTAGCGTACGTGTTTTTACAAACAACTAATTTAAATAATTTTCTTAATCTACTCAAATCAGTTAAATAAATATTATATTAAGCACCAACGCTCTGTACACGCAAACTTCTTATCCATGAGATTCTACACAATACAAAGAAAAATGTATCTATTTTCTACATAAAACCAAATAAAGACAAGCCCATTGTAAAACTCACACCTTGTTTAATGTGCCTTTTATTTTAAAAAAGAATACAAAAAATATGTGGATGATTATACTCACGAAAGAATTTAGGTATACTTTTAAGGTATCCATGACATTTTTTTTAAAAAAAATAAAAATTATAAGATCATACCATGTTTGTTTTTGGCCAAAGATCTTACCATCTGTTGTTTTAATTATAAAGAATGTGCACGTGTCACCTCTTTAGTTGTTGTTTTTACACTAGTGCTATAGATAAGTTTTCAAAAGCTACAATTGGATGGAAATGCAACCAATTGGACTTATGTCTTTGTAAGCATGTCATATTCTTTTTTAATAATCTAAGCATATCATATTCTTGTAATAAAAATTAGACAAAACTTAGCTTATATCCATTACATTCTATTATCAAATCAAAGTTCGTTATAAGTGATATTTATTATTAAAATATTTATACATAATTTTAAAATTTTATTTATGTGAATTTTTGCCATTACAAAAAAATTTGTGTTGAAATTGATTAGATAATTAGATCTAATAATTATAATTAACTAAATAATCCTTAAAAAATTATCAAATACTTTATAATTAATTTCTACTTTGTTCGAGTCACTTATGTGTCTATATGTGTAATCTTTTCTTTATTATACTCATCTGGTTTTTAATATCTCCGTGAAATATATGTAGGGAATTGAACTTAGTCTTAAATATAATAGATATTTTTTATATTTGTCAATTTCTTCATAATCTTCACCTATTAATACTCTTTCAACAGTAGTCAATAAGAAAAATAAATGAGAGAATTAAAGATGATTAGGGTGTTTTAGAAAATTTATGTCATAGTAACAAATTTAACTTTATTTTTTTAATCTGATCAAATTAGGTAAATACTACCTTTGTTCCTATTTATAAGACTTTATTGACTTTTTTGGAGAATCCTAAAAAATTTTTAAGAAAGCTAATTATATTACTTTAAGACATAAAAATTTATCGTTTCTCTTCAAATTATGTTATTTGACTTGTGAACTAATATATAATGTAATCAAATATGATATATGATATGATTAAGTCATGTAATTAGTTTTCTTAAGATTTTTTTAAGATTCTTCAAAACAGTCAACTGGGTCTTATAAATAGGAACGGATGGAGTATACTATAATAAAACACAATATATGATATGATTAAGTAATGTAATTAGTTTTTTTAAAATTCTTTAAAAAAAGTCACCTTATAATTATAACCGGAGGGAGTATAAATGAAAATATAATTTAAACCCACTCATTTTCTTTCCTCTTTATTCCCCTCCCCAACTAAATACTCCCTATAATGTGAGATAATTAAAATTGATTTAATTAGACGAAGAAGAATATGGTTTATCGAAAGAAATACTATGATCTTGTTAGTTAATATTTATTGCACCACTTACTAAACTTTGAAAAAAAAAATATTAGCATTTTATTTTTAAATGATTTGCTTAAACTAATTTTAATACATAGTATTTAAAATGTAAAATTATATTTCAAAAAAAATTTCCTGATCATGTTCCAGTTTCCATATGCAAAAATGTATGAAATGAAGACTTTTCATTTAACCCAAAAACAAATTAAGATTTAAGAAAATTATGTAACTTATTTTAAATTGTTTTTGAAATAATTGTGCCATACAAACTCTTTCAGACGTTACCCTTCCTACCAAACACGTGGCACAATCTTATTGGCCATTCAAGTAGCCACGTGGCATCTAATACTTACCGCGGCCTATCTTCTCTTATATGGATTATTCAGATTTTCGGATAATGCAAAGAATCGAAACTATCATTTATGTACAAATATGCACTTACTACAGCTAAATTGTATCTAAGGAAAATATGTTTTTTTTTTTGGCCGACATCCAGAGCAAATATGTTGCATCTATATCGTTATGTGATTTTTATGAATTAAATTTATAATGGACAATTTATTTATATAATTTTATTAAAATTCAATTAGTGATTTGGGTGTCATGTGCCTAATTTAATTTTGATTTTAATAATTTTAGTCTGTATAATTTAATAATGTGGTACAAGTTATCACGATGTATTACTGGGAAAATAACAGTTATACCAATGTATTGTTAAAATTTTGCAGTGCACTAGCATTTGTGGGTTTACCTTTTTAATAATGAGTAAATTCCAAAACATACAAAAAACGGATAGGGAGTGGGTAAAAATTTGAAATTTTAAAGTGCTGGGTGTCTTTGACAAAATTGCTAAACCATACTTGTTTTTCTTTTTGCTATGGCTAAACTATACTTGTTAAAAGTGTTAGCAGTAGTAGTAGTAAATGACGTGATAAATACATTTACTTATTAGCATTACAAATATTGTAAGTGGTTAAATGTCAATTTTTATATGTAAGAATGTAATATTTCAATCGGATTATATTTGTAAGCTAATGACAACTTTTATAATTGTTTTTACCATTTTAATAACGTAGTTAGTGCTTGGGCCAAAAAAAAAAGCATAGTTAGTGAAGGCAATTTTATAAACGCACCAACATGTCTAAATCTATAATTCCTACCTTTTCCATAGTTAGTGAGATTTTGAAGTTGGCGAGGTATCTTTTTTTAACTTTCCCAATAATAACTGTGATAATTGATTAAAAAAAAATTCCCTGACCTTATGATCTATACATTTTGATTTTATCCTCATCTTTATTTTATGTTGTTCAATTTTTCCTTTGTTTTTTTGTACTATATTTAATAGGTCACACAAGTATTGTTTATTTTTATTACAATTTCCAAAACTCTTATATTTATATTGCATATGATCTATTTTTTTTTAATACAAAACTGAAAATCTACCAATTACATTTGGAACAGTAATCTACTTAGGCAAATGTTAGTTTCCTTCATCAACTTCCTCATCTCGTAATCCAGCAGGGAGTTGAGAAAAGATACTGAAGACCTGCTCCTGTGTAAATGACAGTTTAGCAAGTCGATCCGCAAGAACCAAATTCTCCCTATACTCATGCTTCAGAACTATTTGCCGGTTCCTCGCAACCAAGCCTCTCACATGCTCTACTAGGTCATGGAAAGGATGATCTACATGACACCCCTGCATTATCAATCTAATAGTCTCAACCGAGTCTGATCGAATAAATATCTTCCTAAAATTCCTTTTCCAGCACAAATTTAAACCTTGTATAATGACAATCAGTTCTGCAATCATAGAAGGAACATTAGATAGTTTGCAACTGTAACCCAGGAGCCAACATCGTCTCCACTCCTAATTAGCCCACTGCAACCGCTTCTACCATCCTGTAAAATAGAGCCATCAACATCCAACTTTACTTGGCCCTCACCAAGATCCCTTGGCAAGAGCTTACATAAGTAATCCCCTGTATAAAAGGAGGAGTTGAATAAAAGATCATGGTCTAGACATGCTCTATAGAGACTATCCACTGCTCTTCTTCGCCTTGCTTCTTGTTGGTTTCTGAAAAGATTGTCGCATCGTGAGACCCAGATGTCCCAACATATGTATCTGAACAAAGTAGCCCATGGAATTTTCCTTGTATGAGGCTGGCCAACGTCCTGCTTCAAATTCCATCGAACCCAGTCTACCCCTTGTAACGAGAAAAAAGTACCTCGCATTTAGGGGGCAACTACTTCCTTCCATCTCTTCCTAGCATTCAAGCAGTCTGTAAGTAAATGCATCCAATCTTCTTCCCTCGAACATCCGAACGGGCATGTAGAACTAGTAGTGAGACCCCTTTGTTGTCTGAGGGAAGCTGTATGCACACGTCCATGGGAAAAAAGCCACATGAAAGTCTTAAACTTCTCAGGAATATTCCACCTCCAAAGGTGCTTCCAAATTGAGTCTGCTCATTGTTCATTACCTGAAAAAAGAGAGAAATATGCAGATTTAACAGAAAAGGAGCCATCAGTGGATGGCTTCCATATGAATTTGTCCTCTCCTCTCTCCTCACATAGTGGAAACATAGAGATAATACTATTAACAGCGGGAAGAGGCAACACTGCATGGAGTTTCTGGACATCCCAATCACCCCAATGGGTAATATAGTCTAATACTTTTTCCTCCCTAACAATTTGGTCTTCAAATCCAAGAATAAGATCAATAAGCGGCTGATTAAGCTGAGACCAGTTTTCAAACCAAAAGGAAGTATCCTTTCCATTACCAATCTTCCTCCCTAATCTGGTATAGAAATCCTCCCACACGGTACAAATGCTTCTCCAGGTAAGTGAGGAATTATTCTTCCTTTGTATCATTGGAAGTGCATCTCTACCACATTGATATTTTGATCTCAACACCTGAACCCAGAGAGCATCTTTATTGGTCATCATATTCCAACACAGTTTCATTATAAAATAGGGGGATTGAACCAACTGAAGTGGGCAAGGAAAAAAAAACGGGGGGATTGAACCAGCAGAAGATTCAATAAGATTTAAAAATTAAAATGGACATGTGCAAGGCTATTCGATGTTGGCAAATTTGGGCCTGAAGCCCGAGGTCAACATGGTTGTCATGAATCTTGAAATTATTGGCGGTGGAAAATTTGGTCCAAGCCATGCAAGGGGGAATCCACAAATTTCAATTATGTTGAACCATTATTATGTACGGAAATTACTCTTCTTTTCGCCCATTCAATTGCTCAAGTTATGCCTGTTTGAAGGAGCGGTGGGGAAGATGATTTATTTATAATTAGAATTTTGCAAAAATTAACTTGGGTGAATATTAGATTGTATTATATGATTTATGTTTGGAATAGTGGTAGTAGTAGTTATTTATGTAAAAGTTAAACTTAATTGATTAATATGTTAAAAAGTAACTTTTGATGGGAAATTACTGAAAATGACATAAATAATATTATATGTTGTATTTTATTATTTTATATATTAGTCAAGTCAAATAAATTAGTTTAAAGAAAAATGATAAATTTTAAAACTTTGAAGTAATGTAATTTAGTTTTCTTACGATTATAAAAAAAAGTGAGTTAAGTCTTATAATTAGAATCGGATGGAGAATTATTATAAATAAATATATTGTAATATTTATACTATAAGTTGACTTTTTGTTAAAGAAGAAAAATAAGTTAGTTAATCATATCATATGTCGTGTGTTATTATATTATACTCCTCTAATCCTATATATAGGGCAGAGAGAAGAAGAAAAATTTTAGCCCAACTTATAAGGAAGAGAGAGAAAGTTGTTATATTGATGTCTAAGTTTGCCCTTCATTTATTGTTATATTGACCTTTTCCCATGTAATATATTATATATTGAATATATTATAAAAGAATATGAAACATCGTGGCAGTTCCATGGCTCTAAAGTAAAATTAATTTGGTAGGGTAAAAGACACAAATGACCTTACTAGAAAGAGGGAGAAAAATGTGATAGATGGAAAGAGAGCGCATTTGAGTAGCAACTACATCACAACCAAAGTGTCTACCTTGGGTTGTCTTCTTGAAAAGATGATAATGCTTAATCAACAATCTGAAATCATTTTACTCTGTCATCTCTATATTTGAATGTTTTGCCGACAGTCCATGATTGGTGATTGTGGAAACTGGAGTCTCATTGTTGTTGATTCATGCAAGTAGTAGGAATCACATCGAGGTTGAGGTAAGGTTTGAACTTCCTTTTTAAAAGTCTTGTCTTCTTCATATAAAGTGGTAAACACCTGTAGTTTGCAATAAGTACATAATCTGGTGAAACGGGTATGAAAGGAATGAGTGATTTCATATGGTGCAAAAGGTGACACAGATCTGGATTTTTAGATTTCGCAGCAATGTTGTTATTACATAAGGTGCAAGCTGTAAAAGGTGAGATTTTCCCTATGTTGTTATAAATGGATAATCAAGCTCCCGTGATTTCTTGTTTACCAATTAATTTGTGTTGTTCATATAATAATTCTACTTGTTCACGAGGATTTAAACACATGAAATCAAATAATTCCCTGTGTTTTCTTATGACCCAATTAATTTGTCTTGTTAATATGACAATTACATCTGTGCATGAGGAGTAAAACACTTACAAATTAGATTTGTTGAAGTTCCTATGTTTTCTTGTGAACCAATTGATTTGTCTTGTTCAAATGACAATTGAACTTGTTCATGTGGAATTAAACACTTGCAAATTATATGTGTTCAAGCTCCCATGATTTCTTGTTAACTCATTAATTTGTTAAGTTATTGAAGTTCACATATTAATGATGTGAAGCAATAAGAGATATGGGCATCAGTTTTTGAAATAAAATATTTGTCATCTCCATGTATGAAGGGAATATGTGAAGACACTAGAGGGGAAAACGATATATGAGGGTGGTATTATAAGAGAAAATTGATAATAAAAGTAAAGACCTATGAAGAACTAAAAAGACTGGTAGCAACATATACGTGGTTTGAAAATGATGAGTTCGACATGAAGTTCACATTTAGTTACGAGAGAATACTATTAGAATAAATGTTGTGTGTCAAAGAGAAAAAGAAGCCTCACATTGTTTGGGACAAAGAAAACATAAGTATATATAATACAACTTGTGAACTTAAGCTTGTAAATGAGCTAAGAAGAAGAGTGGGCTCGCGTGCACAATAACGGGCCTCCATGAGGCAAACCTGGTTGAAATCTGACAGTCTCCCCTTATGCTTGAATAAATATGGGCTCAGCATTTTTTGGAAAAAATCTAAATTTTATTTTATGAAAATGGCTTATCGGAAAAAACTAAGTTTTAAAGGTGTTTAAATTTGAGTACTTGAGATTTCGATTACAAGGGAAGTTAAACCATATTTTATTAAACCATTTATATTTTTTCAGCTTTCACATATGATCTTATTGCCCTCCAAAGTTCATAATCGATGTCTTCCTTGCTCCTCAATGTTCAAAACGAATAGTGTAAATTGTTAATGTTTGTAACCGGTGAGTGAATTGCCATGAACGATCTTAATGGTGTTTTAAATTGTGTCTAATGGGTGCCTTGGCTCACCGCCTATAAAAGGCAAACTTTGCAGAGGTTCAAGACACCTTGCTCTAAAGTCTCAAGTTTTGTTTCTTCCTTTGCATCTTTCTCTCATTTTTTAGGCTTTCCTGCTTGCTGGTTGAGAATACATTTTGTTGTTTTGTTCACCCTATATTTCCAGAAAGGATCCATTTTATCTTTGAGAGTGCCACTTCCAATAAATATGCGGTGACGGAATAGCTTTTAAGGACAGTGTCCAGCGACGTGACTTGAATTAACTACCTTGCTTTCGGGAATTGCGTTAACATATACTGCTAGATCTTATAGATGATATTAGAGTTGACCAATTAATTGGCTATAACAATACCAGTGGTGATATGTGTGTTTGCAAGAATGAGAAAGAAGCTATGATGTGTGTATAAACAACTTATCTATGTTTTTTGAGATGTGTTGCAATGTTGTTAGAATGCCTTTTTGTAATCTATTTAAATAGATGAACAATTTCAAGATGGTGCACGATGAAAAAGTGTCTCACGCGTTATGATGAAATTACTTTCAAATGTAATATATTGTAAATGAATGAAGAATTCCATGATAGTACTTGGTGAAAAAGTGTCTCAAGTACCCGGATGAAATTTCTTTCAAATATAATCTATGGTAACTAGATAAACAATTTCATGATGTTATCTCTTGTTCATATAATGATTGCACTTATGCATGGACTATTCTATTCTCTTAAGGACAGTGTCCAGGCTCGGATTAACTACCTTGCTTTCAAGAATTGTGTCAACATATACTGCTAGATCTTGTAGATGATGTTAGAGTTGACTAATTAATTGGCTATAACAATACCAGTGGTGACATGTGTGTTTGCAAGAATGAGAAATAAGTTATGATGTGTGTATAGACAACCTCTCTATGTTTTTTGAGATGGGTTGCAATGTTGTTAGAATGCCTTTTTGTAATCTCTTGTAAATAGATTAACAATTTCAAGATGGTGCACGATGAAAAAGTGTCTCACTGTGTTATGATGAAATTACTTTCAAATCTAATATATTGTAAATGGATGAACAATTCCATGATAGTGCTTGGTGAAAACTTGTCTCAAGTACCTTAATGAAATTTCTTTCAAATATAATCTAAGGTGAATGTGCGTACTTGACAAACAACTATTTCCTCAGGGGTGTTAACACAAATAACTATTTTGAAATGTAAAAATAGATATGGAGAATTTTTTTCGGAGCAAAATTGACAACACCGTTAATTGCAGTTACTTTTTGACTGGTGAGTCCTACGGCCAATTATTTTAATATACTTTAAAAGGTTAAAGTGAAAATTTAACAACAAACTATTTTCTTAGGGGCTAGAGATAATTTACAAGGCAAATATAAACGCTTACATTATAACTAAAGGAATTTAAAAGAATATAAGAAGTTAAAAAATTTTAGACATTCAAATATTTGTCTTGTAAATGTTAGTATTTATCTTTCTATTGACAACTTAATTTTACCTTAACTAAAAGTAACGACAGTTAACGACTTTGGGACCCACATGTCAAAAAAAAGTAACGGCAGTTAACAACGTTGTCAATTTTACTCAAAAAAAAATCTTGATGTCTATTTTTGTACCTCAAAATAGTTATTTATGTTGGACGCCCCTAAAGAAATAGTTGTTTGTCAAATCTACACCTTTACCCTATAATCTATGGTAAATAGATAAACAATTTCATGATGTTGTCTCTTATTAATATAATGATTGCACTTCTACATAGGACTATTCTAGTTGTTCATTATGCACAAGCCACTTGCAAAAGTGTACTTGTAATTTCACTTGTTCATTATGCTATTCCACTTTTTAATAGAAGTATAGAACTATTTAGCTTATAAGTCATAACAAATGAGTAATTGTTAATAATTTAATTTCACTTGTTCATATAACTATTGGTCTTGTTCACAAGTATGTTCAACTTGTTCATGATAAGACAATTGCAAATGTATTCTTATATTTTATCATGTTCATAAGACCTTCTACTTGTTCATTGTGTATAAGACACTTGAAAATGAGTGATTCTTAAAAAATCAATTTATCTTGTTCATGGGATTAGTCTATTTGTTCTTGGAGTGTAAGAAACTTGTAAATGAAACTTATCCTTGCATGAGTAATTAGGATAGTCAACTTGTCATTTAACCTTCTACTAACGATTAGCAGTGAAAAAACAATCAATCACAATAAAAAGTAGAGTTGCATACAAATATAAAAATAAATTTATATGCATCAGAGTTTGACTTCAAATCTATAACATTAGATACCGTCATTTTTTCCACCTCCTGTGCTACTTTGAAGTAGTTTTAATACGCCATTTCATTTTGAGTTATTTTGATGAGTTGCAAGCCACCATAACAAGTCCACCTTTAATTGAGTATTGACTTCCTACATCACTAGCTTATTAAGTGCATTTGTTGGTCTCCAGACGACTTTCTCTAATCCACAATTTTAAAAGAAGTAAGCCTAAAAGGAAAATTACATCTCTTAATTAAAAGTGGCACATTTATCATAATTATCATGTCTTCATGAAAAATAAACATGACTACTAGAGAAAATAGTTGCTTCATTGAATTGCTCACAATATCTCCTGATATACATTATTAATACGTAAGCATCAATCACTTAACAATTTAATTGAATGAGAAAAAATATAGCACTTCAACATTTATGATTTGCAAGTGTTTTAATCATCCTAAACAAGTGGAAGTGTATGTGAACAAGATAAACTTATTGTTTGACAAGCAAATAAAACAACTATAGGAAGTCAAATTTTCAATTGTTTAACTCATCATAAATTAATGGTATTGTTGTTTGAACAAGATAAAGTTATGGTTTTACAAGATAATAAAGTAACTTCAGGGATTCAGCTTTTTAAGTGTTTAACTCATTATAAACAAGTTAAATTGTTATTTGAACAAGATAGACTTATGGTTTCACAAGAAAATAAAAGAACTCTAGGAAGTTCAGTTTTCAACTCCTCAACTCATCAAGACCAATTGTATTTGTCATATTAACAATTAAATATAGGATCTTCAAGTGTTCAACTTCCACGAACAAATGCATTTTTCCATATGAACAAGACAAACTAATTGGCTCAACAAGAAAACATAGCATGTTCAACATTCTAAAATGCTAGAGGTTTCACCCTCTTCAACACATGCAATAAATAATTTCCTTCCACATTTATTTCATTTGACTACAAACCACTTCTAAACTAAAAGTATTTACCACTTTCTATGACGAAAATGAACCTTTTTAAAAGGGAAGGCCAAAACTTACGTGACTACTTGCATAACTCAACTATAAGCAAAGAAGACTCCAACTTCAACAATCACCCTCTATTGACTGCAGAGAAGTCATAATGGAATGGAAAGAAGATACCTATTACGGATTGACCAAATAACTTTGAATGGAGAGAAGATATACTGGCAACATTTCACATTTGATCCATACTTGAATTATATACACTTTGTCACTCGTTTAGCCTCTCCCCATTCAAGGTTTGGCACTAAAATGGGCTAGTTTCCTCTTCACTGCAATGTTCCTTCGTTTATGTCTAATGTGAGAAGACGAACAAATTAAAAGAGCTTTTTTTGCAATCATTTTGACAAGGGCAAGAATGTCTTTTGCCTTCAAAAATTAATATCACTTTCATCCCTTAAGATTGAATTGAATATTCAAAATGTTGTGGGACTAATTTTATATTAATTTTTTTTTGTGATCTCTAAGTGAAATTCTCCCATGAATCAAATTTAATAGTGAAGAGACTTGTTATGATGAGATGATTTGCTCGAGACAACCATAGGGATGAAACCGCGGAGTAATATGATATTTATTTTAAAGCACAAGAATGAAATTGAAATCTTTTATTAATTTAAGGGCCAATTATTATTAATTCCCCCACTATATTAATTAATACACCTTTTAATTTCAAATATAAAATATAATTGACTTTTTTTAGGGATTAAAGAAGATAAATAAACTACATAATAATATTATATGTTGTTTATTATTATATCATATATATCATTTTCTAAATTAGACAAAATAATTTGAGAAAAACGAAAAATTTAAATACTTTAAAATAATGTAATTAATTTTCTTAAAATTATCTAAAAAATTTAATCTAATATTATATTTAGAATTGAAGGTAAAACCCTATAATTAATTTTTTATAAGTATTCAGAACTATAAAATAATTAAATAACAAAAAATAGAATTATCTCCGATCTCAAATATAAGATCCATTGACATATAATATAAAATATTATCATTTTTTCTCAAACTATATTGTCTAACTTATTATATAATATAATTATATACAACATATTATTAGTATGGTATAATTAAATATCTTGTTTACCTTCCTTCATTTTTTTTCTAAAGTTATCTAGATTTAGAACGGGGGAAGTGATTCTAGGGGTGTTTGAAAAATCCCGGTCCGATACTACCGGCCCAGTCCCAAGATTTTAATCCCGGGAATTTCTCGGTCTTAGCCGGGACTGAGACCGGGATCACCCTTGGGGATCCCAAGATCATCCGGGTCCCAGATTGTATTTTTTTTTAATTTTTTATCTTATAAATTAAAATTTTATTTGTATATTTTTATTCCCATTAATTAAGTTATCTTTTTAAAATATGTGTATAACATCTTTAGTTGGAATTAAACCTCATATATTGCGATACTAAACTTAACTATATACTGTATAAAGATAATAATGAAGATGAAAATAATAATAAACATAATTTATAAACTCTAGATCAATTTATGTAATTATTATGATCTTATTAGTTGTTAAATGATATTTTTAATAATAAAATATGAAAAATTTATTTAATATAATTTTTAAAAAAAAAGAAAAAAGAAAAAAGAAAAAGGGATCGGGATTTCTTGGTCCTAGGGTACCAGGATTTTCTTGGACCGAGATTAATTTTCCCATCCAAGTCTCTACTTGGAACTTGGACCAGGAGTAGCACATCCCTATCTCGGTTCTTAGTTTAAACACCCCTATGTAGATATGGGTATTTTTACATCTGTGGGATTTATAGATATGTATTTTTGCACCCATGCCATCAAAATGTTATTAAAAAATTATTAAAGTATGATCCACAAAACATCCGTTACTATTAATTAACGGCCATGGATATTTTTTCCTCATTTTTAAATATTCATAAATATTTTTACACCCAAAAAATATAAATAATACTAGATACACTTTTAAAATATGTAGATGAATATTTTTATACATTTACCCTTTTAAAAACAAGTTAACATTAAAGGCGTTTCTACTTTCTGCCCGCCGTCTACCTTCACCCTGTTACATAAACAAAGACTTAAAACCCTTTTCTAATTTCTAAATGTCTATGCCGCTTCTTTAACATTGCAATTTTCAATTCCCCGCACACTACCTTCTTTTGCCACTTTTGGGGACTTCGTCCACGAAAACACAAATGTTCGGAGTCTATAGGTGGTTCTGTACATTGATTCACAAGCAAAAGTAGCACAAAGAACAACCCACAAAAGAATAGAAAGCATGGGGCCTTCTCTGATAAAAACTGATTTCGATATTTTACTCATAACCTTGTCTATAAGCTTATATCTTCTAACCTTGTTCCAAAAGTCCATTATTTTTGTTGCATACCTCTGAATTGTAGTTTGCGATGATCCTATTGTGGATCGAAGCCAATACCAGCGGTGATGTTGGTGGTCTAAGGAAGCCATGGTTCTTTGATAAGAGTGAAGTCGTGAACCTCAGAGCAACGCCGTTGAAACTGATGTTTAAACAATACAGGTGTAAGTTATTTATTCGAGAACTGGAGGTAAGTTTTGTGCTTGATAGCAAGGCTTTCGAAACACGAAGTTCCAATTTTTCTGGCCGCATCTCGTTATTTCGATCCAAATTTCTCTACATTAGCTCTTTTTGCCAATCACAGTCCACGAACCCTTACAACCTTGTCGTCATTTCATTCTGGAAATGATTTCTCGACAGATGTAGCGACCCAATTTTCAAATTGTGATCATATACTGGAGTTGGATATATTGTATGCTCGTATCGTCCGAACCCAGTTCTTGTAATTTAATCCTTATCCTTTTAATTGGAACAATATCATAAGATCCTACACTTGGCTAGAGTTTCCAGTCAAGGCCATTCGCGTCCATGTTGACATGCTGCGAGCTGGAACTTTCCCCTATTACTACACCCTTCCCATCGTTCTGAAGGCGGTGTGCCAGTCTTTTGCCGTTGAAGTAGGACAGCAGATCCATTCTATCGGTATAAAGCGTGGACTGCAGCCAAATGAGTTCTGCGAAAGTGGTTTTTTAAATTTGTACTGTAAAGCCAGAGAATTTGAAAGTGCCCACAAGCTGTTCGAGGAAAATCCTGATTTCATGGAATGCCATAATAGGTGGCCTTCCCCAGGCCGGACTCGCTAAGGAGAAAATAGACAAGTTTGTGGAGATGATGAGAAATGGGTTCGTGCCGAGAAGGCGTCACCATGGTTAGCGTGACATCCGCATGGCGACTTGGTCATGGCTCTTCAATTCCACAAATGTGTTTTGCAGGGGAAACCCACAGATCAAACAGAAATCTTATTGCATAACTCACTGATAGACATGTATGGAAAATGTGGCAGGATGGACCTAGCCTTTAGAGTTTTTGAAACGATGGAAGAACGGAATGTTTCATCACGGACATCCATGATTGTGGGTTATGCAATGCACGGTCACGTAGAGGAAGCACTTGAATGCTTCCGCAGCATGAGAGGGGCAGGGCTGAAGCCTAACCATGTGACTTTTGTGGGAGTACTGAGTGCTTGTGTTCATGGTGGGACTGTTGAAGAAGGAAGATATTACTTCGACATGATGAGGAATGTTTACGGCATAACACCGCCATTTCAACATTATGGATGCATGGCGGATCTACTAGGTAGAGCAGGGTTGCTAAATGAGGCCGGAAAAATGGTTGAGGAGATGCCGATGAAGCTGAATACGGTAATGTGGGGTTGTTTGATGGGTGCTTGTGGGAAATAGGGGAATGTGGAGATGGCAGAGTGGGTGGCTAAACATTTGCAAGAATTGGAACCTCGGAACGATGGGGCAGTCATGAAGCAGAGAAGGCTTGCCAAAATCCCTGCCCACAGCTTAGCAACAAAGTCAGATTAAACACTGGGGTGGTGGAAGCATGTTTTGACTTTGATTTGTTTCACCTCATGCACAGAAATGTCGTGTTTTTCTTGGAGAAGACTTGTCCTATGACCCATGTGTGGCTGAACTACATTGTCTAAATTCTTTAATGCTCTGGTATTGGCAATTTTACATCTTTACTCTCAAAGATCAGAATGCAATGCCAGAAACAACAACAACAACAACAAAGCCTTAATCCCACTAGGTGGGGTCGGCTACATGGATCGCACGACGCCATTGTGCTC
>JBAGKO010000001.1:12461425-12473662 GCA_037177275.1 Acacia concinna | reverse complement strand
TTTATATTACACCCAATTCACCCCCCTCTTGGGTGAAAGCCTGCACTAACAATATACTCATTTGTACTACCAATAAAGAGAAAGTTAATCAATTCTTATGAAGTACAAAGGGGAAAAATAATCCTAGACTCCAATTTATTCTTGAAGTTAAAGAGTCACTTGTATATATTAATTTCTAGTTTGTTTTATGGTTTCCTTTCACTCATGATATTTGAATTGCTCAAATTAGGCGAAAGTGTAATAATCGATGCTTAACCTAGTTTTGGAACCAAATCTCTGTGGGAACGATATTTACTTAGTACTTTATTACTTGACATGACCCGTACACTTATGGTGCGAACACTTGCCAACAACCAACTCCATACAAAAAGAACACACAAATACTTAATTCATGTCGCACAAGGACAATTATTTAATTCTTCAACATACTTCACAGCTACTCTATTACAAGTTACAATCTCATAAAGTTGTTTGAATTTTAATGTATTACAATTTTATTCCTATCAGTTTTTAGTTATAGAACCTTTATTATTTCTACTATATTCTGTTAATTGAAGCACACTCAACAAGTACTAATCCCTAAACCCATATAATTAAATTTAAATAATTAAAATCAAAGGAATAATATTTACCAAAAAATGAAGGGAATAGTAATTTTTTAATTTTAAAAAGTAGAAAGATAAATCAAGTTAATAATTACATTATTTACTTGAACTTTTCTTTAATTCTTCTTATACTACTATGGTGGCAATATATATATATATATATATATATATAGAGTGTGGGTTCAAATCCCACCCTCAACAATCAATATACATGAAGGACAATGTCAACCTCTACTATCCTCAAGCTCCTAAAGTTTATGCTCTTTTGAACAATATTCCTGCAACTGGTTGGAGTGTTCTTAATGATTTTGCAAGATTTGATGCTCGTCGAATTCTAAGGTTTTTTGTTTGTCATTAGGATTATTCATTGCAATGCATGCTATGGAAGGAAGCAATTTCAATAAATAAGTTGGCAATAACAAGGCTAAGAGCATTGTTGATGTGGATCCTTAAATGTCCCCTTTTTAACTAGGAAGTAAAGGAGTCACTAACCTTGTCTTGTTGCAAGAAGCAATGGTTTCATAATATGGATTTTTGAAAGTAGGATTTAGATATAATTCTTCAAAATATAAGAAATTTATTAGAATCTTTTCATTTTCAAAATTTAGTTATATTGTTTGAATTTAGCCACGATGTTCTTGTTTCACTGTAGTCATGTCCTTTTTTTAGCTGTAAGGTTTAATATATAACATCATTTGATATTTTAATGAAATTTGATCTTTTTTAAAAAGAAAAATCAACATACATAAAGGCCAACTATAATGAAAACTTATATTCAAGATGAAAAACATGAAGGCAAAAAAAAATCCTACTCGCAACATAATATATCAATTAGTATTTTAATATTTTATATTAAATAAAGGGCTAATGTGCAAAAATATTCATCTGCATATATTGCATGTGCATCTGGCACCATCACTACTACAAAATATACATTTCGCGTCCCTATACAACGTCTGTTTTTTAAATTAGGGACGTTGACAAGTAAGGCGGTGTCATTTTCGTAATTATGGACTCAAAATAATTAGGCGGGAAGACTTTTCACATTCTAAATTATAATTGGGGACGTAGAAAGTGGAAATCTATGTCCCGAATTATAATGGGGAACATGAATTTCCCTTCCACAAAAGGGGAATTACGTCCCCAAATACATATTGGGGACGTGGATAATATATCCACGCCCCCAATATGTATTTGGGGACGTGGAAAGGTTCTGAATAAATTTTTTCAGAAACCTTCGTGTGCTCGTACTGATCCCTCTTTTTATTATAAAAGCCTTATTTCTTTGTTCTTTATTAAACCCATCTGACCATATTCTCTCTTCTCTCCTTACCATTCTCCTTCATGGTCATTGCTCATTCTTGCTTATCGTCTTCAATCCTTCAATGCCGTAGCTCATTTATGTCGACGTGAGTCCTTCACACGTACTGCCATGGTCCTTCTTGTTTGCCACGGCTGAAACGTCCTCTCCCTCCCATCACTACATGTTGTCATTGCTTGGTGCTTCGACCTCCTCAATCTTGTCCGTGTTTCTTAAATAGTCGATCTCTATGCCATTAAGTTCTTCCACCATCGCTCAACTCTCTACGTGACTAACTCACTGAGTTGAAGGTTCCATACTCCCTCCTGTCACTCTATTAAAAGCCACCCTCATCTAGGTGCTTGCTTGTCTCTATTTTAGAAGTTTTGGATGGATGGATGATGAATAAAGTTCATTTTGCCATTTTGATTATATGTAGTATATATAGTAATATTTTGATGAGCTAGTATGTATGTTTATGTAGTAATTGGCTGGATAATTGTTGATGTAGTACTGTATGATATTCATGTACATATTCAATCAATGGGCAATGTAAAAAAATATGTGCAGATCGTTTTGAAAAAACAAATTTTAGCGCGCGCTTGCATTTCAATTTTTTTTAATTTCAAAAAGTTCCAGATCTTTTTGCGACCCAAAACCATTTGGGGCACGTCCCCAAATGGTTTTGGGGACGCAGAAAGCCTCCCAAATACTTTCTGCATCCCCCAAATATACGTCCCCTTCAAAAAAGACGTTAACAAGCCCAAAAAAAGGACATTAAAAGGGTTTTCTGTAGTAGTGAATGTTATTATATGGTTACAAATGGAGGGGATTGTAATTCAAATTTCTTCTTCTTCTTCTTCTTCTTCAAGTTTTTAAATATTTTACTAGAAGGACACTTTTATCCACTCATCTCATGACAAATTAGGCCTTCCGACTAATTTGAACGATTAAAGTCGTTTTTATTATTTGATTTTACAAATTATTGCTCCTATTCCTCTTCACTATATACAAATTTATACTCATTCAGACCTATTTATAGTAAGGGAGAGATAAAAAAACTTTCTAGTCCTATTTTAAAGCAAGGAAAGACAAAAAAAAAAAAATTGGAAAGAAATTTTTTATATAAAGGTATAATTTCATATTTCATTTATTATTGTATTGATTTTGTTCTCATGCAGAATTAAATACAGTTTGAAGTTTTTTTTTTTTAATTTATGTGGGAAGTTCTCATAAATATTTTTTTTTGGCTAAGGAAGTGTATTTTTTTTAATTAAAGATTAAATTTTATCAAAATATCTAATGATGTTACATATTAAACCCTACAGCTAAAAACTGAATATGATTGCAAAGAAACGGAAACAACATGGCATAAATCTAGACACTATAATTAACTATTGAAGATGAAAAACTTATAATAAATTCCCTACATCTTGAAGAATTATATCTGAATGTTTTTTTTTCAAATTTCTATATTATGAAACCATTTCTTTCTGCAAAAAAAAAAAAAAAGGTTAATGATTCCTTTACTTCCAAACTAAAAAGGGGACATTTAACAATTCACATCAACAATATTTTTAGTCCCTTTATGCCAATTGACTTATCAAAATTTCTTCCTTCCATTGCATACATTGCATTGATTGACTTTGGTAACGAACAAGAATCCTTAAAATACCATGAGCATCAGATCTTGCAAAATCAGTAAGAAGACTCCAACCAGTTATAGGAATATTGTTCAAATTAAAGGAGCAGGAATATTAGTGGCCTAATGATAGTAGAGGTTGGCATTGCCCTTTGATGAGAAAGTTGCAATACTAAAGGATGATGTGACTTTGATTTTCTTGATAATTGTGTCCGGATCAACTTTCTTCTCTTTATGAAATAAGTGATTTCTATTCATTTACAACACAAAAATGAGTTTGATAATTTGAGTTACTTTCTCCAAGAATTTATCATTGTGGAGCTTGACAAGAGCCCTTTTAGCCCAAATTTAAAAGTTGGCAATGTATTGAAAGGTAAAACAATTGAAAGTCTTACAAACCATACAACATTTAAGAATGGACAATTCACAAATAGATGCTCAATAGATTCCTCTTGGTCGCAATCAAATAAGCATTTAATTTAAACATGTAGATGATGCTTATTAATAATATCTACAGATGGAATTGCATCATTTAAAAGCTTCTAAACAAGAAGAAGACCTTTTGAAGGCAAAGAGGTAGTCCATAATCATTTCCAAAAATCATCATTTATGCCTCTATTTCTTTGAAAGGGAGATATTTTTGTAATCAAAAGAGACCTTGAATACCCATGAAGTATCGGACAACCAGATTAACTTTTCTTGATCATTTAGGAAGGAAACATGAATTTGAAGAATAGATTTGACAATGTGAGAAGAATAAACTTTCCTTACGAGGTTATAATTCTATTTAACCGGACACCAGATATATGAAAGATGCACTAATAAGTTTGAGATACTTCTTAGTGATAAAAAAAAAGGAGGATTTAGATGGGGCTACCACAATATAATTCCATCTAATTTAATATGAAGTAAATGGAAGATGCACTAATACATCTGATATAGTTATTATTGATATGAAAGTGTCTAAAAAATTAAAAATAGGAGATAGGAGTAGAAGACAATTAAATATAAATAAATACTATTACCTCCATTCCTATTTATAAGACTCCATTGACTTTTTTAGAGAATTTTAGGAAAATTCTAAGAAAACTAATTATATTATTTTAAGATATTAAAATTTATCGTTTTTCTTTAAATTATGTTATTTAACTTATGAACTAATATATAATGTAATAAAATATAATATATGATATAATTAAGTAATGTAATTAGCTTTTAACTGGGTCTTATAAATAGAAATAGAAGGAATACATATGGCAAAAAAATAAAAAAACTACGTGATCAGAAATCATGTGTGTGAATTATACTGTGCCCTCTCGTGTGCTCTGTGCTTCCCCTGTTTCTGGAACTCACAGAGCTCCTTCCTATTCTCTCTCTCTCTCTCTCTCTCTCTCTCTCTTGCTCGCTCGCTGTGTCTTAAATAGGAACGAATTATAAAAAGGAGAACAAACTCAAAAAGGTTCTTCAATTCAAATAGTCTCATCAATCTCTCTCTCTCTCTCCGTGCCTCACAGTCCCAGGCCAAACATGCCTTCTTCTTCTTCTTCTTCTTCTTGGACTGCATCTTCCATAAACCTTCAATTCTTCACCCGAATCAGGCGCTTTCTTCAATCCAAATCTTCTCGGAAGCGTAACGACAGCTCCGATCAAGTCCGCCTATCAAAATCCAAATCAGAAAGTGCCAATAAGAAGAACGAGAACGCGGAGGTTGAAAAGCCTGAAACAATCAAAGTTATGCAAAAACAGAGTGAGAGTATTGAGAAGGAGGAGGAGGAGGAGGAGGAGGAAAGTTGTGAGATTTTGTTGCAGAAGTCTGTGAAGAAGCTTCACTTTGGTGATTGGGAGGAGAAGGAGATTGCAGTGAAAGAGATTGAAACTACGGCGAAACGCGATGTCAAGGCTCGCAAGTTGGTCATGGAGCTCGGCGTCGTGCCGGTGATCGTCTCTATGGTGGCTTCTGATGTATCCAGCCGCCGGAGTTCTGCCCTCACGGCGTTGATTCAACTCGCAGATGGAAGCTTCACGTAAGTTTTACAATTCTCAAGCTTACTCGGTTCTGTAATCAAAACAAATTATTGCTTCACATTACATAATTAATTCATCAGTTTTTCATATTTAGGAAACATACTTAAACCCCTTAATCAAACGATTGGTTCAATTCTTTAATTTTTTAAGGAACCTTGTGCATTTTTTTCCTCTCAAGATGATAATCGTTCAATAACAAAAACTTGATATATATATTTTTTTATAAATAGCATTTTTTTAGGGATAATTGGAAGCAAATCCCATTAGCGGGAATGGCTTTATAAACTTCTATCCATAGAGCACCGTACTACCGGTACTCTTATTTAAGCCATTCTCACGGATAAATTTTCTAAAGGGAAATTTCGCCCAATTTCCTCTAAATTATAAATAGTACTACAATTTATTAAAAATTTTGATATTATATATAAATGGGAAATTTTGAGTTGAAATCAAATGATGTTGTGGTTGATTTTGTTGATTATTTAGGGATTTATGTGGTGCTGTTTGGTTTGTTTGTTGGTTTCGAAATCATACTTTGAAAAGACTTCTCATGAAGTGGGCGGGCGTAAAATGAATAGTCAAATAATTCCGTGCAACTTTATAATTCTTATAACTTGTGAGCTAGTGTTTACAATTTTAATTTCATAATAAAATAAATCATATATAATTATATAAAATAATGAATACCAAATAATTCACTTAATATACAATTTCACTCATTTATGTCACACGTCTTTTTTTTTGGGGAATATATATTATAATTAATTTAATTTATCTAAACATTTTAATTAAAATTTCAATTTGGTAGAAGTGTATTTGTCTGAGTCAATCTCCACTACAAGGCGCATGAATGCTTGTTACATATCTTCTCATGCTTTTATTGTCTTTTTCTTGTCAACTTGTTCTTTGTACATAAAAAAATAATAATACCATTAACATTTTTCAATAGTATCAAGATTAGAGTACATATATAATCATGATGCTTTAGAAATTACGAAGTAGTGGTAGTAATCTTTGGTTGGTGTGGTTCAACTGCTCAAGTTGCATAATTCAAAATTCTTATTTTGACACACAAAGGATAAAAACTTTCTTAAACTGCATTTGATGAGAAATCTCCTAATTTTATTGGATTATGAGTAGATAACCTCTCAATCCTTGAATAAAGAGTAGACAAATCCTATCATATCATATTTTTGAAGTTAAATAAATGGCAAATTAACATAAGAAAATTCTTTGCATAAATATAAAAGTTAGAGCAATTTCATTGTAAAATTTTAGAAGTTCGAGAAATTATCTATATTGTATAATTCAAGGTTCAAGGCTTGCTGTTGATTGCCCATTTATGTAATCTGCTTTATTATTATTCTTTTTCTTTTGGAATTCATAAGAATTCGAATATCTGGTTAATTTCTATAATTTTGAGGTCCAATGTTGATTGTTGGACCACAAAAAGATGAAGTCCAAAATGATCTTCTATGGGCTGAGTGAAATGTTTTAGAAGTGATCTACATAATTAAACTTCCAATAATGGCCACTAAATCTGAGAATATAAATATTGCCAATATTTTGGGATCCTCAAAATCCCACTGCCACCCCATTATTTTTCCATGTACAATGTCAGTACCCAGTAGTATCGGTTGGAACAATAAACATAAATCATAATTAAATCTCCAAAATACATATGCTACCCCATTGCCCGCTTTGTTAATCACAAAAATATTTATCAAGCCAGTATTTTGTCCTTAGATTTCATTAATTTCACATTATAAAATATAGAGCTGCTGAAAAAGATTCCTGCATATAATAATCTTAACACTTATAATGCCAAGTCTAATTTGTTGACCTGCTCTTTCCAACACTGATTCCAATGTCAGGTTCTCATTGACTTCTTTCACCCTTAAACAGTTTATTTAAAATATCATCTGTGATGACAAAACTAAAAACAAGTTTATTATTATTAGTGGGAAGTTCACTGAATAGCTAATACAACTCAATAAATTATGTTTGATATTTGTTTTGAACCTAACTTTGACTTGATTGAAACATGTTTGTTTGATTCTTTACCTAAGAGTTTGTTCTTTGTGTATTTCTTTCTTTAGGAACAAGGCCATGATAGTGGAAGCAGGAATACTATCCAAGCTACCTAAGAGGGTTGACCTTATGGACCAATCAACAAGAGGTCAAATTGCAGAGTTGCTTCTATCATTGTCATCTTTATCAACCACACAATTCCCTTTTGCATCACTGGACTTTCTCCCATTTCTCAGAGACATTCTTCAGTCAAATTCAAGCTTTGACACAAAACAGTTATGCCTAGGAGCCATATACAACCTCTCAACTGTATTAGAGAATGCAGGGCCATTGGTTTCTAGTGGGTTTGTCCCAATTCTTCTAGAACTTTCCTCAGAGAAACAAGTTTCAGAGAAAGCACTGGCATCTCTCGGTAACTTAATTGTTACCTTGATGGGGAAGAAAGCAGTGGAAGAATGCTCAATGGTACCAGAAAACTTGATAGAGATTTTGTCATGGGAAGATAAGCCAAAATGTCAAGAAATTTCTGTTTATATTTTGATGATTCTTGCTCATCAAAGCTCATCACAAAGAAAGAAAATGGCAAAAGCAGGGATTGTTCATGTGCTTCTTGAAGTTGTTTTATTGGGAAGCACTTTGGCTCAGAAGCGAGCTTCAAAACTGTTGCAGTGGTTTAAGGATGAGAGGCAAGTGAGAATGGGCCCACACTCGGGCCCACAATCATCAAGATCAGCCATGTCCATGGGTTCACCTATGAATCAAATGGAAGCAAGGGAAGGGAAGAGAATGATGAAAAGTTTGGTCAAAGAGAGTTTATATAGGAATATGGAAACAATTACAGAGAGGGCAAATATTGCGGCTGCTGCAAAATCTTCTTCTAAGTTTAAGTCTTTAATAATCAGTACAAGTTCCAAGAGTTTGCCTTACTGATTGAACTTTCTTTTGCCTCCCTTTTCTTTCTTTAGACTATTCAGTCTAATTTGTTCTAAAAGGATGGCATCATTTAGTAGGAAAGAAAATGCAAATGATGACCCTGTGGTGAAAATCTCACCAGCATTTGTATATCCTGACCAGTATCAAGGAGAAGTTTTCAGGCGCAATAACTTGTGTACCTTTAGGAGTTCTTTTTGTAGGATAATACACTGGTCAGGAACTCAACTTGGATAGTTTAGAAAATGCTGAGTTGGGCTCAATCTAATTCTTGTCCTGCAGAGAGATATCACAGTCCAAGAGCCAAACATATGCATAAGTTGTTTTCTTAATTTCTTTATGGGATGTCTTTTCAAAAAGCGAATTATCTTACTTTTTCTTTATGGATCTAACTGAAGGGACTAGTCTCTTACAATGTGGCAAACCATCATTCAAATCCACAATTAATGCACAATGGTATCTCAAACATGTTGCCTTCAATAGGAGGATACTTGTATTTATAAAAAAAATCCATTTGCAATCCTATCTGTAATAGACAGCCAAATTCTCTATCATTGGCCTAAATGCAGTGTTCTGACTATAGGAGACAGAAACAAACGCAATAAAAATCCTCAATACTGACATCCAACATATGGAAGAACCACATGCCAGATTGTCAAAGCAACAACCACAAGTCTTCTTAAGCATGTAGAATAATGGCTTTAACACTTGAAGAATAACCACAATGCTAACAGTCTTTAGTTGGGCATCTCAGCCCAGTTAGCCATCTTCCAACGTTATGTTAATATCAGTTTTGTACAAGATATGTATCAATGGTCAGATCAGAAGAAACAGCTGCATCTATTCAAGGAATCTAGTATTTGCAGAAAAGTTCAACCAAGGGAACTTCACCTACAAGCTAACATCAATCATTTTATTGACTCAATGATGAATATTCTGCAATGCAAGATATGTATGAGATGGCAATACATCTACAGATCACTGCAACTGAATGATTCAGACGCCAAACATTTAATATCAGAAAAGGAAATTTTCTTTTCTGATAAAAAAGGGAACAAACTCAACTCTAGCTCCATGACATGTTTTCTATCATACACATCGCAAAATCAGTGCACACCAAAACAATCCAAAAAAGGACACTGCTCTAGATTCATATTGGTCATCATGGTCGTACAAAATCGAACCAGATAAGAACAATTTGACAGTGAGCAAGGGAACTATATTTAGGTTTGGTCTCCACCACACTGAAATTCAGGCTAGTGAAACTGAAAAAACTATTAGTCAGCAATTGTTTACACAAGATATTGTTTACAGAAAATAAAAATATACTAATTCAACTATGGTTGATTTGACCATAGTTCAACTAAGGTTAGACAAATAAACTTTGAACCAATGTCACCACCAATTTAACAACTGATTTGGTCTCCAAACTATTATCCACTGCCTCTGGTAAATCCCCACTAACACAGTAGATAACAGTTACCACTTACCACAACAAAACAACATGCCAAATCAGAAAATTTCCCCTTAGTGCCTTTTGATAGGTCCTTAAAATTAAATTTATAAAAAACATTATACCACTTGCTGAGTGTAACCGGTAAAGATTAATCAGAATTCAATAAAATAGTGAAGCTTGGGGTTCAGCTGTACCTCCAATCATTATAAAAGAAGCAGCCAAACATGAATGAAATATCAAATGGCTTGACCACCAGCACTGTTAAGATCAGTCCACTTGCACAGTCTCATGTGAAGGAGTGTGCCGACACTTTTCAAGAGTGATGCCTCAATTTTAACATGGAATAGATCCTTTGCAGTAGACAAGATGAGTTTGAAATCAATTGAGAAAATATGAATTTAAATATATAAGAAAATGTACACACTTGGCACATGTAGAATTTTGACGCAAATTGTAAAGGCCAATGATTACAAGGTCAAAACAGGAAAAATGGGGAACATCATACATGCATGACGAATTGCCTAAAGTGATTGACCTCTTCATTACAATAAGGATGGTCGATGGCAATCATCTTTGGAACAACTAACATTGAATTAACAAGATCAGTCGATCATAAGAATAAAATTCTTCAAATATAGAGGTTACAGAAACCAATAGTTCATGGTGGAACAAGGAATTTAAAAAAGTTCATAGAAATTAATGCCTTTACCTAATGAAATAGACAAAATTAAGCACGTTTGCCACTATTTGGATTAGACTTTGGGCAAAGGACCTTCCTTCCCTTGGCACGTCGGCGCTTAAGTATTGCTCTTCCACTTGTAGTTCTCATCCGTCTGCGAAAACCATGAGTCCGTGCCAGTGATTTTCGTGATCTGTTCCTTTTGGTCATACAAAGAGCAGCTTTCCCCGCCCTTACAACTAGTCTGCCACCATTTCCCCTTCTAATACCAACATTAGGTTTTAAATCCAGACCCAGTGATAAACCTGAAAATTGAAAATCAGCTTAGAGAAAGCCAACCTAACTCTTAAGAAAGCTTTTTTCTTATATATTTCCTGAAAAGTATAAACAATTAAGGATGCCAAAAGGTCAGAAGGTCAGAAAATTAAACAAAGTTATGCATAGCATACATTACAACACAGGTTCCTTCTCCTAATTGATATTTGTCAGTTACCTAGTGAAGTGTTAACCAAATCTGAAAATTTCTTTTACTATATACTTCCATAAGAGTAATGACTAATTAACTGATTAAGTATTATGAGAGCAGAAAGCCAGAACATCAGCCACGTTTATGTATAGCATTCACAATTGAGAATAACACATTCTCTTGTTCCTCATTGATATCTACCTTAAAGAGATGACATCGTAAAAATAGAGTAAATGTTCAGAGAAAGTTTAAATCAGCTCTGTTCTCTTCGTTTTGTCTAGCCACCTCTATTATTACTCACAAAACATCTAAAAAATAGTTACAATGATAAATTAAAGGGAAAGAACACCATTTTCCTAATGTTTCTCGCGTATTAGCCTCTGTTCAGTTAAAAATTTCAATCTTCCCCAATCAACACAGCAAGCCCACACCGAAATTGCTAACAAAATTCGAAATTTCAATGAAACCGAACTAGGCAGACGAATTTCAGCACAAGTCACAGTAAGAATTGGAAACAATTACATCAAGCGGAAAGAGAAACGGCTTTAAGAAAAATTACCGGAAACAGAAGAGGGGAAAGAGAGAGAGGAAGAAGAGCAGAGGAAGGAGGAGTGAAGCAGTGAAGAGCGAGAGGAGGCTGAGGAATTGCAGGAAGCATTCAAGGAGAGCGACCTGGGTCTTGAAGAACCAGTAAGGAGTGTGAGGGAAGCTGAAGGAGTTCGAGCTCTTATGCCTCCACAGGTTACCGAAGGAGACAGTGTTAACGCCATTGTCGAAGAAGCCATTATCTTTGTGTTGCCTCTGGTCTGTCTCGCTCTTCCCTTTGCTATCCCAACATCTTATCCTGAAACGACGGTCCCGCATCTCGGGTGAAAACAACCTTCCTCCTTATGCCTTATTTGAGAGAGGGATTGAGATATGGATTAAACCATCTGTAACATTTGGTGCGATGAATTGAGTTGGGTCAGGATTATGAATACCACACAAAGGAGGGATTTATACAAAGCCACCTTTTCCGGTTTTACATTTTAAGCCTGAGATTACAAAATTCGTGGATAAAAATATCATTATTTATAATATTTTTCTGTCAAAATTACCCATAG
>JBAGKO010000001.1:12428396-12438623 GCA_037177275.1 Acacia concinna | reverse complement strand
GGGGTTTTTAATCAAGACTTAGAGAATTAAAACTCCTTTATCTTTTGAGAGAGCGAGGATAGCCGAGCGAACATCACTGGGAGACTGTTTTATCATATCGTTTCCATCACATCCCTCTTTTTAAACCTAAATTTCTAAAAAGATTTTCCTTTTTATTTTCTTTATTTAATTTGCACCAAAAAAACCCCCTTTTTAATTAAATGGTTTGAAAATTAGTTTTCTATGAATTTTAATTCGCGCTCCTCTAAAAGAACGATTGGTTGCCTTTATACTACATTATTGGTGCAATCATTCTGACAGATCAAAACAGGCGACAGTTTCGGTCCGATCAGTGCCATTTCTATTTTACCATAAATCATTTTTGTGTACGTTTTTAAATTATTTTTCATAAAGAATTTTTAAACCAATTTTAACGATTAAATTCAATGTTTTTGCAATCATACTCATTCTTCTCATTTCTAATTCCTTCAATTTTGTTCAAGACCCTTTTCTTCATAATTTCCATAAAATTGCCTTCGTTTTGAACTGATTGCCTGTACAATATACTTTTACAAGAAGTTTTCACTTCCAGGGCATATAATCAATTTTAAAATATCCCCTCTACCTCAAAGCTATTTTTCCATTGCTTTCCTCAATTATTTGATACCTATTGCTATTTTTCATAATTAATTTTGGCCTAAATTAGCCAAAATTACAATAATTCGTTGGGAGTTATTTTTGTCATCTTTCTTCACCCCAAAATTCACAATTTTATTCCTTTTGTCTTGTTATATGCTCAAAGAATTTTTTGTGAATTAAAATTGGGATGTTATAAGAGGAGTAGTATATGACAACATTATCTTAGGGTAACGAACCTTGTAAAATTAAGGGAGAGTTAGTATTTTTTTTTTCAACTCCTGAAATTTATTTCGCCTTACCTCCCTTTAAATTCCTATTATTTTCAAACAAAAGAACATTATGGTGGCAAAGGCTGATGAGTAGGCAATTTAGTTGTCATTACTTGTTGATTAGTAATTAATTAATTTAAGTTTAACTTGAAGTTTGAAGGGAAACACGTATTCATGAACCTTTAATAAAGTGTTAGTGTCCACATTACAGCTCATCGTGGTGTAAGTTAACTACTCCCTTGCTTTGAGGCGGTCAACTGGTCAAAGTTGCCACAGCCCAAGTTGGCAAACGTTTCCATGCAGAATTGAAGGGGTTTACGTTCACACTGACATGGCTTCAAAACATACGTATTGATTACTTGGAAATTAAACACAAATTTCTTTGTAAATTACTAATTAATTTATTAATTCCACAATAAGCTTTTGCTTGCTTCCATGTTAAGCCGTGCTAACCTCTGTGTGTGTGTGTGTGTGTGTGTCCACATTCATTCATCATCAAGCTTCATTATATTCATTCACATCAAACCCCAATCTATATCTCTCTCTGTTCAAGAATATCTTTCTACTCAACCATGAGTTCTTCAAGCATCAACATCCAGAGTATTCTTTCCCCTACCTCTGGTTCAGCTCCTCGGACTCAGGGCTCAAACACAAGACCTGGAACTCACATCCCAAGCACTAAGGATCACTTTTCCACTGGTCGGTGACTCAATTCATAATCATATTCCATCGATGAGGTAAGTGACATTCTTTAGTGTTTATAGCTCAGGATTTAGCGTTTAAGCCAAGTGTTTTTTTTTTTTTGACACATGCTAATTTTCATCAACATATATAACCCTTAGGCTTCATTTTCATGCAGGTTAATCTTGCTGATGAAGCCTCTCGAGGTTTTTGATTATGGACACATATAAAGGAAGATTGAAGTAGTGGCATAAAAATATGTATAGGGCACATTAATATGGTTATATTCTTTATTCTTTATTTGTTCCTTGAATTTTATGTCTATGTTTCGATTTGATAAAATAATGGCGTTTTTTATACTTCTTTTGTAATCATTGGAATAAAATAAGGTAAGATAGTTGGATCCGTGTCTATGAGATTTGCCTTTATATAGACAGAAGGTCTTCGTGGGCCTTATATATGCCCATCATCTTCGTTGGCTTTGAAAAGGTCAAAACAGACAAATAGCGCAGCATTATATCTCTGTTTACAACTTCTCATGATGATGGGTACAACAACAAATACTGAGTGCATTCAATATTATATTATTAATCTGAAGACCTCTCACCAACTATATGATTTTTCCACTTAATATTTTAAACTTCAATATACTAATTAATTAAGTAGTATGCACAACTAATTAAAAACTTCATGTGCATCCAAGGGTTGTCATTAATAACTCCATGAACTTTATTGACAACTCTATTAGACTTTATTGTAATTAAGTGATTTTGTAGGACCGTTTAATAGTAAATTCCCTTCCTTAAAACCAAATTGCAATTTCCTCAATAAAGATTGAGGTGGGTATATTTAGAATTAACTTTCATACTTTCATGGCAAAATGTAATTAAGGTCAATGTTCGTACCGCAACTACACCGGTCACACTAAGTAATAAAGTGATAAGTAAAGTATCATTCTCATGAGGATTTGGTTTCAAAACTTGGTTAAGTATTGATTATCACACTTTAGCCTAATTTGAATGTTAGAAATATCAAAGTTGAAAGGAAACCACGAAATAAACCTAGACTAAACTAAAAAAGTAATATAAACAAGTGACACTTTTACTTCAAAGACAAAATGAGATGTAGGATTATTTATCTCCTTTGTACTTTATAAAAATTAATTAACCTCCTCTCTATTGGTAATAAAAATAAGTATATGTGCTAGTCTAAGGTTCAAAAGCACTTAACAAATCTTTCTCAAGTCAATATCAAGTTTTAATCTTCATTAAAATGCACAATCTCTTAATACAATTAGTGAAAATTAACATTAAGTAAGTATCCTAATGTAATAATGAAAGGTTATTAAATATATCTCTATTTTACCAACAAATCATCCATTTATTATCGAGTAAAATTCAAGTCAAGCATGATTTTAACCAAGTTCTATAGACAAACCTAAGTGAACAAATCACTCTAAATAGAGGCCAAACACTGAGAAACTAGAGAAAGATAAAATCAACACATAAATATAATTAACTACCAAAAGAGATGAGTATTCAAGAGTTAATCCATATAGAGTCAAAATAATTCTAGAACTAAAGTTTTAGCTATACATGTTTATAAACCTATGAGGAAATCGGGATAAATTAGAAAAAACAAAGCATAAACAGAATATGACAGTAAGGATAAGATGATGGAAAGGAAAAACTAAGAAAAGGAATAATCTCTACAAATCTTCAAGGGAAAATGACAATAAGGTCCCAAAGATCAAACATATTCACTACAAAGTCTCACCAATTTTATCCCTTACCAAAAAGTCTCAAGGTCCCAAGTGACTAATTAACAACTTAGTAGGTACAATTGATAACTTAATAGGCCTAATTTACAACTTTGACAGCGACTTTTAACAACTCTAGAAGAACATTTTAACAAAGTGCACCTAGGCGTTGTAACAACTTAATAGGCCCAATTAACAACTTAGCAGGTCCAATTGACAACATTGATAATGAGTTTTGACAACTCCGTAAGAATGTTTTAACAATTATGTAGCCATATGGTCACAAATACACCTGAGCGTTCTTACAAAGTTGTCAAAACTCACTGTCAATGTTGTCATGGGCCTACAAGTTGTCAATTGGGCCTACTAAGTTGTTACAACGCCTAAGTGTACTTTATTAAAATGTTCTTATGAGCTGTCAAAATTCACTATCAAAGTTGTAAATTGGGTCTACTAAATTGTCAATTGGGTCTACTAAGTTGTTAATTAGTCACTTAGGACCTTGGGACCTCTTGGTAAGAGATAAAATTGGTGGGACTTTTTCATGAATATATTTGGTCCTTGAGACCTTATTGTCATTTTCTCAATCTTTAATCTCCACTTGATTCTCATTCAAAATCTCCAAGCCCTAACATAGATAAGCTCCCAAGTTGCCCCCAAAATGCCCTAGAAGTGAAAAAGTCCCTGTTTTGGTTGAGTTAGGCTATATTTAAAGCCTCCAGTTCTATTATGCTACCAAAATGTGTAGCTTCATTTAATTCACTTTTGGCTATGGCCAAGATTTTTTGGTTGTGACAAAAAACTTTATGTTTTATTTTTTGCTGTGGCTGCGACAAAAAAACTTTTGTTTGGTGCAGTCCATGAATGCTTAGCTTCTTCTTTTCTTTTCATCTTTTATTGCATTGCCACTTCTTAGCCATGTATTTGTTCTTTAAAAGGACTCCACACGTGGCTTAAATGGTAACCTATTAACACAAGAAATTCTATCAAAGACACAAATTATGAGATATGGCTAAATATCCACAATTCTTCTCCTTTGTCCAAAATGTTAACTAGGCACGTTTTGTTTACATATGTATCTTTAAGTATGTACTAATTCACCAAAAAATATAAGAAATTAAAAATAAATATACTAAAATTACATGAATTTCTTGATATTAACAGTCAACTATTAAAAGTATTTGAGAAGTAATCAGATAACACCATGGTAAATGAAATCAAATTTTAATAATTTACTATGGGATGAATCTCCTATAAATGATGTATGTATCGTATTTGTATTTGCATTTTTTCTTTTTTTAATTTCTGGAAACATTCAATTCATGTAAATTCTTGGGAAAGCCTACTCGGCAAAGGAAGATAGTTGTGTAATATTCATTTAAATGTTATTACAAGGTTCGATCTTCGTCTAGATAGATCGTGCCTTTTAATTTTATCCCTTATGCACCTTCAAATGAATAGAATAATAATAAAATTGTAATATTGTCACTTCTATGAAAAAAAATTGGAAAAAGACAAAAACATATCCCTTAAACTTCAAAATCCCAAATCAAACGTATTAACAATAAGAGTAGGTATTAACTATACTTAAGAAGCAATTGACAATTCATTTTAGGAGAGAATCAATCATTTGAGATTTTAAATTTAATGTTGTATTTTAATTTTGTATCTTAAAAAAAAAATCTACCTTTTGGGCCTATTTGATTGGGGGCGCCTGGACTAGTTAGTTCACGTGTTCATTGGATCTAGGAGCTCAGATTATGGTCAGATATCAGGGCTTGGTAGATTCCTAGATCAAAGGTCCACCATTGAAAAAAAATCTTAAAAAAATCTTTTAAATCTCTTGAAGAAAATAAGGCTTACATATCAGAAAAAACATTGATTCATTTTCTTCATTTTAAACTTATAGATTCTCTCATTGGCACCCTCTCTCCCTTACATTTCCCTCTCACAAACTACATTAGTTGAGGGGTTCCACTCCCTTTTTTCTTTTAAATAAGGATTGAGTGCCAAGAAGGATCCTTGCTAAGGAGAAAAATCCCTCCTCCTCATATACTGAGGATCGAGCCGTTTTTTGAATTCCTTGTGCTTTTATAACTTATTGTTTGATTTCATTCATTAGTTCACAAACTCTTCTGTCATGGTGTTGGTTTTTTTTTTCTTTTTTCTTTTTGTATAAAAAAAAAAAAAGAGAGGTAGTGGCTTTAAAAGTGCATATGCGATAAAGACAAACTTTATCTTAACAAATTCTACGTACAGTACGGTCAGTACCTATCAAACTTTATGTGTTTCTAATGGTTCCAAATAGTGTAAAGAATAAACAACAAAGTATAGGACATGGATTTACCAAAAAGTCGCTTCTTTCAAATGATTGACTCCATTATTGGAAGCATATTCCGACAATTAAAGAAATACTTTTTTTTTTAAGCAACCAATTAAATCAATGAATAATATGTGTGTAGGGGTAAACTAAATGATGATGAAAATATACTACTTCCTCTTGTTCTAATATTATTATGACCAATTTTAATGGAAAAGAAATGAACTAGTAAGATCTTACGTTAAGGATATGTGATAATATTCTTGGTCTTACAGATAGATTAAGAGGCGAAGGAAATTAAAATGGGAAGGAACCATCAACCATGTGAATATTGTCAAGGCATTTAATATATAGACAAATTTCTACAACAATTAAATTCAATTACTCCAAAAAAACAAGCATTACAATAATCCCACGTTTGGATGGAGAGAAAATTAGGGGAAAAGAAAATCAGGAAAGAAAACTTCTAAATATAGTAAGTTTTTTTATCATTTATGGAAATTTTTAAACCTAATATTTATTTTCTCCCCCTTTCTTTTCACTTTTATCCCTATCCAAAAACATACTGTGAAGGAAAACTCATTTTTTATTGCTTTGGGAGTTTTTCCTCCTAATATTTTTTTATTCCCTAATTTTATTCTAGTCCAAGCAAAGGGTTAATTTCAGTAGAGAAGGGGAGACCAATATATATTTGATTACTCCCTCTTATTTCAAGTTAATTCGTTTATAATTCTGTTTTGGTATGCATCATTTAATTTAATTTCTGCCAACATTTTTTTTTTGTCCTCTCAATATATAACTAACACATACGAAAATGCTTGAAACTTTAATCAATATGGATCACGAGGAATTGAAACTCCATTTAATTTCAAAGGCGCACGCGCGCGCACGGATTTTAATTTATGGTAGAAGATCTATCTGTACCGATTACAATGATCAAATCAAATATAATATTTTCCTTTTATTGATTTGATCATTGTAAAAGGATAATATTATATTTAATTTATGTTAGAAGATCTATCTGTACCGATTACAATGATCTATCTGTACCGATCTATCTGTATCAAAATAAACATAAAATTGAATGAGAAAAATTGAGAGCAAAAAAATAAAGACAGGCCCTGCAAAATTCAAGCAAATTGTCGGAGGTGGGTTCTGAGGAGGTGGCCTTACAGTCCCAAAAATCTTGGAACTGCTGATTTTTCCAGAATTCATATCTGATTATTCTATGGGTGCGTTTACATTAACTTTTATAAAATACCTTTTAGAACATAATAGCTTTTTCAGAATAAATTTTTTAGAATAACTTATGTGAAAATCTAAGTTTTGATAAAATGAGAGTGTTTATGTAAATTTTACTATAATAGCTTTTTTCAATGTCAAATGACTAAAAATGACATTAGCTTTTATAATAATTATATATAAAGATTATGGTGTAATATTAATGATTTTAACATTAAAAATTCATAATAGAATTACAACATTAGTCAATATTATAAGATGATAAAAAAAATAGCCCAACATATATTTATTAGTAAATTTTATAGGCTAACTTGTATATTACTTCATACTTGCTCATCAAATAAACCAATACTCCTGTTAATTAAAAAATTTAATTACATGCTTAACCCTGTTTCATGAAGGCAATGACACGACACATCATAAGAGCATTCTCACAGCTTGGCTTGAACACGTGGAACCCATGTGCTTCCTCTTTCGTCTCCATCACTTCCACATCTCCAAAAAAACCCATTTCTCTGCCTCAATTCCTTGTAGAACCATCCTCTAACCTCCAACAAATCCTTCTCTGCAACACAAACAAGCACTCTCTTGCAATCTATCCTCCTCAAATTCGGATCCTTCTCCAGGTTAATCAATGGATCATTAGATCCCGATGTCTTGGGGCAAGTAGCTTGGTTCAATTCAGATTGGATTCGTTCTGCGCCCCAAAAAGAAGGGTGCACCAGAGCAATGCCTTCAAGCTTTACGCCCGGCGGTTTCTCTAACCCGATCCAAATTGCCATGTGGTGCACGAGGTTACCGCCCCCACTATCCCCTGCTAAGAACACTTTCCCCAAATCGGCGTGACAATTCAGCCACTCGTCGGGGCCGTTACCAGCCTGTCGATCGGCCAAACTGGATACATGAAGGACACCGAGCACAAGAAGAGAAGAGAACCCAAGCTCTAACGGGAAAGAGAAGGAAAGAAACGGACAAATGGAAGAAAGAGAAATCTTTGGACATAAAAAGCTAAAAAATCTGACTTATGGGAAAGCTGGTTTGAGGGAAAAAATAAGTGTTTGGCTGTTTTTCCTTAAAACCTAGGTTTCTAACCAAATCATTTTTTTTTTTTTTCATAGTATCCAAACAGGCTCGAGTTCAATTGTAGATTTTTTTTTAATTCATACAAACAAAAACTTAAGATCTCATATTTAATTCCATAAGCCTGTACTATTCAGGTCGATCCCAATTGGGACACAAGATCCAAATTTAATTTACATTCATTATTTATTGCAAGACCTTTTATTAGTGCTATTAATATAAGGACAATTAACTTACATTTGGGCCAAAAAAAAAACTTAACTTACATTAAGTTTTTCTAATCACTCGTATGATCATCCGTCTTGCTTTTATCATGTGAGTTTATAGTCCACAGAACTTGATATAATAAATATAACTATTTTTTTTTTTGAATATAATACTTTTTGTCTAAGACATTATGTTTTAAAACGATCTTTATTTTGACAGTATCCTATTCTTTTAACGTTCCAACTAACAAAACACTAAACATAGAATTTTATTGAGGACACTTCAAAGAATAATCAACTAATTATAACTAGAGAGTGAATTAGCATTAGCATGTAAATATTATCATTATGCAGACAAGCCATGATTGGACTGTTAGTATTTTAATTAATATTATTATATTATATAGTTATAAATTAGGGTAATTAAAATACTCTGAGTGTGACCCATTAGTCAGTTAAAAGGCCCAGTAAGATTATGGTTTAGTTTTTGCTATTTAAGTGATTTTCTGATGGTGAAAATACACGTGCACAAAGTTCATGGTAAAAAAAACAAAGCGTTAGATACGGAAACTCTAACCGTCTCTTGAAGTTCCCTAAGTGGCAACGGCTATCTCACAGCCTCATCACTATGTCTTACAGTCAGTCAGAAGAGTCCTGACAAACTTACTAGTGTTTGTTTTGCAGTTGTTCATTCATCCGGTGACTTGAGTTCCGAATCAATAATTAGCAATGATTAGAGGTATTTAGTCTTCCACTGTATTTATTAATGGATAAATTATTCTATATTTGTTATCTATGAATTTAATTTATCCTACATGTGGCATCAGAGCCAAGTTCTCTGATTTCTGTCTTCTAATTTTGATTGGGGATGATCTTCTAGATCAAAGATCATTCATATTTTAAAATTTCAATTTTGGATCATAGAGGATAAAGAATCCGAAATATGCTTCTACAAAAAAAAATAGAGAGAGAAAGGCTTTTTTTGTAAAATTATGGATTTTGTTTTGTTTTGTTTTCTTTTTCTTCTTCTGGGTTCGTCAAAGACCTTGGCTTTCGGTGATCTTCTTATTGTTGATTTGCTTTTTATGCATCGCCTGAGTTTTCTAATTCTGGATCTGCCGAGAGCTTTGTTTCTCTTTTTCACTGTTGTTGCTCGTTTGGTTCTGTATCAGCTGATTCTATTTTCAATCTCGCATGCTTTTCTTTCTTATGTGAGATCTGTTTGGTTTATTTTTCTGTTGCGAGTTTTGATCTCGATGGTTTATTTGTTGTATTTCTCTTCATCTTTCCCGAAACCGAGAGAGAACATCGCACTTATCGTTTGCATTTTTTATTCTATTTCTATCATTGTGTTGAATCTGTGATTACATCGATGTTTTGAGCAAATATTGCGAGGAGAATGTTTTCCCTATGTTTTTTTTGTTGAGATTGACGCCATTATCTTCGAAATCTCACCCTCGTTCGTCGGAAAACACCACCTGGAACGTCGCAGGTCGCGGTAGCTAAGTCGGGTTGAGTTTCGAGTTTGGTCAGGTACGGTTTACAAAAAACAGGTGGAAGGGACGATTCAAAACGGCGCCGTTTTGTTCTTTGCAACACGACGTTGTTTTGAGTTCCTGAAGGCTCCCTTCCTTTGAAGCTCAGTACGTCGTTGTTTTGGTCTATAGTGAAACACACCGTTTCACTTATTTAGTAAGTGGGCTGGACACACGTTTTGGATCAATTGCTTCTAAGCCATGATAACTAGGCCGATGTAATTAACAACAATAAAAAATCCCCCTTTTTTCTATTATTGCTTTTAGGCTTCATTTTGGGCTCATATTTTATTGTTTATGGGCTCGTTTTTTGAAAAGTAGTCATTTTATTCTAATGAGCCAATTAATTTTTCATAAATGAATTTTTGGATCAAAAATAAAATGATTTCCTCACTGTTTTCAAAGTTAATTTTATATATCCTTTCAAGTATAACCATTTAAAAATTGTTTAAATTAATTGAATAGATTAATCTTGGCATTTTTCATAAAGAGGAAAATATTTTCAAAATGAATTTTT
>JBAGKO010000001.1:12391955-12406115 GCA_037177275.1 Acacia concinna | reverse complement strand
AATTTGTAAAATTCTATATTCCTAATATTCCCTCATAAAATTTCATGGTTGTCCAAGGTGATTTTCCCCTATTTCAAAATAATTCATTTTCGGCAGTCAGTGATTTCCTTCCAGAATTTAACTTGACTTCATAAAATCATTTCTTTTAATTCATAAATCCAAAATGCATGATATAGGACTCATTTTAAAGCTTGTTATGTCCTCTACTTTAATACCAATTTCCAGAAACAATGGGCTTCATTAATCCTATCAAAACTTCACATGAAGCATACAACCCCCACTGAAACGAACACACCATTTTAAGTCACAATGATTTATACATTTCTTCATACCTATATCTCCTTAGTTCCTAATTCAATATTTATTTTCATAACCAAAATAAACTCATGCACATCTTCAAGTGCACTGAAATTCCATACCCATATGTATGTATATTTCCATCATCCTTATTCTCTTTTTTCCAAAGAAAATCCAACACATACATATATACATATGATTTTGCATGCAACTTTGGAACCAAAAGAACAAATATGCAAGATCATCCATTTATTGCTTTGATTCGGGAGATCAATACAGACTTGAAAGAAGTCACATGCAAGTCCAAAATCATCCTTAAATCCTACATGCATGCTCATCCTTCAACTTCACAATGATCATACCTCATTTTTTGTTTGCCCAAAGCTATTACCTATTTGATCTAAACATGCATTTCCAAAAATTATCTTCAATCACACATGCAAACCCATAAATCCATTTTACTCTTACATGCATGCAGTTTTGATTTCTTAATCTTTACATGCAACAGGGATTGGAACCGAAGAATGGAAGGGAGAAGATGAATTTCAAACTTACCTCACTCAAAATCTTGGTTTGCATGTGATGATCATCTCCTCAACTTCATGATTTTAGTAGTAGCAAAATTCAAAGCTCCCTCTACTTCAGATTCATCAATAGCACACGAAGCTCTCACTCTCCTTCCAACAGCACGAAGCACCGAAGATGAACTCTCCCTCTCGGTCGCTCAATCCTAGCAGCACGAGTACTCAATCTCTCTTCTCGGTCTCAAGCTCTCTCCCTCTCACATGGTTTTCTCTATATCCAACTGCAGCAGCGAACACTCTCTATTTCTCTCTTTCTCTCCTCACGGTTCCACTCTTATTTCTGTGGAAATGAATGGTTGAAGGAGTGGCTGGCATATATATAATAATGTTGAAGTGAAATAGGGGGTGAAGTGGTTGGTTTAATATATATGTATGTTGACCGAATGCTTGCAAATTTTGTGGTTGTCATTTACTCTCTTGCACACATGGAGAGGAGGGAAAGAAAATAATAGGTAATTGCATGACCTGTGTTCCATACATGGAGGATGTCACACCTTACGTATGGACCATCTTTAGGTCACTTAATATCCATTAGAGTTGTGCTATAATGCGAATAACGTAGAAATTGAAATTTTTGTTTTCGATGGTACTAATAATTTCCAGATATATTTATGGTCATACGTTGGTAATTTATATCTAAACGTAGAAATATTGAAATAACTTATTTCCAACTCTTACATACTATCCATCAAAATTTAACATATGGTCTAATATCATGCCAAATTACAAAATAAATAAGTCACATAATTCATTTAATTACAAATTTCATCAATTTCCTCAGCTCACATATAGTAAGCAATATGGTCTTCATCCCTGGATGTCTTTTCCATTCCGCCTTGAAGATTCCGACCCTAGTTCATGGTTATTATTGGGGGTGAGATTCTTGAGAATTCCAATAGCAAGTTAACATAATACTAACATCAAAATAGCAAGCAACTATGTGACAAGCATAAAATTAACATAGAGAGCTTACATGCTTTGTATGCCCTATGGCATCATCATTTTAATGCACCTTTCATAAAAACATAAGCTATAACATTTACATATTAAGTGTGCAACATAACATAGTATATATCATTATCATCATGACATCAAGCAAAGCAAACATAAGCTCAATTAAACATACATGTGCAATATCACAGAAAATGCAAGCAAGTAATGACATTAGAAATTATGTAACTTTACTACCTTAAACCTTAGCTTTAACTTTCTCCTTTGGCTTTTCAAACTTCTACCTTTTAGGGGTATCTTCTACAAAGGTCAAACCCTAATTAAGCCAATAAGATGTAAACAACTAAATAGAACATTCATAAACACTTAAGTTGACTTGTTGAAATTTAACCTTTTCTTAATCTTAACTTATTGTAAATCCTGACTTTTCACTGATTCTGACCCTAACTTCCAAAAATCATATCTTCTATTCTAGACATCCATTTGCTATGATCTTAGACTTATGTAAAACCTTAGAATGTCTACTATTTACCCACCAAATTTCATAAGGAATGAAATTGGCTTGCCCTGTATAAAAATTCCATAAAGTCCTACTGCTAGAATTTTACCCTGACAGTCTTATGCGAATTGAAAAATTCATAATTAACTCCACACAATTCCAAATGACCTAGTTCCAAACCCATTATATAATTTCATACATCTATTTATCTTTCTTAAAATATCATGGCCATACAGAGTCATTTGAATACATTTTTGAAAATTTGTTTTTCGGCAGTCAGAACCCACTTTCCAGAATTTATCCTGAACCTTCAAAAATCATATCTCAGCCTACAAAATTCCAAATGAACTGGGTGTAAGCTTATTTTAAAGCTTTATATGTCTGTCTATTCCTCATAAAATATCATAAGAATACAAGGTTATTTGCATATTGTTTCAAATACATTTCTTTCGGCCATTAGGATTTTACTCCAGAATTTAATTTCAACTTTCAAAAATCATAACTTCTAATCCCTAAATCCAAAATATATAAAATAGGACTCATTTGAAAACTTATTAAGTCCTCTACATCTCTTTAAAGTTTCATGGAAAACGGAGATCATTTTCCCTATCAAATGTTTGCATGAAACAGACAGCTTTTCTGAACCAAACATAATTCCAAGTTGCAACAATATATATATATATTTTTCGTTTTCTTCCATTCAAAATAGTACAACACCGAAGAAACATAAATGCACATTCGGTTTTCAGGTTTTCTTTCCAAACTCCCATCTTCAGTTCTATATAAGTGCAGCCAACACTAGGTATAAATATTCAAACAGCCATTTTTAGTTCTCTCCCATTTACTGCTCTCGGTTTCATTTCCAGACCCATATTCTCTGTTTTTCTTTCACTCCAAATCAGAACCCATAGTTCATTTTAATCTTACATGCATTTCAGTTCTCACCCTCAAGAACACTACATGCAAATCTAAAATGGAATCGATGAACCAAAGGTGGAAGAGAACTTTGGACTTACCGTGATCCTTCTCTTCTATTCCTTCTCTCTTTTTCAGTCTGAAATTGCTGCACTTTGTTATGTGATTCGCTGAAACCAAAGGGAAATAGGTATGAAGAACTGCAGCTCTCTTCTCTTCGGCAAAGTGGTAGAGTGGAAGATGAAGAATACTGAATGGAATGAAGTCTCTCTATTCTCTCGGCTCACCCTTCTCTTGCCCGTAGAGATGAAATGAATAAATGCCGTGGAATAGTAGAAACGGCTGGGCAAAGATTAGAAACCGAAATGATAATGGCTAAAGGATATTGAAGGCCAAAACATAGTGGAGATTAATGTGGTATGCGTGATCCAGCTGGTGACCACAATGGGAGAAATATTATGTGGCTAACTCTCTCGACTTTCACTCTCTATCACGGTGGAATGAGTAGATGAAGAACTGTTTCTCTCTCCAGTTATTTTCATGGTGATACGTGGAAATATGAATGGAATAGATAAATGAATGAATATTAGAAACCGTAGCCCTTTATGCATGTAACAGCTGTCCGTGGCTTTCTTCCATCTCTTCATTATCCTTGGCTGCCACACGTGGATGAGAAGAGTGGTAAAATATACACTTGGGGATAAAATTGTGACCTACCAAATGAATTTTCGGTAAAGCCGGTATATTGATTGTCTCTAAAAATTTCAATCTAACTGTCATTAGTCTCTAAATAATTCAAGGGTACTCCCCAATTTTTCTTAATTATTATTTCCAACATTTACTATTTTTTCTAGAATTTTCCCGAATTTGTGCTCTTACCGATAAAATTTCGGATAGAAAATCTTGGAAATTAATCTCCATATTCTTTTGAACTGGAAATAATTTCATAACTCATCAAAACTCTTGGGCTAATATTTCCTTCATTTAAATCATTTTCTGAAGGCCTTTGGATATTTCCCGTATTTAATTCTAACTAATTCTTCCTTTTTAATTAGCTAAAAATTCCTGTGAAGGATGGAAAAATCATCTTAATTTATTTTGCACCTTACTTCATCCTCTAGGCCTCATAAACTTTATTCAGAGAATTTTCCTCTCATCCCTTGAATTTATGGAAATTTCCTTTAATTAACTGTAGCTAATTACTTTTTAATTAGCCATAAATAGCTATAATTGCTATTCAACTCGTATTTCCTCATTACGCTCTAGCCCTTAATAATTCTTAAGAAATGCATATCTTATATATGAAATTTAGGATGTTACAGTGAGGACATTTCCTTGGACCTCGGAGTACAACCATAATATAGTACAAATGATATACTAGCCTATAATGAGTTTTGGGATATGGATCAGGCACCTTGGGGTATTTGTTATGAGGACCTTTATGTAGTTTAAAGAGAGATGGTTCATGAGATTTTTTTCTTGTGTGTATATAGCCAATTAACAGTGTCAATTTATGTGTATATTTAAGGTGCTACTAACTATTACGTTATATGTTGTGTGCTAGTGACTGCTACAAACATACATAGGGTACATATGTATGAGATCAAGTTAGATATGTTGTGTGCCTAGATATTTCTATTCCTATTGAGAAAGTTAAGATGGCAAGAATAAGACAAGCCATAAGGACATAGGAGAATCAGGATAAAACCCCTGAAGTTCCAGATGACCATTTGCAGACTATAATGCATCGCTTGGATAAGTAACAGGTGATGATGAATAAAATGACAACTGTCCAAGCTTGCTAGGAATAGGAGAAAGATCATGCCATAACAATAGTAGCAATAGCTATGGAACAAGTAAGGCATACAAGTACAAATGAGGCAAGAGAGCCTTTACAACTTGCTCCACCCCAATCCAAGCTAGCGATTGTAGAGCCAGAAAGACAGTTAGATGACCTAAAGACTACCTAGAGGTGGGTGGGAAAGTTTTGTAAGTATGATCCTCCTACTTTTAAAGGTGTGTTTGATACACAAGTAACTGAGGATTACGTCACTCGGCTGGGAAAAATATTCAGAGTTATAGGCCTTATGAGAGAAAGGCTTAGCTGGCAATCTACAAGCTAGAGAAGGAAGTAGATTAGTGGTGGAGGAACACCAAGATGGTGTTACAAGCTCAAAAGAGGTTTTATCTATTAGATCCTATGTTTTGATGATAACTAAACTTAGAAGGATTTGAAAACTGTTTAAATAGTGTTGAAATAAAGGGAAATTACTTAAGTGTACTTGAGTAATATCCATTTAGTAAGAAAGAAAGAAATATTTCTGGAACTGATTCAGAAGAGTTGTTGGTTTGACAGCCTTGAGGTTACATGAAAACCTCGAGGATTGCCAGCCTTGCCATAACGGTAAGGTTTTGTAACAAACCTTGCTGAGAGCAAGGAGTGACCAGGCAACCTCAAGGGTGGTCATCAACCTCGAGGTTGTAGTCCTCTTTGCATTGAGGTAAGGTTTTGAACAAACATTGCTATTGTTGCAAGGTTTTCCCAAAACCTTGTAAGTTGGCAAGAAGGAGCCACAGCCTCGAGGGTGAGGTACAGCCTCAAGGATACAGGCTTTTTGCCATAAAAACAAGGTTTGGCTCCAACCTTGCTGTGGGTGCAAGGTTGGACCAAAACCTTGCAATTGGCAAGTTGTGACCACAACCTCGAGGGTGAAAGCTAACCTTGAGGAAATTGGACTTTTGTCATAACAGTAAGGTTTGTAGAAATCTTAGCTGTGGTAGCAAGGCTGGACCAAAACCTTGTCCCTGGCAAGATATGATCCCAACCTCGAAGGTGAGGTATAACCTCAAGGTTATGGGACCTTCCCATAACAGCAAGGCTAGGTTGCAACCTTACTGTTGGAGTAAGACTGTAATAGAACCTTACAGTCTTAAGAAATTAGAAGGAGCCTCGAGGGTGGTCTCTAGCCTCAAGGCTAGGACAAATTCTAGCAACCTTACAAGGCTACCTCAAAATCTTGTTGTCTATTCCAAAACCTTGCAAGTGGGCCAATATCAAAGAAGCCTCAAGGTTACTCATTGACCTTGAGGGTGGTAAGTATTTTAACTTAACATTTTCACATGCTCTATGTTTCTCATTCTAATAAAACCCGAGACCTCAAGGATTGATTCTTAACCTCAAGGGTGCAAGCATACTATGCACTATGTATTTTCAGAAACTAACCTTGAGTAAAGATTGGATCCTCAAGGATATTACTCAATTTGCTTGAAACCTCAAGGTTAATACTCAATCTCAAGGTAATCCTATCTTTTGATATCCTCGACGTACACCTTTATAAAACTTTGGGTGTTAATTTTTGACTGAATCCTTGAGACTACTGATGTCTAAAGGATTGCGTCGAGGATGACCAAAAACGTCAAGGGAATTTCAAAAACCAAATTTTCCAGAAAATAGAGCATCGTAGTGTAAACTTCTTAATCATTCAATTTACTATTATATTGATACTCACTTGTTACTAACCTTTTAAAATGATCTTTATTATGTATAAGAACATGTTATGATTCATTTCAAGGACACACGAGCACAAATCAACCGGAATGGTCACTATGTCAGATGCATTAAATGTGATTACCAAATTCAGTAAACCTTCCACCTACCAACCTTCTCTTTGCTTAACAGCTCTATTTATTACTGAGAAGGAAATTCATTGTGTCTCAACGAAACAACCAAGAGGGATGATGAGAATTCAACAGCTACAAACTAAACTCTAACGGTCATCAATTCCTCGAATAGTATAAATGCTTGAACATTAATGACAACAACAACTATTGACTAGAAAGATAATTTTCTAAGTGTGTTGCATTCATTTCTGTCAAAAAATCTATTGTTGTTCTTCAGTGATTATTATTCAACTCTATTGAGAGAGTACTTATTACTTTTCGAAATCATTTGTGAGTTACTCAAAGTTGGGATACTTTGAGTGGGGACTTGGATTATAACTTGTAAGGGGGAGTGTATACTCTTAAAGTATCAATCGAATATGTTCTGTGGCGCCAAGAGCCCATTGAAATCTTTGGGATTAGTGGAACTCAATGTGGACTGAGAACTGGACGTAGGTCATGAGTTTTGACCGAACCAATATACGTGCTTGTGTCTTGAGTTTCAAGAAAATTTTATAACACCTAATTCACCCCCTTTGAGTGTAAAACTTGCCTCAACACAAACATGCACTTAAGATATAATAGGTGTAATATAATTTTTAAATTATAAATTAATAGGTGTAATACTATCCTGCATAATATATTATATGATTTTTAAATTTTATCTTGCAATATAATTATAAAATAATGTAATTTAGCCTATAATTTTTTATGAAATTGTCAATGGAACACTTGAGGTTAAAATTTATGTTAAAATATATTATTAGTCCTTTAGTTCACATGAGATACACTTTTGGTCCCTTAACTTTATAAAGTATACTTTTAGTTCTATAATTCTAACACTGTCAATATTGCTAACGGAAAACGCAAATTCAAGTGATGTTTGTGTAAACTTAAGTGATAATTGTATAATGAAATACTATTAATATGAAATTTTTAATATGTGTAAATTGAAAAATATATAGAAATTTGCATAATTCAATGCTATTAGTCATCACTACTTGATTTCGCCACATCAATGTTTTATGTTAGCAATATTAATGGTGTTAAAACTATAGGACCAAAAGTATACTTTATAAAGTTATAGGATCAAAAGCATACTTCATATAAAACTTAAAGGACTAAAGGTATATTTTAGCTTAAAATTTATCAATAACCTTTTAAAACAATTATATAATTAGTTTATATGAAAAATAAATTTTAAATTAAAGAAAAAATACATACGTTCTAATCTATGATTGGCTTGATTTTTTTGCTTTATTTTTATAATAATTTTTTATTATATGTATAAATTTTGTGTTAACTCATTTATTAATATATTAAATAATATTATACACTCAATATAACTAAAAATAAAATGTATTTAGTTAAAAAAATATTATATTGATTATATCACGTTTTAATTTAAGGCTAAGATACAAAAACACCTATAAACTTATGAGCATCAAAGTTCTTGACGAGGACTCCACCGTACTTGACAAGCTAGAATGGTGTCTAAGTAAGATGCTTCAACACATGGCTTTGCTTCTATTTTAATATTTTCTTATTGCCGGGTTTCCTCTTGTTTGGCTGTTATTGGTAAGCGAGATGGTTTTATCGATAAATTAATCTTGTTTGGCAGTTATCAACTGAGTGAGATGCTTCTGCATATGGCTATCACTGGTATTGTGCAAGCTGATAAAGCAGAGGGAATAGGAAATGAACAAGGGAAAATGCCCACAAAAGGTGGGGTAATAGAAAAGTCAGAAAAAGCAAAAAGGTCGGAGCTTTGACAAGGGTATCAGAAGCAATTTAACTAGTGGAATAATAGGATTGTCTTTGGGTAGATCTTATTAAAAGACAGTTGAAATAATCGAATTCTAATTTGGATCACTGATATTAACAAATTATAAATTAGGTTATGCGATATAATTAACGATTTAGAAATTGAGTCAAATTACACACATGCCCCTTAGATGATATATCTAAGGGGTTCAAGAAAATTGACCTAGAAGCAAAAACGATTACAGGAAAAAAAATTGATATGTACAGGCGATTCAAAGGGATTTCTCATTGTTCCGGAAAATTGCTCAAAATACCAACTCAGAGATTTCTCACAATTTCGGGAAAGCTTTCTCACAATTTCAAAAAATTGTGGACGAGCCATGAAAATGATGTTTCCAAGCCCACCAATCCAGGAGCTTCTCCCAACATAAAACATAGCACATCAGAAAAATCTATAATTAAAAACAAAAAAGCAAAAAAAGCAATTCAGAATTTCACTAAGAGATTAGTAGCTCCATTTACTTCTCTCCAGCACACAGAAGCAGCTGCAAGCCAGTAGTCCTGAACTTGCTGAACCAGTTCATCTTTCCCGATGATCTTGTTAGACTGCTCTCAACCTTTTTGTACCTTTATCAAATGATCAAAAGTGATGAATTATAATTTACTTTTATTAATAAGAAAAAGAGTATGGTTGTAATTCGGTTGAACTTCCAACGTTCCAAGTCCATAACTGGATCATATAACTTAATTTATAATTTGTTGAAGTTCAATGAGCCCAAATTAAAACTTGATTTATTCAGTCGTCATTGAATAGCCTTTTCCCTTATCTTTATTTCTTTTTTTGCCTTCATCTTCAAAAAAGAAGATTAATATAGCCACATCCCACGTATGTATTCATATCATCTTTTTTTTTTAATGTCAATTTTGCTCTTATTTTAAAAGTTTATAGGTAGTTTTGCCTCTACTAAAAATATATATACGGTGTTGACTACACTGTTGGTAAAAGTCATGGATACTTTTACACCTTTACCTTTTTAATTTAAGCATTACATCAGTGGTTTCTGAAAAAGGAAATAAATATAGATAAAAAAACTGAAAAAAATCTCAAAATTAAATGCATCATATCAAACCGGAGAGAAACAAATAAAGTTCAAATGAATGAATCAAAACATGAATAAATGATCAGATGATCCAGATTTTATCTAGGCAAGTAAATTACCATCTTTGTTGATCTTCTTGTGATATTTGATGGAATCTTGGTTGCATCCATACACCTCTCAATTCCCTACGTGGCTTATTAGATTCCCCTCCATCTTTCTCAATAAACTCATATGAACGCACATGATGATTAGCATCACCTTGAAGAACCATAGTCCCACATATTGATACAGAATAAGGATCCGGATGATCTGTTCCAAGAAGTTGCTTCATCATCTCATCACGCTTGGAGAAGAAAGAATTTGTACTAATCCAATAGTCCATTTTTTGACTATTAGTAGTACCACTAGTACCTTCTGGGACAATATAATAATCTTTCCATGTCATCGTATCATATTTAAATTCCACAAACGCCTCAGAATCTCCATCCATAAAGTCAAAAGCTCTTTGATAAATAGCAATCGTTTTTATCTTACCAGCAAATCTTGCGGTATGCTCATGAAAGGTCCATTCAGATTCACCCCGACGAAGCATACAAAGGTTCATTTTTTTTTCATCTTTCTGCTTGACGAGGACAACGATAGTACAATCTGAGTCTGTAGGATAAGATGAAAATGCAGCATAAAGGTCTGTTTCTGAAAGTTCTGAGATTAATGGACATGGTGGGATTTCTATTTTTGCCCTAGAAAACGGGCAGAAGAAAAAGAGTGAATTACTATCCTTAGCGTACAAAAGGAGCCATCCCACAAAAGATGCAAGACATGTCGATCCAACCATCTCTGGAATCTCAATCCGGTACATTCTATTGTCGCTCGTTAATATAGAACATTGAGAAGTTTCACCTTGCAACAAGAACCATGGTCGAGGTACTGAGGATTCGATTTCAGCTGTAGCTTTTGAAGAAGAACCAGCTAATCTCCAGTAGTTGCAGACACCACGAAAACTGAGAAGATCGATTAACCCTAATCGATTTGAGATTATTGAGAGAAGATCAAAGTGCATATCGGACCATGATCTTTCCTCCATTTTCATCTCTATAAACAAAAAGTTTAGAACTGTATAAGAAATACATAACTGGTTATCAAGTCTGTAATATGGACTGTACCATCTAATCTCTAACAAAACCATACTCTGGTTCTAATCTCTAACTGTACCATGTAATCTTCAATTCATAACTCACACATATATAGCTGGAAGTAATAACTACATAAAAGAACTACTCCGAGAACAACAAATTAATTAGAAATTGTCACAATCGTGCTGTGTAAAGCAGAAAAGACTGATAAAGACGAAAGAATTAGCCTTTTTGCGTACCATTTTGATGATTCTCGCGGAGGCATAAAGAATGAAGGAAGTGTTTATGTATGAAGTAAATCATGATACCTTTGAGAAGAGTCTGGATGATATCGTCAAATTTGTTAAGGGTAATCATCAATAATTTATATAATATATGTATATGTATATGTATATAAAGCAATAAATATACTATAATAAATTATAGTAATTTTTTCTTTTTGATAACCTTTGGCCTAATAGCCGGCAGTTTTTTCGATCATATTACCAGGTATCCTAGTAACTAACTAATTCAAATTTAGGCTTTGCGATTATTATGCTTCTCCTAGGTATGAAGTTTGCTCTTCTGTAGTTTAGCTGAACCACCACTAGACCAAGCACTAGGGTTTGTCACTTTTTTATTTCAATAAAAAAATGTTTGATGTTAATTAACTCTTTATACAGGATCAAATATAAATTCTGACCCTAGATCATTTTTCAAATTTCACTTTATTGAGATTTGTAAAATTTTATTTTTATTTATAATTTAATTTATAATCAAATTTTTCTTTCAATGAAAAAATCATTATATACTCCATATTTCGCATTTACAATTAATTGTTTATCCCTGGCTTTGCATGATTTTTTTGGTTGTCAAATTACAAGACTTTGAGTTTTTTTTTTTTACCATGACAAGAGTTTGAGTTTGAACCTCGATTTTACTCATATTTCACGTCATTCTTGTCATATAAAAATTATAAAAACCGAAAACATAAGGTTAAAATTTATCAATAACCTTTGAAATATTTATTATATAGGAACTAAAAAAGTATAATTATTTAGAAGGATCAAAAATTAAAAAAAATCATTTGTTAGTTATTAAATTGCCCTTAATCAACTCTAAAATACGAGAGAAAAAACAAAAAATAAAGGACTCCTCATACATCGCTAGCTTTTTGTGGATCACTTAACCCTTTCCAAATTCAAATCACTAGTCAAACACACACGTCTAAATAAACTCTCTAAATTAAATCCACTTAAATTCTTTAAAGGGAGGATGTGTTAACTTGAAAGACCACTAATTATGAAATAGAGCTGATTTTTATTAGGCAATCATAATAAAATAGAAGGAGGATGTGTCTCCCATTGTTTTTGCCATGAAACATGGTTAGTTGTTATATTAAAATATTAATTTGTAAAATATTCACTAATGATGGTTTAAAAGGTTTGATAATCTATCTTTATGGTTTGCTTCATATTCTTTAAGGCTATAATGTTATATCATATATTTCTTAGTCATAAGTGCCAATGATCATGACAAAATATTTTGGATAATAATGGTTATTATTGCAAGCTAGAATATCTATATGGATATTTTATTTTGGGAAAATTAAAATAAAGGACCTAGAAAAAAATAATATTTATTGTAAAGCACCATAAATACTGTAATTACTTAGAAGGATTAAGCACCATAATATAAATTTGAAATGACTAAACTGACCTTAACAAAACTTTGTACATTATCTCTTGTATTAATAATTGAGAAAATAACTAAAATTAAAAATAAAATCGGCCATCTTTCAATTGTGATATGATGCATCTATTTGCTTACTTTTTATTTTTCACCAAATTCCATATTCATATAATTAAAATATCATTAAGAATTTGTGTAATTTCTATTATCAACGTCAATATCAAATTAGTCTCTTTTTTTAGTAAAAATTAATTAAGCACTTTTATAAAAATAAAAACTAAACTCATTTCATAATTTTTCTGGATATAATAGATTTTTTTTGAAAGTTGTGAAGAGTGAAAAATTGAGAAATTTTTTTTTAATTTGTGAAATTTAGAATTTGTATTAGTTTTAAAAATAGGATATGGGAGAGAATGTAGGAGGGGATACATAAACTTTTCTATGGGTATTTTAGTATTTTAAATTTTAAATTTTTGTATTTGATCCTTCAAAATATATAACTACAAATTTTATGGTCTTCTCAATAAATATATTTTCTTCTTGGTCCTTCATTCTAATTTTCTCTTTTATTTTGATACACAAAAGGCAGAATATCTATTTTGATAGACCGAAAGTAGAATATCTATAAGTATACTATTAGAGTTTATAGGAACAAGTAACAATAAATTTAAAATTCATGTTTGAGATGGCTTTATATGCGGAGAGATGGGGAACCTGAATGGATATTTAACTATTAAACATTTGAGATGGGATAAAGTAATGTAGGTAGTTAGTAAGAGGTAATTTAGTAATTAATAAATTACTTTTTAATTTTTTTGTCTTTTTAAATGATTATAATTTTTAGGTCATCTATAATAAATATTTTCCTTTCTTGGTCATTCTCCCCATCTTTCCCTTATTTTTTCTTAATTTGTTTTTATAACACTTTTTATTGCATATGTATACACTACAAAAAAAAATTGACTTTCAGTGGTGACTTCTTAAAGTCGCTGCCAAAAGAATTTCATCAGTAACTATTTGTCGCCACTGTTGCGGCTGTCGCCGAAAGTATTAGCGACAACATTTTTAAGTCGCCGCTGAAAGTATACTTTCGGCAGTGACTTTTTGTCTCCGCTGATGCCACTTTCAGTGGCGACAAAATGTTGCTGCTAAAGCTTCTTTCAGCGGTGACAAATTTGTCACCACCAAAGCCACTTTCAGTCGCAACAAAAAGTCACCGCTGAAGCCACTTTCAGCAGTGACTAAATGTCGTCATTGAATCCACTTTCGACGGTGACAAAGTGTCGCCGCTGAAGCTATTATAATTTTTTTTTAATTTAAATATTATTAGAATTAAAATATATGGTGTAATTTGAAACATTGAAATTGAAGAGAAGCAAATGCTCTCTGATTTTTGTATGTTTATTCCAATGATCAAAGATCCATTATATAGGCTCAAAATAGTAGGCCTATATGGAAAATATAGTATAGAAAGTACAGTGAACAGTACAACGAGTGAACGGTACAATAAACAGTACAACGCAGTACAGTGAATAGTACAACGTAGTACAGTGAACAGTAATAAGTAAAAAATAAAGAGTAATAAT
>JBAGKO010000001.1:12377339-12391855 GCA_037177275.1 Acacia concinna | reverse complement strand
TGCTAACTGACATTAATTTCTACGGTGGTCCTTTAATGAAATTGTCCCAAAAATATTTTTATCACGAAGGTGTTTGGTTGGCACAATGAAACAAAATGGGTTGATGGAAAAAATTTTGTTTGGTTGGAAGAAAATGGGATAGGAAAATGAATCAAAAGAAATTTTGGCTCCTGTTTAAAAATTATTTAGAGGCCTTTGTTTTAAAAATGTTACTTAAGGCACATGTTTTTACTTTAGCCTCTCTAATCATATGCACTCCATAGGTAACCTGTGGTTATGAATCACTTCAAGTAATTCCTGCATAACAATGACTTAACCAGCATAGGCTACATGTAGTAAAAATGTGGAAGAAAGAACTTTATTTGCCCCTATTTTCTCATAATATAATGTAACAAAGCAATAACCATAAGTTGCTTTTGGTCATACATGAATGAATGAAAACAGCTTTAACCACATGCGTGTGATGGATGACTCATGGTCATGCTTGACCAAAACAACTTTAATCCCAACCATTAAATACCCATCACCCGCACATGGTCACCACCATTTTCTGTGGTCTTATTTTTCTTACGGGTACGTCATGGTTATATAATAATTATCTACGTCCTATTGCGCAACTTATCACATGGTCCACACTGCTTCCCTTGGGTGGAATATCACAAATTTAACCACATTCACTACCTGAGTACTTCTTGGTCAGCCAATATTTCACCAAACATTCTCTCAGTCATGGAGTTCCCACCACCTCCCTCCCAGAGAACCGCTTATTAACAGTGATTGATTTGTAACGGTTTCATAAAATCGTTGCAAATCATTTGTAACGGTTTAGGGGCAAACGGCTACAAATCTGCAATGGTGTCACTCCAGCCAAGTGGCGTGTTGATAAGCCACAATACTTTGTAGTTGTTTTCTCAGCTAAACTACTATAAAATATGTCAACACATTTGCAGTGATGCATTTGTAGCAGTTCGAAAGATGCAAGACCTGTTGATTCAACCATCCTACGAAAAATGCAAGACATCTGGATTCAACCATCTCTGGAACATTGAGCAGTTTCACCTTGCAAAAAGAACCAAGCTTTTGAAGAAGCTGATCTCCAGTAGTTGCAGACACCACGAAAACTGAGAAGATCAATTAACCCTAATTGATTTGAGACTATTGATGCAAGATCAATTAGATCGGACCATGGTCTTTTCTCCATTTTTATCTTTGAGAACAAAAAATTTGGAACTTTATAAGAAATAATACATAACTGGTTTATCAAGTATGACAAGAACAAAAAAAATTTGAAACTGTATTTAATTGGTTATCTAGTATATACTATATACTACTTCCGGTCCTAAAGATCACAAACTTAGTCAAACACTTAAACCATGGGGATTAATATGAATTGTGCCATCTTAATCTCTAGCCAAACACTCCACTAGTTCTTTAAAATTTGTGGTTCAATTCAATAGTCACACGCAATATTCAAATATAGTTTACATTATTAACTACATAATAGACCTACTCAGTAAACAGCGAATTAACTTAAAAATTTTAATGCTGTTTAAAGCAGAAAAGACTATAAAGAAGAAATAGTTAGGGTTTACCGTTTTGGGATAAGGACAAGTGTTTCTATATAAAGTAAATCAGGTGATAACTGATAACTTTGAGATGAGATCGTCAAGTTTGTGAAGAATAATCATCAATATATACCAAGCAATAAATACTTTAATAAATTACAATATTTATTTCTCAAAAGCCTTTTTTTTTATTACAAACAGCTCAAGCTAACCCATGTTAGCTAAGTCCAACCTTAAAATTGAATGCAAAAAAAGAAAATCAGGAATTAAACAGAAATAATAAAATCAAGAAGTTTGTTATTGATTAACGCTTGAACCGTATCAATGGTAAAATCTGAACATCGATCATTTTTCTTATTTGATTTCATTTCAATTTGTTAAATATTTACTTTATTCATAATTTCATTGACCATGAATTATTTTTTCTTCCAATAAAATAATTTAATGTATGCATTTAATACAAATTATCAATTACTACATCATGATTACCCTTTGATAGAAACCTCTTAATATGTATAATCAATCGGGATACTCCGGGAGTAAAATTATAAATTTCAGAAATAAAGTGGATTGAAGTATTATATTTAGCATTAATTAAAACACTCAAGTAATTCTTATATTAAGAACCAGAGGTTGTAATTATTTCTCCAATGAAAGCATGATCTTTTTGTTGTCATCAAAAGAGCTCAACGTACCAACAAGTAAGCTTGGAATAGTTGGTAGATATGGGTCCTTTAAACTTCATCGGGAGGATTAGCCTCATCCTATCGGCAGGGTAAAAAAGGAGTTCAAAGTTTGAACTCTTGATTTTACATATATCTAATATAAGCTAGTCCTTGTGGTTAGGTGTCCTTCTTCTTCTTTTTTCCTTATTTATGAGAATATAATGATCTTCTCAGAATTCCTCCACTCCTCCTATTTTTTGGGAAGAAAATGAAAAAGAAAAGTTTATGAGAGGATTTACTTACTTTTTATACTGATTAAAAAGATATAGATATAAGCAGCACAATGTTCATAGAGTTTCAGGAGATATAGATATCCGCAGCCTTACCCCAAGAATTTGAACATAAAACTTACAGCCATAGCTAACCTATGAAAAACAAATTAAACCATATTTTAGCTTTTATTTTTATTTTTGAGAACAAGCACTAACGGTATGTGAAATAAAATTCATGACCTCTCATTAATTAGAATTTTATCATGTCACAAGGCCCACAATATATATTTTAATTTATCTAAATATAATGAGAAAATTATTATATAGATCAACCTACCTTTTGAAGTATGGAACCTGCCTCAATCTGTTTTGTTGGAAGGGAGGGAGAGGGGAAGGGGACAACGAGAGCAAAAAGGCCAAAGAGGATGAGATTTTTAATGATCACTTATTTAATTCAAGAGGTAGAGCATGTGGGAGATGTGGTAATAATTAATTTACTTGTTTATATATTTTTTATTTATATATCATCTAAATTACTTTACACCTTAATTTAAATTGCATATTTTATTAAAATATGTTATAATCCCAACATGTTAAATACGTATAAAAATTGATATAATAATATTTTGTTTACTTCTGATTAATACAATAATATAATTTTAAAATGGAATATCATAAAAATCATGAAGATAAAATATACTTTTAAAATTGCTTCTGACTAAACCAGGCCTTTCAAAGACTCAAGCAGAGTTACAAAACAAACAACATGCATACAAGATTAGGCCTATGCTCATACTTCATACTTTCTTTCAGGCTAAACCCATGTAACTAAAGTGTAATCCGGCGTGTTTCCGCCCTTAGTTATAAGTTTGGAGCAACTTGTCAAGTCTTTTTTCTTATTGAATTAGAGGGATACGCTGAGCTGTAAGGCCATTGAATCACCAAATCCCTTGATAATTTTGAGAATATGGGAGCCGCGAAGATGTTAGAAAGGGAGAGTTGTGAGCATGGCTTTCTCATGTGCACAGCGCACCTATGATTGAATTTTAATGAGATTGAGGGCTTTAGGCTATACAAAACAATTTTTGAAAGGCAATGTGAAGTAGGAGGATAAGTGAATTTGGATTCCTGGCAAAAGAAGCATGAAATTTGTAACGGGTAGGGAGTAACCAAACGACTTTTTGAGGATGAGATGGGCAAACGTGAAAATTGACAATGCTGAGTATGTTAGTCCAACTGTGAATTTTTTGTTTTTACGGCCGAAATTGTTTGATTTTTTTATTTGCTCATATTTTGACACACAATTAATGATGATTATATGTCTAGAAAAGCTAATAGATGTTTTGACAAATTTGTTCACCATGTAGGTGGGGTGCACAAGCAATTTATAATTGTAAAAATGTTATGCAATATAACTTGTACATCATGTTTGGATAAAGAGAAAATAAAAAAAGAAAGAAAATTATGAGAGAACACTTTTTAAAATAGTAATTTTTTACAATTTATAAAAAATTTTAAACATATCATTCACTTTTCTCCCAATCCAAAGACACCCGTAGACATTGTTTGATGGAACGAATACAAATCCTATACTCCTTTTGATAGAGCCGTAAAACAGGCTGTAGCTCATGGGGGACCTGGGCTCCGGCCAGGGGGGGGGTTGAACAGAAAACCCCCCCCCCCCCCCCCCCCAACCCAAAAAACCAAACAGGCAGGTTGCCCCACCTAAAATATCCTTACTTTTAAGTTTTAAATAAAAAGCCCAAATACTCTTATTTTCTTTCTTTTAATATAATGGTTGACTTCATTCTCATGTTTTTTATAGGACACTTTTTCAGTTTTATTTTTATAGTACATATTATATTTATTTATTCTATTATCATTAAATTAAAAAGAAAATTGTTTATATATTTTTATGATGTGAGTGAGTGAAAGAGAAAGGGTTGAGAGTAGAATGGTTGCTTGATACAAATTATTAAAGAAAGGGAGTATGAATGAGGGGTTGAGAGAGAAAGGGGGAGAGTAAAAGAAGAGGATGGTGATAAGTTTATATATATATACACATAAATAAAACACTAATTGGCAGGCAACTCTACCTTACAGCTCATAATATATGACACTCTAATTAGTTTTTTTCCTCACTTTTACTTTATTAGAAAATATGTTTCAAAATTCAATATATGGTCAAAATTAGAAATAAGAATTAATCACATGAATAAAACTAAAAAATGAGCATAAATTATTTTACAAAAGATTTATATTTTTAATCAAATCATAATTCTTCTAAAAGTACCTACATGGTGGATTGGAGGGAGTATATGTTTATGCGCAATGCGCCAGCCATTTACGATGTATGATTAAAAAAGCTAACAAATATTTTTGACAATTGCAAACCCATCTCATATTTGTAGAAATGTCGTGCAATTCCAATACCTACCTGAACTACACCTGAACTACGTCATAATCAATTACAATTGATCTCGTCACAGATGGTCTCCTACTCACAAGACAAAATTTACGATTGATCTCGTCATAGATTGTCTCCTGCGTCATAATCACAAACTATAATTATTTCAAACTTCAACACACTCATAGGCATTCTACAAATATTAGATACTTCATATAAGAAATTTGTGCATCAATGTTTTTGCACAACTTCATATATCCCTCTCATCTGGAGGATAGCCTTTGGTGCAAATCATCAGCTAGAGCTTGCCTCAAACTTTCCCCAAAGAAATAAAACGACTTCTCACTATCCAGCACCCTTGGTTGAGGTCCACTCTCATCAGGCTCCTTCCACAGTTCAGGTTCAGGTTCCCTTGCAACTTGACATACATTATGCAACACACAGCATGCAACGACCGTTTGTGGTGCATGACTAAGACCAACATTCAAATCCTGAAGAATCTTCCACCTCCCTTTCAGCAATCCAATTGCCTCGGCCACCACCGACCTTCCCTTCATAAGCATTCCATCAAACAGGTTCTGGGCAGGCGTGCCCATGCCATTAGGGGAAAAGGGTGTGAGCAAAAATGGCAGCAACGGGTAACACCAGTCTCCGACAATGTAAGGACGAACATGATGTCCCCTCACATTGATAACTTTATCCCACACGACATCACCGGAGGTAAGACGATTGTACAGATAACTATCCCGGAAATGGGTGGCATCGTCCGTACCACCAGGAGCCTTAACACACACGTCCCAGAAGACCTTCTTGTGATCAGCAACAACCTGAAGGAGAACTGAGGGATACCCATATCTGCATCTGTAGCTCGCAGGAATTTTCTGGTCGTTAGGAAGGCTATGGAGCTTCACTGGGCTTGTATCAATCGCTCCACACATGTTTGGAAGCGAAGTGAGTTCTTCAAAAGACTGGGTAGTATCAGCTAGCCGGCGACGACCAACTGGGATCTTGATGAATTCTTGGTAAAGTTTTGTTGCTAGCAGTCGAGTTACCATATTAGTGATCTTGGAGACTAAATAAGGCTCAAGGGAGTAGCGGGTAGCAACGGTTTTAGCAGACAGGCCATGTGCGAGACGAGAGAGGACCATAGCTACAGCATAATCAGAAGGGAGCGAGAGATTGGAACTGGCAATATGGGGTTTGAGTTTATCAACAACAGTGGTGAAAACAGGGTAGGAAAGTCCATAAAGCGAACGCCAGTGAGCATCACGAAGAGGAGGATCAAGAGACCAGATGTGTTCTGTAGAGAGAGCTCGAAAAGCTGAAACAGAGTAATCAGAGGCTGTGGCAGAGGGAGCAGGATGAGTGGCAGTAGAGGTTGAGGTGGGTGAGGAAGGAGTAGGACGAGAGGAAGCAATGTAAGAGAGGACAGAAGCAATAGTAAAAAAGAGAAGAGGGGCAATGGAGGAGGAGTAGAGGAGAGATGTGGGTGAAGTGGCGGAGGAGGAGGAGGCGGCAGAGGAAGTAGTGGCAGAGGCAGTGGTAGTGGCAGAGGAGAGTGTGTCAGAGAGGAGGAATGAGGTGGGATCTAAGGAATTATGGAGGTGAAGGAGATTTGAGAGCATAACCAAAAATGATTGGTCCATTCTGTGTTGGCCGTCTTGATCTCAAACTTGAAGCCTTTTTTATCCAAATAATATGATCTGTGACAGAAAAGGGTTTCTATCATAGGGTTCACTTTGTTTCGAAATTAGCAATTCAGCCTCCGCTTTTCTTATCCATAAAGGGGGAAACTGGCAAAAATAAAAATGAAGAGATGATATTAGAGAAAGAAAATCAAAGTAATTATAAAAATAGCGCATAGTAAGTAAGTTACAAGTGCCAATGCGAAAATTGATTTTGAAAATCAAATAGTTGGACAGGAAAGTAAGAGGGTGACTAAAGAACCTGCATTTTTGTCAAGAATTCCTAGAAGAGATAAAATCCAAACATTTAAACACCAAATATCACCAACAAACAAGACTTGATCATGTGTTCTCTACATTGCAAATGCAACACAAGCTTTCTTGTTTTATTATGTAATAGAACGAATACAAGGGGATTAATATGAACATCAAATTCAAACATTTCTGTGATGCCTCAGGACATAGGACGAGACTTGCAAAATCTAAAGTTTTTTTTCTCCAATAACATCCATTTCAACAGAGCAAATAAGCCAGATTATGGGAATTGGTATAACAGCTAATCTAGAAAAATATCTTGGGGTTCCCTTCCTACACAAAAGGGTGGCCCGATCAACATATTCAAATAGATCAAATGGCTAAGAGGTTGGCATCATCAAAGAGCAAATTCTTAACCATGGCAGGGAGAACTATGCTTATCAAATCTACACTTTCAGCCTGCCAAGTGCCAAGCTACTAAATGCAAAAAAGTGCTGCCACCTAAAGGTGTTTTTAAAGTGATTGAGAAAAAGCAGTAGAAGTCTCTTACGGAATCAAATCCAAGATAGGTAGAAGGCGCATCTTCTTACGTGGGATAAGGCTAATGACAGATATGAAGGGGGACTTACAATTAAAGATTTACAATGCCAGAATATTGCCTTCACCACATAACTTTGTTAAGGTCTGTGCATTAAACCAGGCGCCCTATGGATACAAGTGTTGAGAAGATAAATATGGATGTGGGGAAGAAATATATCCTTTGATGACCAAGAAAAGGAACTCATTAGAAGTCTAGAAAAGTATTACTTCAGAGTGGGAAATATTTTACAAGGGATTGGCAAGAACATCAAAGATGGTAATGAAACCATTTTTTCCTAGGACCACTGGCTCATTTTGATGAACCCCTTATCCAACTAGGAGACAGGAACTTTCAATTGATGAATCTTTGTGGTAAGGTGAATTCATTTCTCCTTGAGAATGGAACTAGAATATACAAATGGCAAAATTTATTTCAAAGTGGGTTATTGATGTCTAAGGATAGTCCCTAAGGTGAAAACGCCAAATGGGAATGAGGAGGACAGATTTTGTTTAATCTTTGTTGATATTATGAGATTTAAACTACTTCTCAGGAGGATATTATAGATTAATCGCTATAAGAGACAGCTACAGACAAGTAGTAAAATGAAACAAGTCAAGCAACATATCAAGTAAAAATTCCCCGATCTTGTACAGTTTATAAAAAAAAACGAAAAACAAAATATGACACCGGCATCATATTCAAAACAGTCCAAATAAAATACAAGTCGAAATCCACCCAGTTTCAGTTGCTTCAAGCAAACCTAAATCCGAAAACATATTTCAATCATCTCAAGGAGGATTTAGTGCAGAGTTACCACCATAAATCGAACAAACGGGGGGATTCAAGAGACAAGCATGTCTCACCTTTGGGTTGGAAGCGACGATTGAGTATTGACGTTAACCCAACGCAGCGGAGGAAGAAGAGGAGGCGCCGGCAAGATGAGGAAGAAACGAAACACAGTAGCAATTAGGGTTCGAAGTTCGAAGGGGCTCTGGGAAACAGAGATGAACAAACGGTACAGAATTAATCGATTGAATTAAAATATAGTAAAAAAAAATTATATAATACATTCGGATAAATTCGTCTAAAGCCCCAACCTGGTCCGGTCTACCCGATGAGTGGCTATACCCGATCTTGTTTAATTCTCATCGCCGACGGAGGACGGTGCTGGAGCCGGCGGAATAGCTGTAGAGTAGATGGCTCTGTGTTTCTTCTCGTCATAGGGTTCGCTTTGTTTCGTTGGATGGGGTGTTGGGTTGGGCTTATGTTTCCCTCATGTATTGGGCTTTTGCTCAAAATGGTTTTGTTCATAGTGGAAGCGGGCTTATTTGGTAGTTTTATCACTTAATGGGTCATTAATTATCTTTAGAAGAAAATTTAGATACTTAATTTTTTGTCTAAATTGAATTAAAGTAAAAAAAATTCCAAATTTAAATTATTATAATCTGTATAAATTATTAATAGAAATATTTAGTTATAGATATAGGACAATTAATATGTAAAAAAAACCTCATATTCCAATATACTTCCTAGGCTAATATATTCAAATTCAATTGAAACAAAGATAAAAATTTTTAAACAATTAGCTTCTTCTGTATGTTTATATGGTGTTTCTCGAGTCTGGGTTAATGGACATGTTGGTTAAAAGTAACTAAATATGTGCAACTGAATAAATACATAAACTCGCAAGCCCATGAGAAAAATGAGACAAAAAGGGAAGAAATTTATTACTTGTTTAATTTTATTCTCTATTTTAATAGTCTTGTAGATACTTAAAGCAAAAACTGTACTTGTGTACTTTCATCTCTCAAGTAAATTATTCATGTTGCTCTATTAACTCCACCAACTTTTACAACTAGGAGTTGATCTTAGTGACAAAGCAAAATTAAAAGCATGTAATTGTGATAAAAAAACACACACGTACTAAATTAAAAATTGAGGAAAAATATAGATATTTACATATGGGTTTCACTCGTAAAATATTATATATAACAAGTTTTGACATATTTACCAATCCCAAAGCCCTTATTATCATAAACAATTATCTCATGTCCTTAATATAAGATATATTTATTAAATTTGATTAAATTTAAAAAGTTAGATAAGTTGATTGCTATGATAACATGCATTTTCTAAAAGAAAAATGGCACCTAAGTCCCAAGGACCAAAGATATTTATAAAAAAGTTCCCACACATTTATCCATTACCAAGAGGTCCCTAAGGACTTTTTGGATATTATGTTCAGATGGGAAATTGCCATGATACCCCTGTACTTTTATGTAGAGGAGAGAGAAAGGAAAATATTAGAAAATGCACGGGTACTGTTCACAAGCCATGGTGATTTTAACAACTTTGCAGGCCGTGATAACTTCGTAAGCACGTTTTGATAACTTCTCAAGCAGGGGTACTGTTCACTTCGTCATAAAATTGTAACAACTCATTAGGCCGCGATAACAACTTCGTAAGCATGTTTTAACAACTTCTCAGGTGGGGGATACTGTTCACTCCGCCATGAAAATTTTAACAACTTATCAGGCCATGATGACAACTTCATGAGCACGTTTTGATAATTTGTAATCACAACCTGATAAGTTGTTAAAATTTCCATGGCCGAGTGAATAGTACCCCCTGAAAAGTTGTTAAAATGTGCTTACGAAGTTGTCATCGCGGCCTGATAAGTTGCTACAATTTTATGGCAAAGTAAACAATACCCCTGCTTGAGAAGATGTCAAAACGTGCTTACGAAGTTGTCATCGCGGCCTAATAGATTGTTACAATTTTATGGCGGAATGAACAATACCCCCGCCTGAGAAGTTGTCAAAACGTGCTTACGAAATTGTCATTGCGGCCTAATAAGTTGTTACAATTTTATGGCAGGGTGAACAAAACCCCTGCCTGAGAAGTTGTTAGAACGTACTTACAAAGTTGTTATCGTGACCTAATAAGTTGTTACAATTTTATGGTGGAGTGAACAATACCCCCCGCATGAGAAGTTGTCAAAACATGCTTACGAAGTTGTTATCACGGCCTAATAAGTTGTTACAATTTTATAGCAGAGTGAATATTACCCCGCCTGAGAAGTTGTCAAAACGTGCTTACGAAGCTGTCATCTCGGCCTAAGAAGTTGTTAAAATCTCTATGGTTTGTGAACAATACCAGCACGTTTTTTAATATTTTCCTTTCTCTCTCCTCTACAAAAAAGTATAGGGGCATCTGGGTAATTTTCCATATGAACATAATAGACCTTTTGGTAAGGGACAAATGTGGGGGGACTTTTTTATAAATATCTTTGGTCCTTGGGACCTAAGTGCCATTTTCCCTTTTTTAAAATACTTTAGTCATGTTCCTTAATTATATATCTTCTGCCCTCTCTACTTTAATTATGCATCAATAAAAAGTAAATTAGGAAAAGATTGACAAATATTTAACAAAAATAGGTCATATATATAATACCAATATCAACTATAAAAAATATGTGATAAATTGAAGACCAAAGGGAGTATTTGTTTTTCATCAGTAACATTATCTTCAAAAGTCTCTCTTCCGTGCAATGTATTTAAACAAAAAAAAAAAGCTACCTTATTTTATGGCCCTTTGATTATAACTGTAGTACAAGTTAACAAAACTGCTACAAAATCGTATGTTATTCTTTGTCAAAAACCGCTACTACCCTTGTAAGAGTTTTATTAAAATGTTATAAAGGATACCACTTTGTAGCAGTTATTAAACTACTACAAAGGTAAAAAAATTGAAAAGCCAATAATTGTTTTAGGAGAATTTGTAAATATTTGGTAGGAAAATTTTGAATTTTGGCGGGAAAATTTTGAATTTTGGCGGGAAAATTTTGAATTTTGGCGTCAAATTTTATAACGGTTTTTAAAAACCGCTACAAATATCGAAAATCTAGTGGGAATTAAAAAAAATTAAATTTTGGAGCCAAAATTCAGTAGCAGTTTTAATAAAACCGCTACTAATATAGTAACTTTTTTTTGAAAAAAAAGCGTCAGAATGAGCGCCAAAATAAAATATTTTGTAGTAGCTTCAAAGCCGCTACAAAAAAGGACAGATTAAAAAATGTTTCAACTTTTTTTCAAATAAAATAAATGTAATATTTTAATTTTTTTTATAATGAATTCAAATGTGATTAAAAAATATGAATATAGCGAAAATGGTATAAATTTAATTTTGATATTTATATAATTTATTATTATAATATCTATAATCTTAATTTGTTGTAGTTAATATAAAAGTCAATTGTTAGAAGAGTATAAAGAACTAAAATAAGGAGATAATAGTCTTTTTTAAATCACATAAGGAGATAATAGTTGAAGTTAATAGGGCCCGGAAAAGCATAAAGGAAAAATATGAGATGACACATAAAAACAAATGAAAAAAATATCATATATAAAGTGGAAAAAAATTCGTACAGGTGGATATATTACTTGATATTATCATGATGTTGTTAAATAAATATTGATAAAACGAAAAGAGGATAGGGTGAAGGAGGAGAAAGGAGAAGAGGGTGAAGGAGAAACGAAGTGAGAAATGAAGTGGGAGTGAAGGGTATTTATAAGTATCAGTGAGACATTAGTAGCAGTTTATATAACATCTTTTGTAGCAGTTACTGTTTGTAGCGATTTTATTTTAATTTGTAGTGGTTTCCAAAATCCCTACAAATAATTTTTAAAAAAAAATATTTTTTTTCATAAAAAAATGTTATGACTTATTTATGATTTTCAATAATACAATTTTAAATCCACTAATTTTTTTATTCAGTTTGATTGATTTAAAAATGTTATGACTTATTCATAATTTATGAGAAAGATATTTTAAATACCCCTACAAATGTATTTTCTTAAACTTATTTGGTTAAAAAATGTGATCATTTTTTATAATTTACAAGAATGGTGGTGTATATTTTTGAAGCACTATTCTTCATCATCCCTGCAAAAAAATACGTTCAGAAATTGTTAGTAGTATGAAATACATATGATTGAAATAAATTTAAATTTAATTTATGATAAATTGTAAGTAATAAGAACGCACTTAACTTTAAGTAAAGTGTCATCACCTTCCGAAAAGAAGTTATCAAATCTGGCAGGTGCAAAGGGGGTTACTCTTGTAGGCGATATTATCACCATTACTCATGTCGTAAGGGTCTCTAGGTTTTAAGTGAACCACCATATTCCAATCTTTATACCTCTCATCCTCGACATAATAAACATGTTGGGCCTCCAACACAAGAATAAATGGCTCATCATTTTCTGACTACCCAGTGTGAATTGGCTGGAAGAAATTTATAGAAGTTATACCTAATTCGTTAGTTTTTAGACCCCGTGAGGTTGTGGTATTAACCCATAAACATTTGAAGAGTGTGACAACAAAACAAACCTGGTAATTTACTTCAATGACCTCAACAAGCTCGATGTAATAAGGGACGCATCCAAACTGTATGTTGCCATCACTAGTACTTGCATAACTCCTTATACCAAAGGTACAATAAACACCTGAGTTTTGGGTTAGCAAATCTTGATCCCGTTGACATTGTACGTAATAAACCTTGTCGCACGTTCAAGCATACCCATGGTGAGAGCTCTAAAATTTCCTAAGTGTAGGCTGTAATCATAGAGGATTTGGCGTGCGAACTAACTTGGGAATTCTCTATGGATCTTTTTGTCAACTTCAGAAGAAGTCTGTGTACTAACCCTCAATTGCTGCTTTACATGGGTTCTAAATTCCCTGCAAATAATAATTGTGTAAGCGACAAAGACGTTCAAGAGATATAACTGGTACATATCTTAGAGAATTGCGGGGTAACTTAATCCATGACTTATCCATAGCTTGTAAAGGGTAAACAATGATTTAGAAACATTTGGTCGTATTTGAAATATTGAGTTTCAAAGTATTTAAAGGGCTGTAACGTCTTTTTATTTGTAGCGGTTAACAAAACTGCTACCTCAACTGCTACAAAAGAGTGCATATTAGTAGCGGCTTTTAACCAAAACCACTACTAAATGTTTAACATTAGTAGCGGTTTTTTGGTGAAACCGCTACAAAATTCATCTTGTTATATTCTGTTGGTAGGATTAAAAATTTTGAATTAAAAATTTTTAAATTTTGTAGCGGTTTTGATAATTAAAAACTGCTACAAATATTAAAATATTTGCGGGATTATGAATACCAACATATCTAATTTTGTAGCGATTATAGCCAAAAAACCACTACAAATTTATTAACGTTTGCTTGTTCAAAAAAGTCCCACCAACGTTCAATATTTGTAGTGGTTTTGAAAGAAATCGCTACAAATTTGTATAGGTTTTTTACAAATTTATACAAATTTGTAGCAGTCAATTAACCGCTACGGTAACAGCTACAAATATTAAAAATTTACAACTTTTTTTAATTCAATTCAATACATTTAACTATATTATTTTATATTACATAAATTAATTTAGTAAATTATACAACTGTCTATTACATACAATTTAATATATTTAATTATCCAACTTTATATTACCTAATATATTTAATTACACAAGTTTTGTTTTTGCCGTCCAATTAATAAATTAATCTTCATATAAAAAATATTTCGACCTTATTGTATACACAGATGTCTAACATAAATACAAATACAAATACAAGGAATTTAACGTAAAATAAAACATAAAGATAACAAATAAAATCCTAGTTAAACAGGAGAAGGCTTATCATCGTGCGAAGCATCGTGCAACAGAGCCAAGCTGAAGAGTCCATGTCACCCTCCTCGATTCGATCCTATGTAGCCTGTTATGAGCCACCGGGTGTCAGAGCATGGGTGGTCTACAACACAATACGAGGGGCTGGTGGGATCTCTAGCGTGTGAGTCAACCTCCTCAGTAGAGCACTTGCTAGCTCTATGTTAACTCTGCAAAATTCATGTTAAAATGACACATTTACCTCTTATTTCATGCTCCTTTTGGTTACTTTATACATCTTAAAGATCACATGTAGGAGGAAAGTGGGCATAGTGAATAATTAGGACAAAGAAGCAAATTTGTTGTTATTTTGGCTCTAGTTAAATCTTTTGATTTGATTAAGTTTTGTATGT
>JBAGKO010000001.1:12360089-12371154 GCA_037177275.1 Acacia concinna | reverse complement strand
TTATTTGTGTCAGGTGCCCTTCGGGAAAAACTTCATTAGCAAATCTGCACCTTAACCTAAATAAAAAATTTGGAATGTTACACATATCTTTTTTTTTTAAACAAAAAAAATAAAAATTTATCATAAGTCGCTTTTATACTTATCATCCAAATATGTTTCACAAAAAACAAAAGTCACATTCAAATACAACAATTTCTGATAAGTCACTATTTTTTTCTGAATCTACTTTTGATAAGCCTATAAAAAAAAATCACTTAATCAAAATAAGTGACATCCAAACAGACCCTAAATTATTTTCATTAATAATAGTTTGATTATGTACAACCAAGGGGAAGAGTTTAGAAAAAAAAATTATAAATTTGAAAGATAAAAAACTATATTATAAGTTATTACACACACATATATTATGCAGACAAACCCCTACAATTTTTTATATTTAGGACAGGGAGGATTATTTTTTAATTATATATATATATATATATCATTTTATTATATTTTAAGACACATTAACTAATTCTGACGTCCTAATAACAGTATTTTAACTAGCTCATGTTTTAACTTTTTTTCATTTCTACTTTTGTACTCAACTTGGTTAAATCACTGACTAGGGGTATTTTATTAAAGAAAAAAGTTAAGAGAAATTACATTTATGTCCCAACAAAAAAAAAACGATTAAATGGTTTCAGAAAATCGTACAATTGCATTTAAATCTTATAGAGTTGTTAATAAACTTTTATGGTATTGCTAACAACAACTTATAAAATTTTATAGAATTGTCAAGTGAGACTTAACCGTAATTTTCTAAAGGGTACAGGAGGAAAATATCTATAATCTTTTTTCAAAAGAGCATCCAGCATCACGAACAATATTTAGAGGCTGAAATGCCCATATTTATTGAAAAGTAGAGCAAAAATGTCTATGATCTTTTCTCTAAGGAGCACCCAGCACCACGAGCAAATTTTAGGGGCTAAAATGCCCATATTCATTGAAAAGTAGAGCAAAAATACTTTAGCTATTTATTCCATCGCTGTTGACTAGAGTTTTTGGAAATTTGATTAAAATTGCTGACATGGAAATTAAGCTGGCATGTTTTTTTAATGGGTAAAACAAAAGACTTGGTAAATTGGAAAAAAACAAAATAGAACTTGGACAAAGCTTTAACTTTGACAGAATACAGAGGAGCATAGGTGAATCGCAAGAAAGGGTTAATAGTAAGCAATCCCGAATGGCAAGCAACGACGAATTGTTATAGGATGTAAGGAAAATCGCGAAAAAACTGTGAGTGGTTAATCTAGTAAGCAATCATCGGATAAACAAGTGCGAATCCGATAAAGGGTGAATCGTCATAGGATGTAGATAAAAGTAAGAAAGTTCAAATCACAAGTGAGAATCGAGACAGTGACAAAATCGATGGAAATGTGGAACCACCAACCTATATGATAGTAATACCTCCGTAACCCTTCTTGGTTGCCTAATTAAAACTATGCTTCTCTTGCTCCTTCCTAATGCTGAACAAGAAGAAAGGTAGGCGATAACAGTAACTCTTTTCACCCTCACAGCCTCACCATTAATCATTCTCACCTAACCTACAACTTGCAATGAACTCTAACTTCCCAACTAAAGAAATATTAGTGAAGAGGCAAACAAACATTATCTGAAATAAAACTGGGGTATTTTTGCTTTGCTTTTCAATAAATATTGGTATTTTAGCTCTTAAAAATTGTTCGTGGTGCTAGATGCTCTTTTGATAAAAGATTATAGGTATTTTTACTCCTTCACCCTTTTTTAAAAAATGAATTACTCCTTATTTATAAAGTGTTTTATATGTACGATAATACCAAATTTTGGATACGAGTCCGCACTAATAATCGCTCCACTAGAAATGGATTAGACTGTCTTGCTAGCAAAAGGGAAAATCCTAAAAAAAAAAGATAAGAGAAATAAGAAAATTTTAATTTAGAGCAACAAAATCGGAAAATTTTAAATCAATCATTTTTTTTACTTTTTTTGCGTAATTATAAAGAATGCCACTGAATTTTTAACAACACGAGTATCATAATTCACAACAAGAGTATTTCAATTAACAACATCAACACAAACAATTCACAGCATAAATACTTAAATGTTTTTGGTGTTGTTAATTTAAATACTCATGTTGTGAATTATAATACTCGTATTGTTAAAAATCCAGTAGCATTTTCGTAATTATGCAAAAAAGTACAAAAAATTGATTTTGGATTTCTCAATTTCACTGTTCTGAATTGAGATTTCCCTATTTCGCTTCTCTTTTTTAGAATTTTTCTAACAAAAAAAAAATGTTACCTATGTTTTATTTCCCGTATGTGCCTGTGGGATATCTCACAAAAAAGGAAAATTGAGATGATCTAGCCTGTTAATGTACTTGTTTGATTTTTCTTTTCGTTTGTTGGGAAAAAAACATACTCGCTCCCCTGATACCCCACTTGTAAACTAAAATAAATGACAGTAATTTAATCTCATATATTGTAGGGACAAAATGAAAGCATGTGAAAATAATGGACAGATGAATGTAGCCCCGTGACCTGCAACACCGACACAGAACAAAACGCAGAACCTTTCGACATTTTCAAATTCCAATTTTTAATTCTCAGATCTGATCTCTCTTTAACGGTGTCTAACCTCAAAATATTGTAATAACATTTTTATTTTTATTTTTATTTTCATTTTCATTTTCTCTATAAAACAACTTGAGAGAATTTCAGCAAAAGACTTCAGCCAATGACTCAAAATATTTTAAAATTTTACTGTACAACTAAAGAATAAAATAAAAACAAATTTTAGAAGCAAAAAGACATTAATACCTTGCTTTATAAATAACTGGAATCCTTCTATATAAAAGTATACAACTCTTCACACAAATGAAATATTCCTTTAATTAATGTATTGTTCAAATAAGAATTTTGTTTATTTATTAAGAGTTACACGCTTTTATATAGTAGGATTCAAATTGTTTATAAAGAAAGGGTTATTATTGTCCTTTTGTCTATAAAATTTATTTTTATTTTTATTTTTAGGTTTATAATAAAATTTTAGAATATTTTAATATTTGACTAAAAAAAATTTGGTCTTATAATCCATTGCTAAAATTTTTACAAACAAAGTCTTGCTTGCTTCCATTCCAATATACCCTCTCATTGATCCCAACCACACCTAAAAACAATCACTCTATGGTCATTATTGATGATTGGCAGAAATATTTTTCTGTTTTAGATAAAGATTAGTATAGCAAATTAATTCCCATTAGCACCTAATAAAATTTGAAATTTCACTACAGTACAGTGAAGCTGAAGTGAAATTAATTTGTGAAGTAAAAAGACAAAAATAACATGTCTAAGAAGAAAGGAGAAACAACTTGATTTGTAAGTAGTGAACACGTCATAAATAAATAGAATAGTTCTATGAATAAATAAAATTAATTTCTTAAAGGTAAAACATTAGTGCATGATCAAACCAAATTCTATTTACATCTAGCAAACATATTTTGAATAAGTGTAACAATTCAGTGAATAAAAGAAATTGATGTCTTAACAAGAATACATTAAAACAGAATAAAGTCAGATTATATTTGTAAGTAACGAATAAATCATAAATAAGTGAAATAATTTCATGAAAATGTAATATTTCTATGAACAAGGGAAATTTAATTTATTAATAAGAACACAATTGATGATAATCAAGTCAAATTTCATTTGTAAGTAGTGAACACATCATGAACAAGTAGAATAGTCCCAAGAACAAGAAGAATTAATTTCCTATAACAAGAACATAAGCATAATCAAATCAAATTTTATTTGTAAGTGGCAAACTCATTATGAATAAGTGGAGCAATTCTATAAACAATTTCAAAATGGCATTTGGTGAAATGTGGAATTCGACTTCTTCATATGACTACTCCATTTGTTGGTGTTTCTATTCAACATGCTACTGAAGTTTAACTTGATTTCTTGTTAATAAATTAATTACTTATTCATTTCATGAGAGTATTTCACTTATTCATAATATGTTCACTACTTACGAGTTAAATTATGTCTCCTTTCTTTTTGGAAGAATTATTTTTTCCTTTTTTACTTCACAAATTATTTCACTTGTATCCTACGAAGTTACAGTCAAATTTCATATTAATATGGAGCTAATGAAAATTAATTTGTTATAATAATCATTATGCTATAATGAGATTGATGTGAGCATTTTATTGATATATTATTTATAAGTAGCTTTAAAGGCTTTTTTATTTATTTTTTTTATTTTTATGAAGGCGTGGCTTTAGCAAGTTTTAGTAAACAAAGCCACTCAAACTTTTTAAAAACAAAAACAAAAAATTAATATCATTGTAGTTTCTTACAATTTAATTAAGTTTCGGCTTTAAGCACATGATTTCAAACTGTAGTTTTTTATCCTTATAGTTTCATATGGACACAATTTGGGTTAATGCTGTTAAAGTAAATAGATTAAATCTAAAACTTGTTAATAACACATGGAACAAAATCAAAATTCACGTGCTCCCTCTACTTTTAATAAATTTTTCATTTTGATACCTATATTATTTAACAAATTATAGTTTTGGTTCTTATTCTTAGTGCCGTTAAACCTGAACCAAATCCTAATAACATTATTATATGCATGAAAAACGATTATTTGATTTAAAACTGATGTGTTGGCAAAAAAAAAAAAAGATTTGAAACTGATGTAACTAAAATTAAATTTCTATCAAATTGTATGAAAGAACATTAATATTTGAAAAATAACTATTTTCTTGGAAAAATTTTCTTTGATCTTAGAAATACGGGGAAAAGATCCGTCTGTGTCGTCTCCCTTGCTCTTTAGTACCCACCACCACGTGATCTCACAAGCACTGTTCTGTTCTGTTACTTTTTCTCTTCAACCTCTCTATGATTCCGCATCATCTTTTTTATATTAAGCAAACTCACAGTACCAAAAAAATTAGAAATTAACATACGTGGCCGAATCTCTTCCATCTTCGGTCAATCCATTCTCTATATATAGGACCTACAAACCCAGACAAAGTCTTATTATTATACGTTCAAAATCCCAAAATGGATCTCCCCTGTTTCACACTTGAGAAGAAAATCGCTCTGTTTCTGGTTGTGGCCACTCTGTTTTCTCTGCAACAAGCTGATGCAGTGGGGTTTCACAATGTGACTCAACAATTGAGAGGAAGGAAACAAACAAGTGGGTGTAATATCTTCTTAGGCAGTTGGGTCATTGACCCTTCTTTTCCTCTCTATGAAGCTTCAAATTGTCCCTTCATTGATTCTGAGTTTAACTGTGAAAGAAGACCCGATAAACAATATCTCAAATACTCTTGGAAGCCTCAATCCTGTTCATTACCAAGGTGTGCTCTGTTTTTCTTCTCCTTCTTCTTCTTGTTCATCTGAACCAAACAGAGTGAGTTTTGGTTGCGCTTTGTGTTGTGATGTGTGAGAGTTATATGAATGTGTTTAATTGCAGGTTCGATGGGAAGGATTTGTTGAACAGATGGAGAGGGAAGAAGATAATGTTTGTGGGAGATTCACTGAGTTTGAATATATGGGAATCGTTGGCGTGTATGATTCACGCGTCTGTGCCAAATGCCAGGATAAGTTTTATCAGGAAACAACCACTCTCCACTGCGATATTCCAGGTTTGCTTTTTTATCTCTCTCTTTTCTTTTTTAGTTTTTTTGTCTTTGGTTCTCTTGTCTTGATGGGAATTTTTTGATTAATTTTTTACTTTAATTAAAATTAAAATCACCTATTTTTTTCTCTCAATATAAATGAGAATAAAGAGCTACCTAATAATTTAGTTTTCTTGTTTCTTTGTTTTTCTTTTCCCCCATTTATCAGAGCTACTATCATAAGATTTGTCCATTTAGTTTGTGAAATAATTTTTTAAATAAAAAAATGAGTCTCATACGTACACTCAATTTTTTTGTTATTTATAATAATATATTTTTCAGAGAGGTCAAACTCAAATTGTTTGACAAAAACTTAGTTAGATTTCTTATACTGTCACAAAAATAATTTTTTTCCCATATACACAAAAAATAAATATAAATTCATATGTGGGTGTGTGAATGAATGGATCTCGACAATTAAAAATATAGCTAAGTTAATAAAACCCAAGTTTAAGTTGAATTTGGAGGGAAAAGCAAACATCGGAAGTTGTTGAATGTTGGAGAGAAAGTAAAGCGTAAAGAATATTAAAATATTATATTACTTTCCAATAGTTGATTTGGTTGAAAAAGATTCTTCTTACCAGGCAATCAGTGTTTATATTAATCTTGCATCATTTTTATTAAAAAAAAAGAGAAATTTACATTGAGTTTCTAATTTTTATTAAAAAAGTTTTGAGATAAAAAAAATTACGGTCAAATTTGTCAATTGTGCTTCAGGAATTGTTAATGACAATCGCATCATAATATATAGAGTTGTTAACTGGGACTTGATATTAATTTTTTTTTCTATTTTAAAATTTCTTTAACATATATTTTTTTATTTAAGACCTCTACACAATTTTTTCTTAAAAAAAAAGAAATTTGAAATGCAGGATCATTCAAAATTAAAACCCATTGAGGAAACCAAAAAACACTTAGTAGTCTCACCATATAGGGCAATTGAGGTAGGTAATATCTAAAGATATAGGATATGTTGGCGAAAAAAAAATAAAGATATAGGATATGATGATATTGGACCAAAATGAATATTTATATGCCATGAAGATATAACTTGTAAATTTAGAGAAAGGATAGATTTGTATTGTTATTTAAAGAAAAATCCAGAAAGGCGGGGTTTGATGAATATGGAGTTACATCATTGTAGACTTCTAAAAAAGCAAATATGATTGCTTCTAACTTACATATCATAATTCAGGTTAAAAAAAGTGCATATCATAATAATAATATAATCAATAATCAATAGATTCATAAAAAAAAAACAAAGAAGGATGGTGATAAGTTATAAAAAATATATATAATTTATCTCGAGTTATATCTAAATACATGGAGATTATTCTAAATTCTTGTGTTTTTTTTAATGACTGCTTATAATGATAATAGGATTTAGTGTAAGGAGTTTAATATTTTTGGATTAAATTCAAGCGTTCAATCCTTGATATAAATCAGGTATAAAAATCCTTGATATGAAAAAAAAATAATGTTAGAATATTTATATAATGAAAGCATGAGAATGTTTGAAGACAAAGTGCTGTGATATTGTACTTAAAGCAAAATAAACTTCTCAATTAATTAGCTCCTATATAATTATTAAAAAAATCAGCTCATATATTTATGATAAAAAATGTTATATAATTTAGAAGAAAATAAAAGAAGAAAAAGTGATGTGCTTGGCGTCAAAGAACAGGCTGTAAGCAGAAAAGATGCCAACCTGTGATTAATTACAAGAGGAAGCCTCTCTTCAATCATTATTTCTCTCTTTTTGTTTAATCACTATCAACACCTCAACTTGGTCCATAAACTTTATTTAAATCCTTTTATTTTTATTTAAACATTATATGTCACTTTCAAAACCCCAAGAACGCCCAAGTTTATGCATCCCTATACATGCCCTCAAAATGGCTAAATGAAATTAATAGTAAAAATGTAGTGAAGGTGAAACTCTTTTAATATAGATTATAGACAATATTTTTTCATACTGTTTGCTTTATTATTATAAAAGAGTTATGGTGTAAAAATAATTATCAACTTTTGTTAAAAGTGTAAAAATAACTATGAACTATTTTTAGAATAAAAATAATCATAAATAAAAAAAATGTAAAATTAAGATACTGTATCAAATTGTTAACCCCGTTATAGTAATTCTTTTTAAAATTAACGGAGTTACAGTAACTAAATGATTTTTTACAATTTTTTAAAACTTATAATTACTTTTATTTCAAAAAATAGTTTATAGTTACTCTTACATTTATAACCAAATTTTATAATTTATTGAGTAGAACGTTTTCATGCATTTTGATTATCATTCATTACATTCCTCATAAGAAAAATTAGAAAAAAAGAAGAAGACAGATTTTAGATCTTGCTCTAGGCTGCTGCTTCAATGTTTGGAGGACCGGATTTAAAATTATGTATATTCTTTTTCTTTTTGTTGCCAAAAAAATTATGTATATTCTAATTGTTAGTATATCTGAATAGAAGATAATCTAAACTAATATAGGAACCAAGATTCCCGCCGGTTCAGACAAAGATACACTGTGTGTTCCTTTTGGTCCTATTATCTTGATCTTTGTGTTTATACTTTTGACAAGTGTTCTGGGATAAACTTTGGGGATGTATATTTAATTATTTATTGACATCAATTTGATAGTAAGAGAACAAAATAAATTGATATACGCTGTCTATACTCTTATTTTGAAAATTTTCATATTTAATATGAAGAATATATATTTTTTATTTTACTATTTTTTCTTTTCGCACAAAAGTAATTTTAAAATGGATATTCTTTTCTATTGAAAACTTCAAGGCAATACACGAAAGTTAAAGTTTGGATGATGAAACCAATCTAAGCAGCCAAGTAAACACTAACACATAAATTCCTTAAGACTGGTTTCATACGAGAGATTTGGAGGGGAGGGACATCTTTTATAAATTAATTTTAAAAAAATTAAAGAAGTTAAGTTAAAAATTTTAAATTATTTTTTATAATTCTTTATGTTACATTTTCTCTATATTAAAAGTTACTACCCCAATTCTTTAATTTCTTTAAATTTTACTCTTAAAAATTTTATTTTTTCTTATTTTCCCTCCCTTCCCCTCATACCAAACAGCCCTTTAGATTTGGTAGGATTGCAGGAGTTGGGATCCTTTAACCAGTTGGGTAATATTATTTTTTTAAAAAAAAATTAACAAAGCATTGGCAACAATCACGTAACATTAAGTTAAATCAGAGGATAATATATTGTCATGCAAAGAAAAGAGGATACTAGATTCTTATATGTTTGAAAATGTTTTCAACAATTTAATTAAAACATTAAGAAAAATGTTTCAACTAAGAATGTTAATTTCAAGTGGGGTACAAAATGAATTAATGCTGCTATAAGAGTGAAATATATAGAAATTAATATATACAATAAATGAAGATAAGAAATGGTGAAAAATGGAATTATTAATAAATTCAATGCACAAATTTATGAAGAACAAGCAAGTTAATTGCTTCATTTACACACAAAAGTAAGATTGAGATTGACAAAACAAGAGCACGTCTGGAGCTTATTTTTTACTTCTTCCCACGTGAACATTTTATGGATTAATAATGTTTCCTCTCTCTGTTTTTTTTTAAAATTAAAAATATTATTTTATTTTATGTTGAGTAATACAGTACAGGCCCTCGTGACTCATAATTAAATGGTCATGATTCAGTGTCCAATGTGTGGTGCTTTTCTACTTTTGTGTTTTTATTAACATCGAGATGGGATATGATGATGAAATTGAAATGTGAAGGTGGGACTGTGATTGTGTGTGGGCAGGAGTATGGAGTAACGATAATGCTATTTCGCACGCCTTATTTGGTGGACATCGTGAAAGAAGACGTGGGCAAAGTTCTAACGCTGGACTCTATAAAGGAAGGTGATGCGTGGAAGGGCATGGATGTGTTGGTCTTCAACTCTTGGCATTGGTGGGTCCACACCGGAAAATCTCAAGGGTATATTTATACATTCACACCCTCCATAATATTTTCTTTTAATTTGATGTTATCTCTCTATACCATCCATGATCCAACATTCTAATATAATTTTTCTCAAGCATCCAGAATCATCTGTTATTTTTAAGTTACATTTAGCATTCTAATCTTATTCAATAATTTAGTAAAGTACTGAACATAAATAAAAATAATATTAGAGTATTGGATGTATAATAAATCAGATTATGGTGCTTGATGTAAGTGGGAAATATACATAAGGGTTTTGGATGCTATTTTACCCTTTGTTTTACTTCATTTTATTACATGGTTTAATTAGGGAAGCATGTACAAAAGGTTCGAGGTTACATGTGTGATCAATTCCAAAATCTCTTATTTATAATTAGAGCTTTCATGCCACTACGGCTATAAGACAATTGGCTTTACTTCATTTTATTTACTTTTTAAACCATTCAAATATATCTGCTGGGGGATGATTGGTTGTAATTGTATGTATTGATCAGATGGGATTACATAAGAGATGGGTCAAAGCTGCTGAAGAACATGGATCGTTTTGATGCATACTTAAAGGGAATGACTACATGGGCCAAATGGGTTGATCAAAATGTTGATCCCTCCAGAACTAAAGTCTTCTTCCAAGGCATTTCTCCTACCCATTATCAGTAAGTTTTACCCTATTTCACAATCTTTTATTCATTAAAAGCATAATTTTTGGCCTTTTATAATGATCCATCCAATTCTAACTAAATATAAGCAGTTAGATAAGTAATTTACAGGTTTTTTTTTAAAAAAAGTAGTTAATTTAGTTATTCATTATAAAGGTGATTTAGTTTGTGTAAAGTACTCTTTTAAATCATTTGCAAAAGATACTACTTACATGATAAAAACATCATTTAATATGTGTAATTAATGGGGAGAAGTTAGGAAGCAAATATAAATTAAGTTGAGATATAAATAGATCAATATCCTATGTTTATGATCCAAATAAATCCCTTTACTATCTTACATTAGAATGGGAGGAAATTTTCCCCCATAAATGACTACTTCCTCTAATCCTTAATGTGGGACCTAATTATGAGATTAATTTTAGTCCTAAATCTAACAACTATTTCCCATTTTAGTAATTTTTTTCTTAATTTACACTTTGATACTTCTTCAACAAGAATCGAGTAAGAGAGATGGATAGAATTAAGTAAGATAATCAATATGTATTTAAAAAATATATGTTATATTAATTAACTTAATTAACTTTCTTATGCTAATCATATTAAGTAAACAAGACTTACATTAAGGACTGAAAAAAGTATGTAAACACATACTCCCCATAGACGAGGAAATACACACCTCAAACTAACAGGGAGCATATCTATTAA
>JBAGKO010000001.1:12303331-12316073 GCA_037177275.1 Acacia concinna | reverse complement strand
ACTTTGTAAGTAGAAGTGTACATAACTTCCTAATGAGTCATATCCCATTGCATCTATAAATAGGATGTGCTTACTTAGTTTGTTAGGACTCCCTCCGGTCCTAATTACAAGAGTCGTTGACTTTTTTGGAGAATTCTACAAAAATCTTAAGAAAACTAATTACATTACTTAATCATATAATATATTGTATTTTATTAAATTATATATTAGTTCATAAGTCAAACAACATAATTTAAAGAAAAACGACAAATTTTAATGTTTTAAAGTAATATAATTAGCTTTCTTAGGACTTTCTTAAGATTTTTCAAAAAAGTCAAAGGCCCTTATAATTAGAACCAAAGGGAGTAATATCATCCACGACCACTACTTCATGATTATCATTTCATGACCATGAATAGTTCAAAATTTCTGATTATAAAAGTTTATTACAAAGAATTCAAACTATATTATTCAAGATATTATGTGTTGATGCTACAACTGTATGCATATGTAGGACTTAGTTGAAGGATTCACTTTGATCATAAATTAAATACTAATTTATAATTTGTGCAAATTTATTATTTAACTCCTAATTTTATAACTGGACGAAGTAACATGACAAAATAATATCTTAATTATATTGATATGCAATATATTCAGCATTATGCTATATTTTGTCAATATACTATTCCTACGTACCTGTTTCATGATTATTAATACCAAACTATTTTATGTCTACATAGAATTTTGACAAAAAAGAAGTTTAATTATGATTATTTACGCATAAAATATTGCGCAAGTATTATTAGGTTTTCATGTTTCTGTCCAGGACGGTGACAAACAGTTAGTTGTCATAAATCCTGAAATATTGAAAATTACTGCCATTGTTAATTCACCTGTAGCATGTATCATGGAAATGCACTTTGTCGTGGCTACTCAATATTTTTATATAATTAGAACATTGATAAACAAAAGATAATTTTATAGTTATAAATTAATAATTTACCTAATACAAATGTTTAATTGAAGTAATTGGTCTTTAATTAGAAAGTAAACAGCGTCCACCGTTCATGTTACTATCATCATCCTCTATTTTGTGAAATAAAATACGTACCAAGTTTTGCCCCTCTAAACACGAAGCTTGTTTTAATTATTGGATAAGTCTCCTATAGCTATAATAATTATACAGTATCGTAGTATATTATCAATTAATTTAAATCTAAAGATTTATCCATATAATTAAAGTAGCATATGACTCAAAAAGATGTGACTCGTATGGTGTAATTTTCTTTTCTTATCTTTTTTTCCCATATAATCCCTAGGACTCGAATCTGTTAAGACTTTACTTCACATTTCTTCTACATGATCTAACTGTCAATATTGGGAAAAATAAGTATTGATAACATATGCATATACAAGTCAACAAACCTGAGAGACATGAAAAATATCTAGGGAGACATTTTTCTCGATATCTATTATAAACCACTTTTTAAGAGAAATGAGTGGTCCTTATAACAAGTCATTAAGAGAGTGGTGTCAATTACATTTTTCAGATTGTCCCTATTTAAAATTTAATACAATTCTTTGTTTCTTAATATATGTGTGTGTGCGGTTTTAAATAATTATAGGTAAATTTATAAATATTTTTCAATTTTCAAACAAATTTAATAATGTGATCACATCTCACTGATTTTGGTGATGTGGTTGGAGGTGGCTTATAATAGATACCAATGGAATATAAAAAACATCAATGCATTAAAAATAGGTGAGTGACTTAAATTGGAGCAAAAAATGATCCCTCAATCTCCAAATAGTATAACAAACAAATAAATAAATACTTTTCTGAATACTAAGAATAATTTAGTTTTGTTTGTTGAATATGCCTTAAACATGCCGCAATGTTCATTAATCAGATGCCCGAATTTAATTTATTGACTAGAGTTGACATTAAATTTTCTTATATTCTTTTGTAACTGAAAACAGAGGGAATACGCTACTAAAATGTGATTCATATTTGGGAGAATACAGTCAATCACACCACTTTGGTGCTTAATTATTTTATATTCATAGTGGAAGAATATTTTAGTTATAAACATAAGTCCACTTGAAGAATTATTAATAATTGTTTTCTTTAATATACATTAATAACTGTGTTCTAATTTTATCATTATATAATCCCCGTTTGTATTTCTTTTCAATTTGATTCGATCCATTCATTTGAAGGGCTATCTACTCAATCAAAGACATTTTAGGAACACTTCTAACAAAGGGACAAATATTCAATTTTGGAAAAGATTATCGCCAACCTCTTTTAGATATAAATTTATCTAATTACGATCCAAAGAATTTGCATCATATCTCAATTTCAATTCAAACATGATTCACACTCTATCTTTTGAGAAATATTTACCATATGAAAAGAGGGGAAAATGGAATCTTTGTCAAAAAAAAAAAATTGCGTTGAGAAAGGGTAGATATATAGAACCATAGTGCCTTTTTAACTCTCAATCCCATATGTGGTTTCCCTACCTCAAGTAGCATGTTACAAATCACTTAGCCAATTTTAGTTGGCACTGAGCAACGAACAAAAAAATCTAAAACCCTATCTTAAAGCTTAATACATTTCAATTTCACCCTTAATTAATATAAAGGTATAATTGAAAACCAAGAAGTTCAAGAATAACAAATTACAGTGAAAATTATATATTTATATAATAAATTTAAGGGAAATTTGGGGATAATGCCTCTATTGAAAATTTTGTTGGTAAGGATGACTTGAAAAAATTTGTATGCACAAAAAATATCAGTGCTATGCGAATGTTGTATGCACAAAGTACTAGTACTTTAACGTAGATTATTCTCACCAAAATTTGAATGGAGGCATTTCCCCAATTTTCCCTATATTTACCGAAGGGACTTATAATCTTATATTTTAGTAGTCCTCCAATCATTAGGGTCAAGGGCCTCTCCATTTTTTTTCCCTCTCAATTTGTCTCCATTTCCCTAAACTTGGCCATTAAAGAGATCTAAGGGTAAAACAGCACAAAGACACACCATAACTAATAACTCTGCTCACTATAATCTCTTTATCTTCTCTCTTTCTTCCGTTGATTAAACCACAATGATCAACTGCAAATCCACCTCTAGCTTACATAATTACACAATCTTTGTTTTTCTTAAAACAACCATGTTATTAAAAAAAGTTCCTATTTTCCCCTCCCAAAAGCATGGGACAATGTGAATAAAAACAACTAGTAATTGGCTGTAGTTATTCTCATTATGTGAATATATTCCAATTTTCAATAAAAGATAAAAAAAAAAAAAAAGAGCAGAAGAGGGTTCATTTGCTTCTCACGTCTTATCTTCATCCATGTCTCTCTTTTTCTTTTCTTTTTTTTTTTTTTTTGCCGTTGAATCAATGGAAAAAAAGAGATATTATAGTGTGTATTGCAGAAATGTTAACTATGATGCGCATATGTACTTTTTTACCCTTAGATTTGATTAACGGCCAAAATTAGAGAAATGAAGAAAAATGGAGCGAAAAATAATGGAAGGGCCCTTCGCCTATCAGACAGCATAAAGAAAATACTTTTAGGGCTCTAAATAAATTTTAACCCTTTCATAAAATGACATAAAGTAAAATGTGTGGTAGCAACAATTATTTCTCACGAAACCTATTATAGTTTAATTATTATAAAACGATAATAATTACTTTTGATCAAATAACATGATAATAACTACATAGCACATGTAACATTAGTTTTTTATTATCGTTGGCACATTGGTGCTAAGGGTGAGAATAGACCGGGTCCCCTATTAGACAGCACATGACCTAGCCTGTTTAAAGCATGGTATGGCATGGCCTGTTTGTTAAAGAGATCAGTTTGAGGCCTAAATGTGTAAATAGGCCAAATCTATTTTGTTAAAGTCTAGCCATTCTGCACATTAAAGAAATATAATTATATTTATATCATATAAATACGATAGTATTCAATTATTTTTGTAATTCTTATATTATAACTGTATTCTTATATTATAAAAAATGCTAAGAAATCTATTGAAAAAAATTTTTGGAATGTCCTTTTAACTATTCATGGTAGCATCTTTAATATTTTCTTTAATGATATTAAGGTTTCATTTTGAATGATTATATTGTTAGGGTTCAATTTTGGTGGAAACATTTTTTAAATAATAGTAAGATTTTGTTTTAATTATATATAGGCTAAAAGCCTATTTATTAGCTACAATTTAGAAATATTTAGGCTTTGAAGTCTACAAAAAGCTATATTTATGTAGCCCATCGTCTTCAAAGCATGCAATATAAAGCCTTTTTAAATATCTACCATGTAAGTAAACCTTTAGAAAAGTTTTAAGCTCGACAAGGCCTTGTGAAGGCTAAGGCCTGAACCTAAAATAAGCCTGTATTCAAACTCAAGGACATGCTCAAACCTTTTACCTCATTACAAGCTTAGACCTATTTTGCCAAAACTTGACCTGACATGCTCTATTACCCTAATTGGTGGGCCTTGTAAGGACACTACTCCACCATCAAAGGACACTACTTCAATAAATACTATCACCGGTAGTAGATTGACACCCAAAAGAAATCGAATTAATTAAAGGGTTGACGAATTCAAAAGATGAAAAAGAAAATCTATCAAACCATAAAAAACAATAATTATTCGGATAAAGAAACTCCTATCCTGTCTATATAAAACAAGGACTTCGGGTGGATCACTTCACACTTCACACAGGGAAACACAAAGATGGACGACAGCAATATTGGTAAAAGATGGAGAGTCCTCAGTGGACAAGATCACTGGGAGGGTCTTCTAGACCCTCTCGACATCGATCTACGAAAGTACCTAATCCACTATGGACAAATGACACAAGTCACATACGATACTTTCATCTCGGAAACAAACTCCAAGTTCGCCGGAGCGAGCAAGTACTCGAAGGAGAACTTGTTCAAGAGGGTTGGATTGGAGAATGGGAATCCCTTCAAGTATAGTGTGACAAAGTATGTGTATGCAACTTCACAAATCGCTGTTCCTGATGCTTTTCTGATAAAGCCATTGCCAGAGGATTGTTGGAGCAAGGAATCGAACTGGATTGGGTATGTTGCTGTGGCCACTGATGAGGGAAAAGCTGTGTTGGGAAGGAGGGATATTGTTGTTGCTTGGAGAGGGACGATAAAGACGTTGGAGTGGGTTAATAATTTCCAGTTTCTGTTGGTTCCTGCTCCTAAGATTTTTGGTAGTGAGGGTTTGGGTTTGCTTGAGCCTAAAGTGCATCTAGGTTGGTACTCTATGTACACTTCAAGTAATGCTCATTCCCAATTCAATACCTCCAGTGCAAGAGACCAGGTATTTAATTTGTTTTCCTTTTTTCTTTCTTCTAATTTTTTTAGTAAATTACTCATTGTATCAAGTTTTAAATTAGATTCTGACTTAATTTGATAGAGTTTGAGTCATGCCCAAAATGAAGGTAGTTCTTTTAAAGTGTTTTTCTACATTCATACAAATTCGAACCTGAATCATTACGCTTATTAAGAGGAATTTCACCTCTTTCGCTAGAACCAACATCCAATTTGTTGTGTTTGTCAATTGATTCAATTTATTTTGCAATTCAGATCCAGTGAACTTATGTTTGGGGAAACGCAAATTCAACAAAATTCACAGAAATTCAACACCTTCAGATTCATGTATTTTAGATATGATTGTCTCTGTAGTTAAGCGCGCACACATTAATTTGATTGTCCCACCTGTAGTTATGTTTTCTCAAAACTGTTCATAAGATATTCCATCTTAATTAGTCACACTTTCATTTTCATTATACGTATATGTTATTCATTCAGTCAGAAGGGACAAAAGTTGAATTATTAAGTTAATTATTCGCACAATTATTGTACAGAATATACAGAAGATGAAATAATAAATAAAATGAACCATGTGATAAAACTAATTAGGAAGTTGACTTTTGTGTAGATCCAATATCTGAGGATAGTAATCAATTCTTTATGATATACAGGTTCTAACTGAGTTAAGAAGGCTAGTAGATCTATACAAAGATGAAGAAATAAGCATAACTGTGGTAGGACACAGTTTAGGAGGTGCACTAGCAACCCTAAATGCAGTGGACATAGCTCAAAACGGCTATAACAAGCCAACACACGCACCAGAAAAGGCGTGTCCAGTCACAGCCTTTCTTTATGCTCCGCCTCGAGCCGGAGAAATCATCTTCAAGAACGTTTTCAGTGATTTGAAGGATCTGAGAGCCTTAAGGGTTGAGGAAATTCTTGATATTGTTCCAAAGGTTCCCCCGATGCCGCCATTTTTAGCTGTTGGTGAAGAGCTGAACATGAATACTCAGAACTCGCCATACTTGAAGAGTCCAGGGAATATCGCTACTTGGCATAACTTGGAGTGTTACCTTCATGGGCTTGCAGGAACACATGGAGTCTTTGGAGATTTTAAATTGGTGGTGAATCGTGATATTTCACTTGTGAACAAAGGTGCTGATGCTTTGAAACATGAATACCTTATTCCTGCTTCTTGGTGGGTTGAGAAGAACAAAGGAATGGTTCAGAAAGAAGATGGTTCTTGGGAGTTGATGGATCATGAGAAGGATGCTTTCTGATTCGTCATGGTTATATAAATTAATAAAAATAAAGAAAACTTGGTTTTACTATTTGAAATTGGTGTTTGTGTCTAAGTTTTCCAATAAAATATCAACAATGCATGTGTGAGTAAATTGTTTGTGTTTAATAAGGTATTGGTATTGATGTATCTTTCCGTTTCCTACTTCATGCTATATAAAATAAGCCTTATAATTTGTATTTAATAAGGGATATTGTTGTTGCTTGGAGAGGGACGATAAAGACGTTGGAGTGGGTTAATAATTTCCGGTTTCTGTTGGTTCCAGCTCCTAAGATTTTTGGTAGTGAGGGTCTCGGTTTGCTTGAGCCTAAATTGCATCTAGGTTGGTACTCTATGTACACTTCAAGTCATGCTCATTCTCAATTCAATACCTCTAGTGCAAGAGACCAGGTATTTAATTAGTTTTTTCGTTCTTGCTTTCTTCTATGTTTTAGTAAATTACTCATTGTATCAAGTTTTAAATTAGATCCTGACTTAATATGATAGAGTTTGAGTCATGTACAAAATGATAGGTTGTTCTTTGAAAGTGGTTTTCTGCATTCATGCCAATTCGAACCTGAATCATTATGCTTGTTAAGAGGAATTTCACCTCTTTCGCTAGAACCAATATCCAATTTGTTGTGTGTGTCAATTGATTCAATGTATTTTGCAATATAGATTCAGTGAACTTTTGTTTGGGGAAACGCAAATTCAATAAAATTCACAGAAATTCAACCCCTTTAGATTCATGTACTATTTTATATTTGACTGTCTCTGTAGTTATATAATTTGATTGTCCCACCTGTTATTATGTTTTCTCAAAACTGTTCATTAAATATTCCATCTGAATTATTCATACTTTCATATTACGTATATCTTGTTCATACCGTAACAAGGGACAAAAGTTGAATTAAGTAAGTTAATTACTCACAATTATTTGTACTGAATATACAGAAGATAAAATAATACATAAAATGAACAATGTGATCGTACTAATAAGGAAATTGACTTTGTCAAGATCCAATATCTGAGGAGAGTAATTAATTATTTATGATATATATACAGGTCCTGAATGAGTTAAGAAGGCTAGTAGATCTATACAAAGACGAAGAAAGAAGCATAACTGTGGTAGGACACAGTTTAGGAGGTGCACTAGCAACTCTAAAAGCAGCGGACATAGCTCAAAACGGCTATAACAAGCAACACAGGAACCAGAAAAAGCATGTCCAGTCACAGCCTTTCTTTATGCTCCGCCTCGAGCCGGAGACATCAACTTCAATAACATTTTCAGTGATTTGAAGGATCTGAGAGCCTTAAGGGTTGAGGAAATTCTTGATGTTGTTCCAAAGGTTCCCCCGATGCCACCATTTTTAGCTGTCGGTGAAGAGCTAAAGATGAATACTCAGAACTCGCCATACTTGAAGAGTCCAGGGAATATCGTTACTTGGCACATGTTGGAGTGTTACCTTCATGGAATTGCAGGTACTCATGGAGTCTTTGGAGATTTTGAATTGGTGGTGAATCGTGATATTGCACTTGTTAACAAACAGGTTGATGCTTTGAAAGATGAATACCTTATCCCTGCTTCTTGGTGGATTGAGAAGAACAAAGGAATGGTTCAGAAAGAAGATGGCTCTTGGGAGTTGATGGATCATGAGGAGGATTCTTTCTGATTCGTCATGGTCATATAAATTAATAAAATAATAAAACTTGGTTTTACTATTTGAAATCTCTCTATGTTTCTAAGTATTCCAATAAAATATCAACAATGCATGTGTGAGTTCGTTGTTGATATCTACTAAGGCATTGATTGTCCTTCATTCTATATAAAATAAGTTTTATAATTCGGGTTACTTTTCGTTTATTTCGGCTAACTGGTTGACCAATGCATCTTTAATTTCTGTATTCAATTGAGTATTTGACTTTTACATACCACCCTTATTCTTTGTAAGTTTAGTTTAATTAATTGTCCCATATCAAGAAAAATTATTAACTTATTAAATGTTGTTAGATATATGATTAGTTTTTATAATATCAAATATAAATATAGGTGCCACATATTGAGAACAAAAAGTTTGCATTATATATTTTATACCTTGACTAACTACTTTTTGCTATTGTCAAAATATGGGGAGGGATTGACAAGAAAAATATATTTCATTTAACTTGTTCACATATTCATACATAATTTTTTATTAAGGATTTGCCATCATCGAAAAGAGAGAAAATGTTAGATATATGATACTTTGATGATGTCAAATATAAATAGAGATGCCAAATATTGAAAGCAAAATGTTTGCATTATATATCTATACCTTGGCTAAGTACTTTGTTTATGTAAAATGTATTTTAGATTAGTTAAGAAATAAGATGTGAACAAGTTTGCTTAATGTAAAATGTATTTTAGATTAGCAAAGAAAGAATATGTGATCAAGAGGAAGAAAGAAGAGAGAATGAAAAAAAAGGATATTATTCAAGAAAAGAAAGAAGATATCAAGTTTGAGCATGGATATTGATCAAGATGAAGTATATGATATTTAAGAATGATGTTATGACATATGGAGAGAAGATGTTAGACAATATTTTATTTATAAAAGGGCAAGAGCAGTCGAGTCATTTCATTATGGGAATTAATTTTAATTTGTCCCAAGATCCTTGATTAATATTTTAAAATCTTTTGGGGGGGCTGATTTGTCCTTCCTGTTATTAAGTTTTCTCAAAACTGTTCATTAAATATTTCATCTTAATCATTCATACTTTCATTATACGTATATCTTGTTCATACCGGACAAAAGTTTAATTAAGTTAATTACTCACACAATTATTGTACTGAATATACAGAAGATAAAATAACACATAAAATGAACAATGTGATCGTACTAATAAGGAAATTGACTTTGTCTAGATCCAATATCTGAGGATAGTAATTAATTATTTATGCTATATATACAGGTCCTAAATGAGTTAAGAGGGCTAGTAGATCTATACAATGATGAAGAAATAAGAATAACTGTGGTAGGACACAGTTTAGGAGGTGCACTAGCAACCCTAAATGCAGTGGACATAGCTCAAAACGGCTATAACAAGCCAACACACGCACCAGAAAAGGCGTGTCCAGTCACAGCCTTTCTTTATGCTCCGCCTCGAGCCGGAGAAATCATCTTCAAGAACGTTTTCAGTGATTTGAAGGATCTGAGAGCCTTAAGGGTTGAGGAAATTCTTGATATTGTTCCAAAGGTTCCCCCGATGCCGCCATTTTTAGCTGTTGGTGAAGAGCTGAACATGAATACTCAGAACTCGCCATACTTGAAGAGTCCAGGGAATATCGCTACTTGGCATAACTTGGAGTGTTACCTTCATGGGCTTGCAGGAACACATGGAGTCTTTGGAGATTTTAAATTGGTGGTGAATCGTGATATTTCACTTGTGAACAAAGGTGCTGATGCTTTGAAACATGAATACCTTATTCCTGCTTCTTGGTGGGTTGAGAAGAACAAAGGAATGGTTCAGAAAGAAGATGGTTCTTGGGAGTTGATGGATCATGAGAAGGATGCTTTCTGATTCGTCATGGTTATATAAATTAATAAAAATAAAGAAAACTTGGTTTTACTATTTGAAATTGGTGTATGTTTCTAAGTTTTCCAATAAAATATCAACAATGCATGTGTGAGTTAATTGTTTGTATTTAATAAGGTATTGGTATTGATGTATATTTCCGTTTCCTACTTCATGCCATATAAAATAAGTCTTATAATTTGGGTTCTTTTTTGTTAATTTTGGCTAATTATTTCAACAATGAATGCATCTAAGATTTCTGTATGCATTTGACTTATACATACCGCCCTCATTCTTTTTATCAAGAAAAATTATCAACTCATTAAATGTGTCATTAATTAATAAATTTTCTAATTTTACCCTGGTTTATAGATGAGTACTAAAAAATAGGGAAAATAATACTCAAGTCCTAAGGACAAAAAAAAATATCAACAAAATCCCATTGTAGATTTCTCTTAGAAAAAATTCCCATTACAAATTATTCTATACAAAAGTCTCTAGGAACCTTAGTGATATATATTTCAAATGTTAACTTACCTTATTGACACGTGCATGTAATCATATTGATAAGTCAAAGAGTGATCATTGACAAGCTTATATACTTTAACTAAAGTAGCTTTCATTGATAGGAGCATGTGACTATATTAACAAATCATAGAATGGCCCTTAACAAGCTCGCCAATGTTAACCAAACCAACTCCCATTGACAAATATGCATCACTATATTGATAACAATATCATCTATATTAACTACAATAGCTTTAATTGATAAGTGTGTGTGTCTATATTGACAAGTTCTAGAGTGGCTATTGACAAGGTCATCTATATCAATAAAATAACTAAAAACCTTTTTGTTAGAGGAATCTCTACTAGGACCTTTTTGATAGAGGGAATCTTTGATAGGATTTTTTTTTGTTGATATTTTCTCTGTTCTTTGGGACCTGAGTCAGATTTTACCCAAAAGAAAAACTCTTCTAGTTATTTGGTATATATGGGGCATAGAGGCTTTTTTTTTTCTCTATTTATAAGACACCTCATTTAAGTTTGAGATGAACATACAATTTAACCCTTCAATTATTATCAAGTTTTTTTTTTTCATTTGGTATTAAGTATATTCAATGGGGAGTTGGAAAGTCGATAAATTTTATAGTAAAGTTAATAGGTTTTAAGGTTTTACCCAGTTCATGTGAAAAATATTAGAAATGTCGAGGAGTATTCTATACATTATGTTTCCCCTCTTTCTTCACTCTACAATTATAAATTATTCTCAACCCTCTCTCTCTTTTTCGAACATTAATTATTTCATTTTTTATTACATTTAATATGGGCAAAACTGTAATACAGTCATTAATTACTCATTGGGTGGTAATAAGGAACAAATTTAATCCCAAACTGAACTTATAAAAGAACTAAAGCAGTATTTCATTTATATAGTGGATACAGCATGGAAACAATGGATTTACATCAGCGGTGGTTGTTCATTTAAACATACACTTATTATTAAGAATTTACAATTAACTCTCTTCATTGCTGCAACCAAGACTTTTCTTGAAGGATAAGAAACAACCCCAAAACCCTGGGGATTAACGAGGGAGACCCATATTAACTTCACTCATAGTGAGATTTACATAATCAAACACACTTATAATCACTATAAGACTCTTGTGTATATGTTGTAAATACGTTGGGTGTGCCAAAGAAACAAGTCCTGAATTGTTTAGGAATATGAGAGTACAAGTCTGTATATGGCAACATATTATCTTGGCTTGTAAAGGGGTTCACACACTCAACAACAAGCCACCGGAAAGCAAATATAGTGGAGATCTGGCAATTACCCCTACACGAGCAAGTACATGGTATAGACACCATTGGCGAAAATATTTTTGCTCTATCCATTGTCAATATGTACTGAGCCATCCTCATCAGGGATATCCGTTCGACCTTAAGCAACGTGCTATCTGGTGTGTCTTTCTGACGTGTCTAGTGCCCTTGGCTCTCCAGACAGTGCGTATAGAAAGGCCATGAACAAAGTGCTTACACCCAATAATCATTCTCTTCTCCTCTACCATCTTTGCTTATCGCATTATCTTTCGGTAGTCCTGCCACCTTGCAACTGTTGGGGAGTGTCACTTCCTCTCTCCCGTGGTCACAAAATAATTATTAAGGACAATGTTCTGGGTATGACTCAAATCATCTAAATTTAATAGTCTAACTAACAATCAATTTTAACAAATTAACTAAGATCACATATCATATCTCCAATATTTATATACATGCAACTATAAATGTGCGTACACACACTAATATTGTCATTTGATGGAGGCACTAGCCATTATATTTTTCATGAAACCACCATTATTCACTGCCTTTTCTGGAGCCTATAATTACCATGTATATGAATAATCAACTAATTTAGCCCCACCTAATGGAGGACTAGTTGAGGGGCTGGGGTGTCCCAGTGATCTGACACAATATTTATATGGTTTTTTGGGATATTTTAGGTCTTAATTGCATACATTTACCCACATTATGCATCGTAATTATAGTATTTGGATTGTATGTCTCATACT
>JBAGKO010000001.1:12288113-12300846 GCA_037177275.1 Acacia concinna | reverse complement strand
AGATCAAAGCGAATACAAACCAAACAACAAATACACTTAAAATGAAATCTCAATTCAAAATTATCGCTACACTACTTTAAATTGGTTACCAAATACACAATATTATGCATGTACAATTAACAACTTTAATTTAAAATAACTAATAAAACTCTTAAAATTCGTCCACACAATGATATAATCTTCACATTCTCCTTATATATATCCCCACTGCATTATCAATACAAATAACATCAAACTTTAATATAATTATACAACAAATTAAAGTAAATAAAGAACTCCAATATAGATATCTATATATATCCATCAAAAAATTAAACAACCCTTCGATCACAATATATAGTATAGTTTGAAGAAGTTAAAAACGTCCAATCCGTATACATATATAAACAACCAGTGAGCATTAAAATGTACATAAAACATATTTCATATTAGAGGTAGTCACAGTTCATGCAATAATTTAACAGAGGATCCAACAACCAGTAGAAAATGCAAAAAGGACAAACCTTTACGAAGGCAAAGTAGATCAGAAAGCCTCTAGAAACACCCACGAAACCCTCACAAGCCAATGTGTGCACTGTGTGCGCTATTACTGCAACACCCACGAAACCCACGCAACCCAACCGGCCCGTACAACTCACATAGGTGATGATCTGACAGGGATGAAATGATAAATCTGTGATGAAGAGTGGAAAAGGAAGGCGGAGGAGCTCGAAAACCTTCATTGCAGATGGAAAACTAAGCTTTATGGTATTTTACAAAGTTTCAAATGACGATAAAAAAATTGGTATATCAGACTTATGAACATATAATAGGGGCAATTATTATGATAAAACTGTCATATATCAAATGTATGACGAGTTTTATTAGAACAACCGTCGCATATATGCAACATATATATGACGGTTTTTGTTACACAACTGTCATATATCATATGTTTTTTTAACCAAAAAATGTGGAATTATATGACGGTTTAATGAACAACCATTATATATAGTTCATATATATATGATGGTTGTTACTTATAACCATCATATATGATTCTAGAAAATTTTTGCCTCTCATATATGGTGGGTTTTTAGAATCGCGATATATAGAGTATCATATATGCACGATTCTGTGGTAGTGAATCTTAGCTCAACAATATGGAGTCTGAATAACTCACAACAAAATCCTATTGAAACTACTTTTAGTGTTATCTAAGAATTACAATAATAATAGAAAATTAATGAAGGATCTAAGAGTAAGAAAAACTCCCTGTTGAAATTCAAAAAGCAAGCCAATCTTCTCAACCCTCAAGATTTGGAGAGCTAGCCACCATGCTCTTAGAGACAACCACAACTCTATTAGAAATCAAGAAATCCATTAACAATGACAGCCAATTCCAATGCGAGAATGGGAGTGAGTCTGTTCAGTAAAAACACAAGGTGGAGATGGTGAAAAGAATATAATGGTGGTATTGCGATGAGAGAGAGTGACGGTGGTAATCTGGGCCATTTGAGGAAAGGGACAATAATGGAATATAACACATGGAGATGGCTGCCACGAATGGAGGAGAACGGGAGACATTGAAGGTGATGGTGATGAGTCTCGACGGTGGTTGAACGGAGAAAACGATGGTGATGGAAAGGGTTTGTTGAGTTCAATGAGGAAGAGATCGAAGATGAACCCAAGGTGATGGTGGTTGACTGAGCTTCCTTCTGTGTGTGTGTTTGTGTGTGTGTGTGTCTCTCTCTCTCTCTCAGCTGTGTCTCCTTCGACGGTGGGAAAGAAGTGGTGGCGACGGTGATTACTGGAATGGAATAGAGGGATGGTGATGATGGTTGTGCTTTCTCCTCGTGACACTTCCCCCTCTCTTCCCTTCGAGCTCGCCTCTCCTAGTTCTCGCTCAGCTCACAGGTTGTGGCAAAGTGGCTTCTTTGGGCAGTGAAAGCCCATTAGCTTTAAATATCGTTCGGTAACGGCTTATATTTGACAAGGTTTTTTTGTTTTTTTTTAGTTTCTTACAATTTAAAGTTTAGTTGAGACCATTTGAAAAGAAAACTACTTTTACTATTTTACTATCGTGAATCTAAACATAAATTATTTTTTACAATCTCACACTTTTTCTCTCCAAAATCACTTTAAAAAGTCGCTTTAAAAAAATAATTATTTCTCCTACCACTAATCTAAACAGGCACTCCATTCCTTTACGCTGCAGTCTTTTTGTATAAACGATGTAGTTTAATGAAGGAAACAAAATCTGGTCCTTTGTTTTTTAACCATTTCATAGACGGTGATGATATCGTTCCAGATACAACAAGGGAGGGTCTATGGGTGGGTACTTGGATATTTAAAGTTAGTGAGTAAACTAACAATCTTTTATTAAATACTCTGTACCGTTTTTTTTTTTGGTGAAAAAAATACTCACAACTTTTTATATGCCGTATTTAGTTTTCACATATATCCCTTTTTATATTGTAAATTGATATTACTAGGTATTATTTCCGGTCCTTAATATAAGAAACATTTAACTGTTTTTAGAAAGATTAAATAAGTTATTTTAAAATATTTATATATATAGTTTTACTTTAAACTAATTTACTTGATTTATAAATTGATATATAATAATGTTACAAAATATATATAGTATGATTGATTAATTTATTTAGCTTCATTAATCAATTTTTAAAAAGACAGAATCTCATATGAAGGACTGTATGGAGTTTTTTTTTTTTGGCAGTATTTTTAACTTATCTTTAGATGGAAGGAAAATTAGGGACGGAAATAATATTAAATTGGAAAAATATGAAAAATAAAATTTTTTTTACTATCTATGAAAGTTTCTTTTCATGGTATTTTTCTCCCTATTTTCTTGTCACTTTTCTCACCCTCTAAAACATATGGTAAATGTTGCAAAGAGTCTTATTGGTATTGAGACGGTCTATGGAATCCACAATGGGCCTTTAAATTAATTCCAACTAACCCAACAGAAACTTCAGACATGGGTTGCAGGCCCACAAAAGTTATTAGATAGTATTCAGGGGCCCATCATAATGTGAGGGAAACTCCACTGGGTAACACTAGCGTCTTACATGGCATAAGGGAAAGCTAGGCCAGCATTTTTAACTTGTGTAACTTCGATATGGGGCTTATCTGGATTGGACTTAGGTCCTTCCAGCCCATTAACATTTTGGGTACATATAAGCATGGCATCCTGCGTGATATCCCCATTTTCAATTCTAATGGAATTAGAGGCTTTTCTTTACCATTCTTGTGAGATTATGGGGAAATATTGATTTGATCATTATTACTCTATTTACTCTTTAATATAAAATATATTTATTTAATTTAATTATATCAAGTAAGTTAGTTAAATATTTATGTAACATATATTTTCTTAAATACTATAGTTATCTTTCTCAATTCTCCCTTTTTTTTTTATATTTGATTATTATTGAGGAAGCATCAATAGGTTTAAATTAATAAACAAAAATTATGTCTTGTATACACAAATAGGGAAAAGGACACCGTATCTACAAAATTTGCGTGGCCCCTTTTATCTACAACCAATATTAAGTTAAATTTAATAATAAAAATTTAACTATACTATAGCAGTTAATACAGGTAAATGAATTTCCTTGTTACACAATTTATTACCAAAACAGTTTAAGATAGTGGCCGGCAAAGCCGGCGATTGACTCCGTGAGGGCGGAGATCAGCGTAGCGACGACTTATCAGACTACACGTACGGACTACTTCGTAGGGGAACCAGCTGAAGGTCCGGTAAAAGGGAAGGTGACGGATCACGTGACTGTGGGGAAGAATTTCACAGACATTGGACCGTGAATCGATTCCTGAAACTTGTATTGATGTTTCCTTTTTCTTATTGAATAATATGATGTTCAGACAATCTAGATTGATTTTGGATCGGAGCTAATTATTCTGATATGGTAGATTTGTACTCCCATAAGACTTACCTTGCTACTTTATTTATTTATTTTTGATAAAAAGCTTGCTACTTTAAAAATAAGGTTTTATTTAATTTAATTTTTATTTGAATACAACTATTTTTTTTAAATTAGATTATATACTTTGCTTGATTTTTTTAAATCTTCGCCTTTAATTTTATTATGTTAAAAAAATGTGATATTTTAATATTTGACAGATATCCAAACATGTGTTTATTGAAGTTAATAGCTATCAAATTGGTTTTCCTTCTCCATCTTGTTTTCTTTACTCTTGTTCTGAATTTGTGCTTTGTAGATGTATGTTCTCATGGATTTTCTAAGCATGATGAGTGGCTAACTACTTTGTTTTTGAATTATTTTGAACCCTTATATAGATTAACACTTGATTACTCCTCTATTTTTTGTGATTAATGATATATATGCACTTATTTTACTCTTTGCCTAATACCTTTAAGTGTTTGATTACCTTGAGTGATGTATGAAAGGACTAGCTTGAATGTAGAACTTGGTAAAATTGTGTAAGAACTTGAAGTTTAAATAAATGGTTTTGTTGGTGAGATAGTGATAGTAGTATTTGCCCACATTAGGATTGAAGTTTGAAAATTGGGTTTTATCAATTGTAATAAGAGATTGAGCGATTAATATAATTAAACGCTTGTTTCTAACTTGAACAAGCGTACCTTTTCAATGTAAGAATATTTATGAGAGGATATTAAATTAGTGTTAAGAAATACAAAGAGATAAATACTCCTGGCCCCATTTTAACTGTAAAGTCTATGAATCACTTGTTATTATCTTTTTAATTTTAAAAGTAGTTTCTTTCACTCTTTTTTTCCTTCAAATTAAGTGAAAGTGTGATAATTGATACTTTATCAGGGTCTAAATCCTTATAAAAATAATACTTTATTTATCACTTTATTATTTGACATAATGCGGGCACTTACCATAGGAATAATAAAGCATGCAATTATAAATCAGAGAACAACAATTTGCAAGTAAACAGCAAGATGGTGCACAAACATCGAAGCTAAATAACAAGATGGTGCACATACATTTGGGCAAAATAGCAAACAGATACACATATCTTGCGTATAGTACTGGGACAGATTCATTTTCATATAGATAAATTAAATAAATTACTGGTACTCTCAAGTCTTAAATAATGCTTTAATTTACTCATATTCGCACTATATAATTCCACTTCTTAAATTCATTGAAGCCATCAAAAGGAATTAAGTCCATATCCCTATAGATAAGACAAAGCTGCCCAAAAAAGGGCATAAATAAATAATAAAGAATTTTAATCATATTCCATTATATCGTCTCTTAGAGGTCTATCTCTAGACAATTTGTATACATAATTTCTCAATATATGATGACTTTCATATATTCTTTAACATCAAAACAGTATGCATTTTCATCGTTAAGTTACACATATTCAAATTTATTAAAACCCGTACTTCATACAACTACATCGTGTGAAATGTACTTCTAAACGCTTTATGTACTTAAATGTTACTATGTTTTGAATCTTTCAGAAACAAAAAATTCTGGAGGCAAATTTTCACCTAACTTAACCCAATATATTCAATAAAACTCATCATTTTACACTCCAAACACATGGAAATCAGAATAGAAATCATGAAAATCATTATGGGTTTAATCTTCTGAAGTGTACATGTTGCAGTTTATGGTGATATGAGCCCACACAGACAAAGATCACTTTTGTCAAAACCAAATTTGAGATAAAGCATTCGCAAAAAGAACAGTTAATATACTCCTCTGGTTTTAAATATAAGACTTTGTTCTATGTTTACAACGAGGTTTTATATTTAGAATCGGAGGAATATATGTTAGCGTCTGGAAAATCAATTTCACCAAAGTCACCCTTGCTGAAATTCCTAAACTATCTTAGACAGCCAAACAGAAACTAATACTCATTAACTAAATCATCATCTTCAAATTCTGGTCCTTGCATCTTCCAAGTACCATCCGGTTGTTGAACAAGTCCTTTGTTTTCATATACCCACCATGCTTCAGGAATATTATATTCATCCTTCAAAGCACCCATGCGTTTGTTCACAAGTGCAATGTCCCTTTTAACCTGTAACTTAAATCCTCTTTTGCTCCCTTGTGTTCCTGCAACTCCATGTAAGTAAACCTCCAAATTATGCCGACTGCTAACATCTCCTGGTTTCTTTAAGAAGCTTGACTTCTCAGTATCAATCTTTAACTCTTGTCCTACTTTGGCATAACACAGAAATGGATACCTTGGAACTATATCTTTTTTATTAGTAATACGTAAGATTCGGAGATGTTTTTGTTTTGAGACAAACTTTTTAAAGTCTGGGTTTCCTACTCGAGGGCTTGCAAATACAAATGCTGTGACAGGAACAGCTTTATTATGAGATTGATCATCTTTGCGAATGTTACAGCCATTTGTGACTATGTCGATTGCATTTAATGTTGCAATTGCTGAACCTAAGCTGTGCCCGGTTACCGTTATGCTGATTTCTTCATCTTTAACTTTATCCACAAGCCTTTTAATTTCAGTTAGAACCTGCCCAATGAAATTGCAAAAATCAGGCTCGAGCTAAACATAGTCTTGGGCTATTGGTTTATTTATTTATTTTGTTTAACAATGAAAAATGCATGCAAGACTGGTTTTCCATTAGTTCACTTTTTGGCCAGTTCTGAAGGTGTTTCGGATCAGACATATGATCGGTTACTAGTCTCACTAGTTGAACCAACCGATTCAGTTATGACAACCCTAATGTTTGCCATTAAACTACAAAGTGGGCTTTGTATTAAGGACATGAGGAATATTTCTTTTTAATCTCTCGCATGCATGCAATAAAACAAAGACACATTACCTGGGTTCTGGCGCTTGTTTTGTTGAAGACTGACTGTGAGTCGGTGGCTGTGTAAATGGAGTAAAACCCTCGATGCACTTTACAATCAGATTCAACACCAAAAACGATTGGAGCGTAACCTAATAGGAACTGAAAATCTTTGACCCATTCCAGCAACTTCCTAGTTCCTCTCCAAGCAACCACAATATCTCTCCTTCCCAACACAGCTTTGCCTTCATCTGTGGCCACAGCAACATATCCTATCCAATTCGATTCTTCAATATCGTCTAATATAAGAAAATGCTTTTCTGAGGTTGCATATAGGAACTTTGTCACCTCGTACCTGAAAGGATTCCCTTTTTCTAAACACACCTTGGAAAAGAAATCTCTCTTTCCATAACGGCTCATTCCAAAATGCTTGGATTGTTTATCGTCGTTAAAAGCATCGTAAGTAGCTTGAGCCATTTCTCCGTAGTGTATTATGTACCTACGAAGATTAATATCAAGTGGGTCTAGCAAATCCTTCCAATAATGTTCACCACTAAGTTCTTTCCAGTTTGTTGCAATGCTTCCATTATTTGTCACCATCTTCATTTCATCTTCTTCGAGTCGATCAGCTACTACATCAGAATACATGGTTTTGCTCTCACCGCTCTCACTGGATTCTTCGTTGTCGATGGAAGCATCGTAAGTAGCTTCTGCCATTTCTCCGTAGTGTATTATGCACCTACGAAGATCAATATCAAGTGGTTCTAGTAAATCCTTCCAATAATGTTTATCACTAAGTTCTTTCCTGTTTGTGGCAATGCTTCCATTATGTGTGGCCATCTCCATTTCGTCTTCTTCGAGTCGATCAGCTACCACATCAGAATACATGGTTTTGCTCTCACTGCTCTTACTGGATTGTTCATCGTCGTTAAAAGCATCGTAAGTACCTTGAGCCATTTCTCCGTAGTGTATTATGCACCTACGAAGATCAATATCAAGTGGTTCTAGCAAATCCTTCCAATAATGTTTATCACTAAGTTCTTTCCTGTTTGTGGCAATGCTTCCATTATGTGTGGCCATCTTCATTTCGTCTTCTTCGAGTCGATCAGCGACTGCATCAGAATACATGGTTTTGCTCCCACTGCATCCCATTTTTTCTACTTCTCCTTCTTGTTATGAACTTCTTTATGAATGAATTGAAATGTTTATGAGTATAATGAAGATGGTTTAATTTGTATGCCTACTTATACCCAAAGATTATGAATCGTCTGTCTCTTGCCCGTGCTCAGTTGATGCAGTCTTTTTTTAAAAGAGAAGTTATGTAATTGTCAAAGTGTTGAAAGTTAGATTTTTAAATTCAATTTCTTGTTCCGTACGAATTGAATTTGATTGGGCAATTACAATCTTAGGTCAATTTACCGTTTCTCAATATTTGCAGCCGCCTATAAGTTGAATTTGCTTCAAAAATGCTTTTTAAGTTTCTATCCAAGAATTAATGAGCAAGACTGATATTTTCATACTTTGGAGGTTCAAGTATCCTGACCGAGATAGCTGTTCTATTCGATACTGATAGCAGAAAAAACGTGTGCATGATATAAAAGTTATTTTATTCATGGCAGATATATATGATATCAAAAATCATACGTTACCAAGAAATCAAAATATATTTTCCAATGGTATTCGTTGCTTGGGGGAGAAGTTGTTTTAAATTATGCTCGAAAATATAGAGAAGGGTAACGTTTCATTTCACTTCTTCAAAATGTATGATTTGTACGTTGAAGAGTCCTGGCTTTAGCTTCACTCTAGGTAGTTTTGTTAATATTATCGAAATGAGAATAAGTTACAATAGAGTCACCACTAAAATTTATGACAAAATCTTAGGAAATATTTTGAAAATGAAGTGATCAAGATGATATGTTAAAACAAAGATATGTCCAAATAAATTTGATTGCACAAAAAATCATTGGGATTACTTATTTGGCTGTAATCTGAGCTCTTAGATCCGGTAAGCCTGCGAACCAACTAGTCCAGGCGTTCCAATCAAATAAGCCCAAAAGGTAACCACATTTTTTAGGTATCCCAAGGGAGAGAGCTCCAAACAGAAATTCTCTACACTTTCTATTCTCTAGGATCGAACCCAGGAACTGAGGAACAGATGGGTGTGGCACAGATGCCTACCCATCTGCGCCAACTTTAGTTGGTGATTGGGATTACTTCTATCAATTACTTTTGGAAAAATTTAAAATATCACTTATTTACATGGTCAGACTTGACAACCAGTTTTCTTAACAAGCAAACCAATTTTCCAAAATTGATTGTGTACTTTAAAAAGAGAAATTATTCCAATAAAACAAAAAAGAAATAGTTAATTCGGTATGGATAACAGAAGAAACGTGTACAAGGTACGACAATGTATTGTACTCTATATTATTGCGATAATACAGCTTTCTTTTATATATAAAAGTGCGATGATAACGTTCTAAATTACGTTTGGAAAATCCTTTTAAACATAATACAAAAGCAAATACGAAGTTGAAGTCGTGAATCTTCACTTTAAAATACTGAAAAAAAAAACTATTTTCTTCGGAGCAAGTGCATATATATATATAATGGAGGAACATATACGTGTCTAAGATATCAAAATACATTTTTTTTCCTGGTATACGTTAAATGGAGAAGAAATTTTTTCAAATTATGCTTAAAAATACAGAGAAAGAAAACCCTCACTTCTTCAAAACTTAAAAGTTCGTATGAATTAATGGTGAGCTCATCCTGCGTGCACAGAGTTTTTTTTTAATACTGTACATGTTCTTATTTCTTTGAACCTTCGATATAATAACTTGACCGTTGACCAAGTCTTGTTTTCAGTTTTGGACTGTTAGATAATAGATGTAGTTGGACTTTTAGTTGAGGCATCCATTCGTCCTTTAATTGCTTACTTAGTTTTCCGATTTGTAATAAATCCGAGGATACACACAGACACACACACCCTTTTGATTATTCCAGGGATACATAAAAGTCGTGTTCTTTATTTCAAATTAACTTATAGAAGAGGAAGGGGAAAAACAATGAAACGACTATCTTTAGAACTGGAAAGAGTATATCAAAATTTTAGAAAAAATAGGAAAGTGTAATATATATACAGAACCAGCCCTATTCTAAAGAGTGCAACTTATATATAAGACTAGAGCGAGTAATTAATAATAAGTAATTAAGAATTAAAAAACAGAACAAAAAAAATTGTTGATGCATAGATAAAACAAACACAACCTCCAGTCCTATGTACTCTTTTGGATTCTAATTATAAGATCCAGTTGACTCTTTTTTTTGGAGAATCTTAAGAAAGCTAATTATATTACTTAATCATATCACATGTTGTGTTTTATTATATTATATATTAGTTTAGGGTTAAGTAATATAATTATATTTGACTTATGAACTAATATATGATATAATAAAACACAACATATGATATGATTAAGTAATATAATTAGCTTTCTTAGGATTTTTTTTTTAAAAAATCAACTGGAGCTTATAATTAGGATGGAGGGAGTATAAGAGAAGTTAGGGAGTCTCTTCTTAGTCTTAAATACAAGTGACTAACTACCAATATCTCCCATATTTATATATTTATTAAAAAGTTTCCTTCATGTCCTTCCAAAATATGTTTGTTTTTTTTTTTTTTGGGGGGGGGGGGCCCAACCTGGGAGTTGAAGGATTTGTGCATTAGAGTTGAAGGGTTTCCGACTAAGTAATTTATTTTTGAAAAGTTTATTTAAATGGTCAACAATGGTAAAGCCCTCTCAGTGCACATTATTGTGAACACTAAAACTAGTTCCTATGCTATGCATGATATAAAGAAATAAAATCATCAACTATATAAAAACAAGTATAATATATTCTTTCAATTAAATTAAATATTCTACGTCAAAACTAGTAAGCTGATAGAGGAAACCTAATTAACCTAATTAAGTACATATATAATAGTCAAGGCTAGCTCCCTTTGTACAAAACTACTACAACGGAAAAAAAAATGATATCAATTAAATAAATGAATACATATATTTCTCCATTGTTGTTATTACAAAGTTCCGCTCAAACAATAGTGGTTAAAAGAATCAAAAAATTAACTAACGTTCGGAAGGGGAAATATGACTATCTGATAATTCAAACAAATCAATTATCAACAAGCACTACTACAACAACAACAAAAAAAAACCAATCTTGTGGTACTCATTTTTGCAGATTTGTGGCGCTTACAAGATGCTATAATTGTTAGCGTCACAATATCTTCCTGTGGTGCTTGAGGGGAAGTGTGGACCTCCAGGAAAGTGCCCTAGGAGGCTAGCCTCCTACTGCTGTACTCTTTGGTGGTATTCCCTTCTGCGGCGCTGTCCCAGGAGAGTGCCATAGTAGCTATTAACCATGTCTATGGATATCCCACCATAGTGGGAGGTCCATAGAATGTGGCCTTCTTGTACCTCTTTTTTCTCTTCATGTTCAAGACCTAAAGAGAAAGAATAAGAGCCACATAAAGTCCAATTCCGTATTTTAATTTTTTAGTACAATTAACATTTCCAGAATGAAAATAAACAAGCATCTAATAATGATCATGATTCAAATATCTAAAAATATAATACAAACAAGTAGCTAACTAAAACTAATAACTACAAATTATTAGAATAAAAATTGTGAATACAAAATCACATTATAATTTGCCTTATCAAATATTCACACCATTCCTCTATTATCTCAATGACTTTTACCAATCAAGCTCTCAACACGTTCATCTTCATAATACTACAAATAAAAAGTCTTATAGAATAAGTCAAAATAAAAAAAAATGTTACTAAACAACTGAATTAGTTAAAACAAACTTTCAAATGAAACTAAAATCACTTACTATGTGAGGAACAAAAATTTTATTGTGGCTAATTACATCTTTCATAAATTTCATTATGTAATACCACAATCAACAGTATTGGGTTGAAAGGGACACTACATATAATAAAAAGTTGTTTTAGTTTTTTTAATAAAAATTGTGAAATAACAAAATTTTAATAAACTGTGACTAATACCATAATCTTCCTCTAGTTATAGATATCAACAGGGTCAGGAGGTTTAGAATATGATAGAGAGGTAGAGGCTCGATAAGAGGTAAAAGAGTTGACAAAACAAAAATAAATTGATTTCTTTTGGGTTATTCAATCACATACAAAAATATTGACACATGCAAGTGTACCCTTACCAGTTGAACAACCATTTCATATTTGGATGGTCATTTGGAACCCCGTTTCTTAAAGGATCTAGATAATAAATGCAAGGACTGTAACACCCTACTTTCTCTATTAGTCCTTATAGGTTAATTAGTAAGGACTCTGAACCACGTAGCCAAGTTTGATCCTGGGAATTAAAACATTTCGCAAAGAGTTCAATAAACTTAAATCCAGACACAGGGCTTGAACCTGTAATATGAATGGATTTATCTGAATAATTTAAAAATTTGCAAATCATACTTCAAATAAATAGTTCATCAATGGTTCAAACTCTTTATTAATACCCCTTTACTGTACTAAACTATATATCTTGGTAGTAATAGAGCTTCTTTTCTCTAACTACTTTATTCTGACTTTCATCTTTCACTTAATTACTTATCAAGTTATGGATTCTTCATACATATAACCATAACTACATTATGATATATACTTAGTAATTATAGAGCTAATTTTATTATGCTTACTGTAATTACTACTATCTCGCATGATCTTACTACCTTTAAGTGGCCATCACTGAAGATAGCACTTATCTGCGGTACCTGGGCATTGATATTCTTTATCTATGCGGAAATTAAAATTCATCTATACTATATAAATATAGCTATCTGCTATACTTTATACAAACCATAGCCTTACATGGCTAGCCAAAAATATATGTATAATGCTTAAA
>JBAGKO010000001.1:12276016-12288013 GCA_037177275.1 Acacia concinna | reverse complement strand
TAGAAGATAGTTGACTAACCCACATAGGGTAAGGAGGTTAGACAAATGAGCGATCAGATTCCCACCCAATAAAAAGGCATACTTTGAATTCGTTAAAATGCCCCTAAGTAAATACCTCAATGCTTTTGAATTATTAATTCATTTAATTATTGATGTGGGAGTATAATATAATAGTTTGGAAAAAATGATACATACGGGAGATAAAGTGTATTAATATATTATATTTTTTACTAACATAAAACCCTCAACTGGTTCTTACACGGAGGGTATGCTGTTGAAGTAATGACCATTGCTTTAATATTATGAGTAGTCGTCTTGTAACTTTATCATATTTCTTTAATATATGGTCTAATGTGTTTATTAATGTTCAATTTGCTGTCAAGGCTTAAGACTAACAATTTTGAACAATTCAAAAACGATATGCAGGTAGTGTACGGAAACTATTATTGCTAGAAACCAATCATTTCTACCAACGGCTTCTAGGCCGTGTACTATAGTTAGTGTCCTATGTGGCACCCAATTTGGATTCGATCGTGACTGCATATAATAAAAAAAAGAAAAGAAAGGAAACCAATAATTTCTTTATATATACTAAATCTGATCAATGATAATATAATGCTAGTGTTTAATTATTCTGTAGTTCTTAATTATTATTTTGAGGGTTCAAAGAGACAAAAATCAGCCAACTGAAACTTAATTCTGCGGATGAAGATCAGATATACCTATCTATAAAGCTAATGTTCAAGAGCTGCACAACTACTTGCACAGAAATACAAAAAGAGAAAGACAAATATGAGCATTGCTCGAAGATGGAGAGTCCTAAGTGGAAAAGACCATTGGAAGGATCTTCTAAATCCTCTTTGACATTGATCTACGAAGGTACATAATCCACTATGGAGAAAGAACACAAGCCACATACGATACTTTTATCAAAGAAAAAGCTTCTAAGTTCGCAGGAGCAAGCAAGTACGGGAAGAATAACTTGTTTGCGAGGGTGGGTTTGGAGAATGGGAATCCATTCAAGTATAGTGTCACAAAGTATCTGTATGCAACATCACAATTTGCTGTCCCTGAAGCTTTTTTGGTAAAACCATCGCCAAAGGATGCTTGGTGTCGGGAATCAAACTGGATAGGGTATGTTGCTGTGGCCACAGATGAAAGCAAAGCTGTGTTGGGAAGGAGGGATATTGTGGTTGCTTGGAGAGGAACAATAAGAACGTTGGAGTGGATTAATGATTTTCAATTCCTGTTGGTGCCTGCTCCTATACTGTTTGGTGGTAAAGGTTTGGGAGACCCTAAAGTGCATCAAGGTTGGTACTCAATGTACACTTCAAGTGATCCTAAATCTCGATTCAACCCAACTAGCGCAAGAGACCAGGTATTTGTGTCTTCTTCTTCTTCTTCTTTTCCGTCTAGTAGTAGCAGACTCAGATTTTAAAGTCATAATGAATTTCGACTAATTTTTTTAAGCCAGCATGTTTGGTCCGAATGAGCGATAGACATCCCATAGGTATCAAATTGTTGTTTTTTATTTTTTGGGCTTAAGAATATGTATCCTTCTATTGAAGGTAATTTTGTTTGACCCCCAAATTGAAGTTATAGACATGATTGTTGCACAGAATAGAGAAGATAAAATATACAAAATAAAATAAAAATATGTGATCAGAGTAAGAAACGACTTTTGGAGGAACTATAAATCCTTTTCTTGTGTAGATCTGATATCTTTCTGTAAAATCTTACAGGACCCAAGGAAAACATCTTGATGACAGCAATTAATTAATGCTTTATGCGCAGGTGCTAAGTGAGATACGAAAGTTAGTAGATTTATACAAAGATGAAGAAATAAGCATAACAGTGGTAGGACACAGTTTAGGAGGTGCACTCGCAACCCTAAACGCGGTGGACATAGCTCGAAACGGCTATAACTATCCAACATACGCACCAGAAAAAGCATGTCCAATCACAGCCTTTCTATTCGGGTGCCCTCGCGTTGGGGAACTGAATTTCAAGTGGGTTTTCAATGGGTTGAAAGATCTAAGAGCCTTAAGGGTTGAGAATATTCGTGATATTGTTCCAAACTATCCTCTTTGGCCCTATTTAGATGTGGGTGAAGAACTGAGGATAAATACTCAGAAATCTCCTTACTTGAAGAGTCCAGGGACAATTAGTACTTGGCATAACTTGGAGTGTTACTTGCATGGAGTTGCAGGAACAGATGGGCTCAATGGAGAGTTTAAATTGGTGGTGAATCGTGATATCGCACTTGCAAACAAGCGTTATGATGCTTTGAAAGATGAAAATCTTGTTCCTGCTTCATGGTGGGTTGAGAAGAACAATGGAATGGTTCAGCAAGAAGATGGTTCTTGGAAGCTAATGGATCATGAGGAGGATGGGTTTTGATTTGTCAGGGTTTTTAAAATATCAACATTGCGTGATTTTAGTTTTTTCTTTTTCATAATTGTGTAATCCTTTTATAATGTATCGCAAAATGATTATGTAAGTTGGAATAAAATATCTTTATTGCATGTGAAACTCCTTTCAATACGGCAATTGACATTGTCTCTTTACATTTTGTTCTTCATAAATAAGTTATATTCTTTGGCTTTTATGTTCATCTGGCTAATTGGTTTCCACTTTCTTCCCGAGTGTTCATTTGACGTTTATGCAGTTCAATTATTAAAAACTAAGGTACATTAAGAATAAAAATTATAATTAATTAATAATTACGGTAAAATTTTACATTTATATAGGAGGCGCATTGAGATTATAGAAGCATATTATATATGCACCAGCTAGTTAATTGGTCTTAAATTGGGAAATTGAAACTGTTATTCCCCGAGTTGCAAAACATGGTAAAGTAAAAAGTATATCGCTTTATAGTTCTTTAAAAAAAAACGATATTAAACTGAAATTACTCTCTCCGCACCACAATATAATTCACATTTTAGAAAGATTCTTTAGTCCATAAAATAAATCACTGTGAGAGTATATAATTTTACTGCTCATATATTTTCCAGTTTTTCAATTTAAGACAAGTTTCACCTAAATGAATCTCAACATGGAGGGTGAAAGGCATATTAAATTAAGTTGGGGCCCATTTTATCTAAATCAAATAATTCATTGGCTGAGAGTTTGATCTCAACAGTATATAAAGCTTTTAACGTTTATTTATACAAAAGTGATATTGATAAAATGCAATTATCAGTATGCTCAGTGGAATCTATAAAATAAGATTTGATCGAAGTGTTGAACTAGACATTATATAAAATAGGATAAGGTGAACGTCTTAGATAGTTGAGCTATAATAGAGAACTTCAAATTAAATTAATAAAGTATTATATGTCTTGCAGAACTAAAGTTGAATAAATAAAAGTTTGAATATTTATATTAATATTGAAGCCGTCTTTATCATCGCGTTCAACTGTGAATGGAGGAAAAACTCCATGCTGACTGAAGCTTACACGGCTTTACTAGTGATATGTGGGACAATCATGAATTAATTAATATTAAGGTTATGTATCACATCACATGCATATATAGGATGCTTGGATTTTGCACCGGCTTAAGAAATAAAGTATTTCATGAAAAGCAATAGCATTTCAAACATCACTGTTAAGTTGTCAAATTCACAAATTTAAATAAATTCATGATAGTAGAGTGAATTAGTCCGTAAATTCGTACGAGTTTATGAGTTTACTTCTATTAATAAATAGGTACGAGTTTACTTTATCAGTAAATAGGTATTTTAGTGTAAAATTAAATAATTAAAATATAAAAAATGACTACAATTTGATTTAAATATATTTAATGTCCAATTAATTGAAATTTAATACATTAACATTCATAATTTATCATACTTGATAAAGAAGTTTATAGAAAATTCATATATAAAACCATTTAGCATGATTAAATAATAAAAGTTAACTCCAGTTTAAAAATGAATTGTAATGGTTTTCTAAGAAACGTAAAAATAGTTAATTCATAGAGTTAACCTTCTAGTTTGACAACAATTATCACAATAATATAACAGAAATTTTGTAAGTATAATACGATCTTGTAATATAAGCATATGAAATTCAGTCTATATATATAATGCATATGTTATTGATATATAAAATATTCCGACCTTCTTCCTTAATATAATCAAGTACCATCACTTATGAAAAACACACAAATTAAAGAAATGCTAAAATTAATATATTATGTAAAAAAAATTTTAATTTATACGCGCAATTAATTTCCATGCATGGGAAAGAGTAAATCTTGAAATATCAAGAGTATGATAGGTAATTGACATATACAATGGAAAAACGGAAAATAAGGGATTGATATTATTTTTTTGTCACAACTTACATATCAATATACCCTTTAAAGGGGGTTCAAATTCAAAAATTTCAAATTTAAGAAAAGCCTTTTGGGGAGGTGCTTGGTGTCCTATATATATAGCATTCTCTTACAAAACAAAAAATACCATCTCATTCTCTTACCCAAAAAAATACCATAATTCAATTCCTTCTTATTTAATTTAATACTATTATCTAATTACTATAATGATATATACAAAGGCGTATGCCATCACATGCAAATAGATTTTCAAAATGATACACGATAATAATAAGAATAATGAAATAATATTTCTGTTCGCATCCGTTAACCCACGATTTCCTTCAGATTAACTTTCTTGAAATAGAATTTTCCTTCAGACAACTACGTACATTTATTTATTAGGAGTTTAAAAATACAACACTTCAGGCAGTTTAGGAAATCAATTACTTGATTTGTTAACGTTAAAGTTGGTGATATTTGCCCTTTTTAAAATTTCAAGTTGTTACCAAAATTGCTTATTAAAGTCATGAATTGAAGTGTTGAAATTTGTTAATAAATATGTCCACTCTGTTCTCAATATGTATATATGGTAGATGATTAATTTGAAAAATAATATGCAGACTGTGTAGTCATGGAAACCATTATTGGCTACGAAACCTATACGTTAATTATCTCAAAATGATAACAACTAATCAACAAACACCCTTTTTAATATATTATTATATACCAATAATATTCGCACCCAAAATAGATATTGAACAAAAGCGTTGAAGATTTCAAAGAGGCGAAGTGAGACAATTAAAAATAATTCAAAGAGTTTATAAATTAAGCAAGATTTGCAAGCGGACAAGAAAAAGTTGCTTAATCCTAAAAGTCAATTAGGCCTCAAAAGAGTTTATATAATCAAATTATTCACATAGTGGTGAAAAAAATAATAATAAGAAACTCAAAGATGAGCAATATTGCTCAAAGATGGAGAGTCCTAAGTGGACAAGATCATTGGGAGGGTCTTCTAAACCCTCTCGACATCGATCTACGAAGGTACATAATCCACTACGGAGAAAGAACACAAGCCACTTATGATACTTTCATATCAGAAACATATTCGAAGTATGCAGGAGCAAGCAAGTACGCGAAGAAGAACTTGTTTACAAGGGTTGGTTTGGAGATTGGGAATCCCTTCAAGTACAGTGTGACAAAGTATTTTTATGCAACATCACAAATCCCAGTTCCGGATGCTTTTATAATAAAATCGTTGTCGAGGGAAGCATGGAGCAAGGAATCGAACTGGATAGGGTATGTTGCTGTGGCCACAGATGAAGGCAAAGCTGTGTTGGGAAGGAGGGATATTGTCGTTGCTTGGAGAGGAACAATAAGAACGTTGGAGTGGATTAATGATTTCCAATTTCTGTTGCTTCCTGCTCCTATAATTTTTGGTGGTTCAGGGTTGTTGGATCCTAAAGTTCATCAGGGTTGGTACTGTATGTACACTTCAGATGATCCTAAATCTCCATTCAACACAACGAGTGCAAGAGACCAGGTATTTGTTTTTTTTTTCTTTTTGTTTTTTCTTTTGAAAAAATTGCAATTAGGTCCAAATCAAAAGAAAAAACAATCAAATGACTTTATGAAATCTCATAATTATACTTAAGTCTCAATTAACAACTACATAGGCTTCCATTGACAACTCTATGAGCACCTATTGATAATTCTATGGGATTTAAGTGTAATTATGAGATTTCACGGGGCTGTTTGATAGTATTTTCTGTTGGTTGGGACCTAAACACAATTTTCCCTTCCTTTTTTAGTAAGCTACTTGTTGTCTAGAGCCATGTTAAATTATAATTAATCCGAAGATCAAATCCCAAATGGAAGTAGCTGTCATAAAAGGCGCGTCCAGACTTGAACTCAATTCATCGTATTTAAAAATAGAATTCAGCCATTTTTGTTTGGACCAATGCCTATTGGTGATATTTAATTTATTTTTTTTAGTGAATGTTTGTTTTCTTATTTCATCTTTATGATGATACAATTTTTGGTTCTTATAGTGTTCCCCATTTTAATTTTAGTCTCTCAAGGGGAAAAATTATCTAAGTTGTTATTAATATAAAGAGACTGATATTTTAGATAGAAAGAAACTTGAGGAACCATAACTTATGATTTGAAACTATAGGGACCAACACCATAATGATGGAAATATAGAAGGACCAAACATTATATTATCACTTCGTTTTGTAATTTTTTGTAAAAACAATTTATCGTCTCATATTAGATTCCAAATATTTTGAGTTCAAACCCCCAAATGAGAGTGGCTGTCATAAGGGTATAGTTTATATCCACATGATTCGAACTCAAGTCATTGCGTTAAAACGGAATCTATCCCTTTTTTCTTGGACCAAGTCCTATTGGCAATATTTGATGTATTTTATTTTATTTTTTTAATTGTAAACTACTCTGATCTGTCATCAACTGATTGAATTTCAGATTTAGACCCATTGAAGATAGCTTTGGTGAAGTTGGATCATTAAGTTTATTAAAATTTAGTAAAATTCAGTCATCTGATCTTATATTAAGATTCAATCATCTGATAATTATCTGTAAACATCTTGATGATAGAAATTAATGCTTTATATGCAGGTAATAAGTGAGATAAGAAGGCTAGTAGATCTATACAAAGATGAAGAAATAAGCATAACTGTGGTAGGACACAGTTTAGGAGGTGCACTCGCAACCCTAAACGCAGTGGACATTGCTCAAAACGGGTATAACAAGCCAACAACCGCACTAGAAAAATCATTTCCAGTCACAGCCTTTCTTTACGCGTGCCCTCGAGTCGGAGAATTGAACTTCAAGAGGGTTTTCGATGGTTTGAAAGATCTGAGAGCTTTAACAATTAAGAACATTCTTGATATCGTTCCAAACTATCCCACTTTGCCCTATTTGGACGTGGGTGAAGATCTGGTGATAAATACTCAGAAATCGCCGTACTTGAAGAGTCCTGGGACGATCAATACCTGGCATAACTTGGAGTGTTACTTACACGGAGTTGCAGGAACACATGGACTTAATGGAACTTTTGAATTGGTAGTAAATCGTGATGTTGCACTCACGAACAAGAGTGATAATTCTTTGAAAAGTGAAAATCTTATTCCTGCGTCATGGTGGATTGAGAAGAACAAGGGAATGGTTCAGAAAGAAGATGGTTCGTGGGAGCTGATGGATCATGAGGAAGATGACTTCTGACGTCAGGGTGTCTATATATAAATTTGGCTTCGTATTTAAAATATTGTTGTGGTTATATGTGTTTCAATATAATGATCCTATGTATGTTGGAATAACATATTTGTATTACAGGTGAGTTCATTTGATAAAGTGCGTTGCATTGTCTCTTTCCTTTTGTTGCTTTCATAAATAAGATCTATACTTTGGCTTATATGTTTATTTGGCTTATTGGTTTCCTTCTGTATATAGTGTGTTCCTTTCCAAAAGTCACTTTTGAGGCCTAGTTGACTTTTAGGATTAAGCAACTTTTTGTTGCTCTGAGCTATGTCGCGGTGCGCCTCTCTCTCTCACATGATTCCTTGCTAACTTGCCATCTTTACCCCCCGCGGGGCCACCACTTTCTTCATTTGTCATTATTTTCTCTAGACAAACCTGAGGTAACTTAAAATGGAAAAAAAAAAAAAAATTATACTCTAAACAATAAAATCATGTGCATGATCAATGAGTTGAAAATTTTGGCCATTCACATATTTTTTTTTGAAAATGCCTATATTTGACTTGTAAAATTTTTTTAACTTTTTTATTTTTTTTTAAATTCATTTATTTGTCTTGTAAATGTATTTATTTTCCATATAAATTGTCCTTTTTCTCTCTTATGAATACCTAAAATGCTCTTAAGGAAAAAAAGTTCACTATTGTCTTTACTGAAAAAAAAATGTAATTTTATTTTGACCCAAGGAGCACAATAAAATTTCTTAATCTTTTGGGGTTAATTGAAATAAAATTGTCTATATGGGTTTTAATTGATATTTTTCATTAAAAAATATTAAAATAATAGAGAGTGAAAATTAATTGATCTACCGTGTAAAAAATAATGGAAGTTAAGTCTTATTAACATCATTGCTATATCTATTTCTAAATAAATTGTTTATACATACTTTTATAGCAAAAAATAGTTAGTTCTTATGAATGTGCATAGCAAAATTGTTCAGTGCCAAATTTACACCTTAATTTGCCGTTTTATAATTTATATGTTTATTTATTAAATATATCTAATTAAGCACTTTTCTATATTTATAATTTTTTAATAATACATCACCTTTTTATTTTTATAAATTTAATTGTAATGTTTTCTTAAAGTCATTAAATTATATAAATATTTTAGGGTTAAAGTGTGAATTTGCTTCGGAAGTGTTAAAATGGAGTACAGTTGCCCCTTATAGTTAAAAAGTTAATGAATAACATCAATTTTTTAAAAGTCAACATTAGTTTTTCAACGAAATGAGGCAATATTGCTATGTTTTGAAACTTTTATAGGCAACAATAATCCTTAGCAAAAAATTTTAGAGCATTTTTTCACCTAACTTAACCCTATATTTTATAAAACTACGCCAGTTTACACTCTTAAGTCCAAACACATGGAAATCATAATAGAAATCATGAAAAGTCATGGTGGGTTTAATCTTTTGAAGTGTACATTTTGCAGTTTACGATGAACCCACACAGACATAGATCACTTTTGTCCAAACTAAATTTGGGATAGAGCATTCAAGAAAGAACAGTTAATATGTTTGAGTTTGGACAATCAATTTCACCCAAAGTCACCCTTACTGAAACTCCTAAACTGAAATCCAACAAGGTCACAGATATCTTACACACTCAAATAACTTGAAACAACTAACTTAAGGGAAAATACAACAATGGAACAACTATCTTAGATCCCCAAACAGAAACTAAGTCATCATCTTCAAATGAAATTAAACAACTAACTTGAAACAAATAAATCATCATCTTCAAATTCTGGTTCTTGCATCTTCCAAGTACCATCAGATTCTTGAACAAATCCTTTGTTTTCATCTACCCTCCAAGCCTTAGGAATATTATATTCACCCTTCAAAGCATCCATGCCTTTGTTCACAAGTGCAATGTCCCTTTTAACCTCTAACTTAAATCCTCCTTTGCTCCCTTGTGTTCCTGCAACTCCATGCAAGTAAACCTCCAAATTATGCCAACTCCTAACATCTCCTGGTTGCTTTAAGAAGCTTGACTTCTCAGTGTCAATCTCTAACTCTTCTCCTACTTCGGCATAACCCAGAAATGGATGCCTCGGAACAATATCATTTTTATTGGTAATACGTAAGATTCGGAGATGTTTTTGTTTTGAGAACAACTTTTTAAAGTCTGGGTCTCCTACTCGAGGGCTTGCAAACACAAATGCTGTCACTGGAACGGCTTTATTATCATCTTCTCGAATGTTAAAGCCATTTGTGACTATGTCAGTTGCATTTAATGTTGCAATTGCTGCACCTAAGCTGTGCCCCGTTACTGTTATGCTGATTTCTTCATCTTTAAATTTTTCCACAAGCCTTCTAATTTCAGCTAAAACCTGCACAATGAAATTACAAATATCAGGTTTGAGCTAAACATAGTCTTGGGCTATTGATTTTTTTAGCAATGGAAAACGCATTCAAGACTGTTTTTCACTAGTTCACTTTTGGCCAGTTTTGAAGGTGTTTCGGATCAGACATGAGGAATATTTCTGTTTTCTCTGCCCTCATGCATGCAATAAAACAAACACACGTTACCTGGGTTCTGGCACTTGTTTTGTTGAAGACTGACTGTGAATGGGTGGCTGTGTAAATGGAGTAAAACCCTCGATGCACTTTACAATCAGATTCAACACCAAAAACGATTGGAGCATCATCTAATAGGAACTGAAAATCTTTGACCCATTCCACCATCTTGATAGTTCCTCTCCAAGCAACCACAATATCTCTTCTTCCCAACACAGCTTTGCCTTCATCTGTGGCCACGGCAACATATCCTATCCAATTCGATTCTTGGACATCGTCCAATATAAGAAAATCCTTTTCTGAGGTTGCATATAGGAACTTTGTCACCTCATACTTGAATGGATTCCCTTTTTCCAAACCCACCCTGGAAAAGAAATCTCTTTTCCCATAACGGCTCATTCCAACGTACTTGGATTGTTCGTCGTCGTTAAAAGCATCGTAAGTAGCTTCAGCCATTTCTCCGTAGTGTATTATGTACCTACGGAGATCAATATCAAGTGGTTCTAGCAAATCCTTCCAATAATGTTGCCCACTAAGTTCTTTCCAGTTTGTCACAATGCTTCCATTATGTGTGGCCATCGTCTTTTTGTCTTCTTCGAGTCGATCGTCTACTGTATCTGAATGCATGGTTTTGCTTTCATTGCTTCCCATTTTCTTCTCCTTCTCCTTCTGCTTGTTATGAACTGCTCTATGTATGAACTGAAATGTGTATGAGTATAATGAAGATGGTTTAATTTGTATGGCTACTTATACTCAAAGATTATGACCCCGTCTGTCTCTTGCACGTGCTCAGTTGATTCAGTCTTTTTTAAAAAGAAAATGTGTGTAATTGTCAATTGTTAGGTTTAAAATTCAATTTAGTGTTCCGTACGAATTGAAGCTGACTGGGCAATTAGAATCATAGGTAGGTTTACCGTTTTTCAATATTTGTAGCCGCCTACAGGTTGACTTTGCATCAGAAATGAATGCTTTTTAAAGTGTACAAGACATCAAGGCTATTTTATTCACGGTGGAAATATACGTGATATCGAAAAAGACAAGTTACCAAGAAATCAAAATATATTTTATAATGGTATTCGTTGCTTGGGGGAGAAGAAATTATAAATTATGCTTGAAAATACAGAGAAGGGAAACGTTTCATTTCACTTCGTCAAAAACGTAGGATTTAATTTGTACGTTGAAGAGTCCTAGTTTTGTTTCACTGAAGATAGTTTTGTTTTCACCCTTGAAATGAAAGTTAATTTTAATGGAGTCACAAGTAAAATTTAATAACAAAATATTGGGAAGTATTTTGAAAATGAAATGATCACAATTATATGTGAAAACAATATGTCCAAAAGTTGATTGCACACAAATTCAATTGGATTACCTCTATCAACTACCTTTGCAAGAATAAATTTAAAATGTCACTTATTTATATGTTCAGACTTGACAACAACAAGCAAACTAATTTTATGAAATGGATCATGTATTTTAAAAAGACTAATTATTCTAACAAAAAAAAAAGAAATAGTTAATTCGTTATGGATAACAGAAGAAACGGGTACAAGGTTACAAAAATGTATTGTACTCTATATTATTGCGATAATAACGTAATACAATAACAAATATGAAGGTAAAGTCGTGAATCTTCACTTTAAAATACTGAAAAAAAAACTATTTTTTTTCCGAGCACGTGGATATATATAAAAAGGAAGAACATACGTGTCCAAGATATCAAAATATTTTTTTTTTCTGGCATATGTTGAATGAAGAAGAAAATTTTTGGGAAAATTCCAAAAAAAGACAAGTAAAATAGAGAAAAGACAATTCAGTACAGCGAAATCTGAAAATCCCAAATCAGTCTGTTTTGTACTTTTTTTGGGTAATTACGAAA
>JBAGKO010000001.1:12234476-12245103 GCA_037177275.1 Acacia concinna | reverse complement strand
AGTGACACGCGTTCAGCTATTCCCTTTCCCTTCCACATAATTTGCCACGGACAAGTGTTGGCATGCATGTCTTTCATCCTTCATTCTTCTTCCACGCATGCATCATAGATGGCAGAATGCATGTTATCCATTTGGCCTTTCGGTGACACATGTTTAGCTGGAGAAAAGCAGAGTGAGCCACGGTTTCTGCATTATTCTTTCATCCACCATTCATTCTCCATTCCTTCACTTCACCGAGAGAGAGAGAATGAGAGTGCTTCGCTGAAAGCATATAGAAAACAGAGACAGCAAAGCCGAGAAAGATAGCGAGTCACGGCTTGCATTCTTCTTCTGCAATTTGCTGCTGGAAATAGAGACCGGGAGAGAGAGTGTCGGTCTTCATTATTCATCCTTCACCATTCAGTTCGCTGGAAACAGAGATCAGAGCACGAGCATTCTTTTGCCATTGTTGTTGCAGCAAACCGAGAATGAGGATCTGCGAGTGAGAGAGAGAAGCAATCTTCAATCCTTCATTTCCGTGGCTGAAGCGAAGAGAAGCCGAGAGAGAAGGAAAAGAAGAGAAGGATCACGGTGAGTTCCATTCTTCTTCCCATCTTCAGTTTTCTGTCCCATTTCGAATGCATGTAGTCTGATCGCTGAAGTTAATGAAAGACCGAGAATGTATGTGTGTTTGGGAAATCTAGAACCGAGTGCATGTAGCTTTACGGTAGATTTCTGGATTTCATGTGTACTGTTTTTGGTTCTGGTTTGGAGCGACAGAACAGGGCATGTAATGAGATTATACTTTGTTTTGTGATAATTACCGAAACATAAATAATGAATGATCTAAGAAACAGAACCGTGGTTATATCTGTCTGGTTGAATCCGGAAATGCTGTCTGAATATATATATATATATATATATATATATGTATATGTTGATAATCCTGCTGTGGGTAGTATGCCTAGTCAGGGAACTATGCATATATAAATGAACATGACATAATAGGGTGTAGTTTGGAAATTATATTTCGGTTCAGAAAAGCTGTCATTTTTTAGTGAAGTTTTGACAGGGCAAAAGAACCCCATTACCTCTGAAATTTGACAGTAATATAGAGGACATGTCAAGCTTTAAAACAAGTCCTAAAGTATGTAAATTGGATTTGTAGATTGAGAGATATAATTTTATGAAGTTAAGGTTAGATTCTGGAAGGTAATCAATGACCATAGAAAGTAAAGTATTTTGAAACAGGAGAAAATGACCTTGGATAACTATGAAGTTTTATGGGAATTAGTAGACATATATATCTTTAAAATAAACTTGGAACCAAGTCATTTGGAGTTCTGTGGATTGAGTTATAAATTTTAAATTTTGGCATGAAATTGTTGAGATGAATGCTGACTTATGAATTTCATGTGATGTTTTAATTAAGCAAACCAATTTCGTTTCTTATGAAATTTGGTGAGTTATTAGTAGACATCCTAAAGTCCAAGAACATACCAAATGGATGTCTATAAAAATAGTTATGATTTTGGAAGTTAGAACTCTGAATCAGGGGAAAAATCTGAGAATCAGTATGAATGGTTAGATTTAAAGTCATTTTCAGGATTTATATGTATAATTTGATTCTGTAAATTATTTTTCCAATAAAGGAGACTTAATAAGGGTTACTTATAGACAAGAACCATATCATTTGGATCTCCCCATCTTTAGTTATGAATTTTCTAAGTTCAGTGTAAGTTGGGGCAAATTCTATTAATGATTAAAAAATACAAATCAAGGGTATTATGGTGTGTTTATTAATCTACCCTTACATGTATATGAATTCTAGGTTTGATATTGCCTAAGTCTTCAATGAGTAATCAAGGACATAAAAAGGTAGAGGCATAATGGAGGAGAGCGCAAAAGGTAGTAACTTTCTCTCATCATTATTATGTAATTGTTCTGCATGTTTGTTTTTGCCATCATGCTAATTGTGCATGAGAACATGTAAATTGCCTTGCATGAGATTGTGTGTCATGAATGATGATACATGTTGTAAGATGTTATTCTCTGTGCGTGAAAACATGTAAATTGCCTTGCATGGGATTGATTGTCATGACAATGCGCACTAGCTAGCAAGTGGCTAGATTATCTGTTTGATGTATGGGCATCAATGATGATAAATTGTTGTAAGGTGTTGTTATCTGTGGCTTGTTTTGCATGCTTTGTGAACTTGCATGATATATGATGGATTGTAGTTACTACTGAGGATCTCAAGAATCTCATCCCTTTCCTAAATTCATATATAGCAAGGGCAAGTAGCTTGAAGGGCAAGGGAGTATTATTGTAGATAAGTAAGAAGGTTGTGAAGGCGGACCAGTTTATTATTTTAGTTGTCTGTATAATATTTCCCTTATACTTATATTTTGATTAGCCTTGTAAGGCTACGGTTTGTATAAAGTATAACGGTAGCTATATTTGTATAGAATAGTTGAATTGTAATTTCCTCACTAAGGAGGAATATCAATGCCCAGGTACTCACAAGTAAGTGATGTCTTCGTTGATGGCCGTTTAAAGGTAGTAACAGCATGCAAAGTAGTAATAATTACAGTAAGCATAGAATTAGCTCTGTAATTATTAGATATAATTCATAATATAGTTATAGTCACATGTATGAAAGAATCCATAACTTAACAAGTAATTAAGTGAAAGATGAAAGATAGAACAAAGTTGTTCGAGTAAAGAAACTCTATTACTACCAAATTATAGATTAGTACAGTAAAGGGGTATTAATAAAGAGTTTGAACCACTGATGAACTATTTTTTACTAATAATTTTAAAAGTGTTAAATTTACTCAGAAAGGTTCATTCATATTATAGGTTCAAACCCTGTGTTTGGATTTAATTTACCAGACTATTTGAGAAATGGTTTTTATTTCCTAGGATCAAACTTAGCTTTATGGTTCAAAGTCCTTACTAATTAACCTATAAGGACTAAGTCAGAAAGTAGGTGTTACATCTTTAACCACATCATGACCGATGTGAGACCATCAAAGATTCAAATTTATTAGGGAGTAATATGCCAATTTTTCTCAAACTCAATTTTACATAATATCTAAGAGAATTCCTTGTTCTTGGATAAAATGCCCATAATTTCCGAAAAAACTGTCTTATTCTAGGGCAGGAGGCTATTTTTTCTAAATTCATATAAATCTTAAGATAAATTCCCGTATTTTTTAAATTATTTGGGGCCTCCTTGTACTCTTCATAATTAAATTTGGCTAATCATTCTTTATTTAGCCAAAAATGCTAATAATTCCTTAAAATTTATTGTTGAGGTAGTTTTCTTATTTATACATCAATTAAACGTCGAGAAATGGTTAGAAATTATTCTTTACCTTTCGGTGTCTCCAGGGGTTTTTCTTGAATTTCGGGCATAGTTTCTAAAACTACCTTACAACCAGTAACTTTCAGAAATTTTGCATTTACCCAAACCCCGATTGGATATATACAATGTTACCTTGGGGAATCTACTATTCAATTTGGCCTTTAGTTAACCTCTAACTATAGGTTTAGCCTACATTTAGAAAGGACAAATGTTGCGATCGTTCTTTTCTTTCAAGACATTTGTGGGACTACTGCTCATTTGGGAATGGTAGCCTACCTTTTTAAGGCTAATCTTAAACTTGTTGGCCCAAAATTTAGGATACGAGATGAAGAGGATAAGAGAAGCGGAAGCTTGAATTGACGGTAACGAAGGGAGATGAATTGAAGTTATAGGTACAAGGTATATTATTTCTCTACTTGCGTCTGGTCTTGGTGCTGTTTGGGGAGATACTTAGTGCCTTTTTTGTTTTTTTGATTTTAGGCTATAATATATTGAAGGATTAATGTTAGGAGAAAAGGTTTTAAGATTGCAACTAGCGGACTAGATTTAAATTCACGCTCATTCTTGCACTGTTTGCTCAAGATTAAGGGAGGTTTGAGGTCTATTATTATAATTCTTCGTGTTTTTAATATAAAATCTAATTTTAAAGTGAATTTTGGCCTAAAATATATGGCATTTTTCCATTTTTCTATAATCTAGTGGATCTGACTCAAAAATTTATATATAATCTAATGTCATACAAAAATATTTAAGAGAGATTATGTTACATGTGTTATAATTAGTTAATTTATTTAGTTTTCTTAATCTCCTAACTTTAGATGAGTAAGTCTTATAACTTGGACCAGAGGGAATAGTATGTAAGTTCTGTCCAAAAATCTGCAGCTGGCTGATTTTATTGATCAAGTCTGTGAACTGATTTTATAGAAGGACGTCGCTGGTCATGTTCAAAGGCATATTTCTGGTCTGTTTCCTAACCATATAATGTGCAAAAAGATGAAGTATTGGCATTCTTTTGAAGCCGTGTATGAGCAAAATATCATTAGCTAGGCTTTATAGTTCTGCTTTAATGCTGATTTTTGCGGACGAAATACTTGGAGTAATTTGTATTTTTATGTGTAACTGTCACAAACTCACAATGACTAAAATATGTTGTTAAAGTGCTGATATAGGGGTAATAGCATTAGAAATATTCCCTTCATCGTTAATATAAGATATTTTTAGAGTTGATATTGGTCCTAAATGTAAAATATATTTTTCATATTGTCAATTTTTCCCTAATTTACCTATATTAAGATCCCTTTAACAATAATTAAGGAGGAGAGGGAATAAAAGGTGTTGAGGAAGATTATTAGAGTGTTCTAAAAAAATGCATATTATATTAACTAATTTAACCAACTTCCTTAATTTAATCAAATTACATTAATAACTTGAGGGAGTATATGGCTATATCTTGATTTGACTTGTGCTGATTGTAAGTTGTTAAATGTGATGCCTATATATTTAAATGGTAGTGAAAGTGAATGTCTAGAAATTTGGAATGGCAGTGCCTATAATAATAAGTGAAATCATTGGCTTGATGTAATGCTATAAAGTTTCAATGAACAATTCAACATAATATGCATGAGGCCGAAGTAGTACCTAAATATTTGGAATATGCATGGCCTGTACTCTTAATTGTTCGGAAACTATTTCCTTTAGCGGTTAATTATTATTATCTTTACAAGTTGCATTCTGTGGCTTTCGCTGACCAACGACGCTATTCAACTCTGTTTATCCTAGTATCTAGTTGGCACTTTTTGTTTTTTGGATCTTATTAGTAGGATATAAGAGAACCTGACTGATCTGAACCAAATCTCTGCCATCATGATACCTCTCCCTAGGGACATTTTTGGAACAATGTGGAAGCTCACCCACTATGTGTTGTTTCCTATGTAATTTGGGTTGTCAGTCCCATTTTGCTTACTGTGTTTTTGTTTTTTCCCCAGTTGACTAAACACATTTTTACTTTTCTCCTTATTAATTGTCATTGGCATCGATTTTACTATTTTGGTCTGGGAATTGTTTTGTAATGTTACAATTTTTGCATCAAAGAATCACCGATTTCGGAGGCATGCCTTAATCCAACTGTGCTCGAGACCAATTCTTATTTTTGGCTGATGAGTGGGATTTAGCCGTTACTTGGGTGAAGTCCGTCCGGGATATTGGGCTAGATAATGGTCCATGGGCCTCCTTTTTTGCATATCTTGGGCCCGATTAAGGTATAGGAAAATTAATTAATACTAAATTTAATATCCTATTACATTAAAAAAAGTCCATATCGTAACCAAGAAAAAAAAAACAAAATTTCATATCACAATTTTTTAAAATTTAAATTAATGAAATTTTATAAAATTATATAAATTTACAAGAAAAAAATTAAATTTTAACCTTTTCGTAAGTTTATAGCTATTGTAAACCACTTATATTCAATTTATTAAATTACAATTAAAATTAAATTTTCTAAACATCTGCTTAGATTTTTTTAGGGAAAATTGCACTATGTTTCAACATAAAAAATATCAAGAAAGTCCATTATAATAATTCGCTATCTAAGAGCTCAATAATATAGATTTGGATTATGAAATTACATGTTTGCTACTTATATTGTCAATGTGGTACATAAACTTGTCAACGGTAATACTATGACTTGTCAATAATGCATATACACTTGTCAATATTGATAAAATTATGAATTGTCAATATGGTATATAAACTTGTCAACAGTAACATTATGACTTGTCAATACAACACATCTGCTTGTTAATAGATGAACCTATCAATAGACAATAGGGGCAAACAAATAATTTCAAAATTAGCCCAATGTTTCACAATTCTTTCTGAGGTTCTTTCTGTGTTGTTTAAAGGCTATTTCTGGTTCTGTTTCGTAACAATATAATGTGCCTAAATGGTGATGCATTGGTGTTCTTTTCTAGTCGTGTATGACCTAAACATTAGTAGACGCCTTATTACTGCTTTGTTGGAAAAAAGTTTGAAAGCATTCGCATTTTTCTTGTACTGAAGGGTGATGCATTGGTGATATACCTTGGTTTTACTTGTAATGATTTTGGATTGTTAATTGTGAAGGTCATATACTTAAACGGTGGTGTAATTGCTACTGAGTGTAAAATGAAAATTTCGAATGGCCGTGCTTATAATAAGTGAAATCAGGGGATTGAAATAAGGCTAAACTTGTATGGTAAATTAAGATTATAATTGAGCTGATAAACTATTGTATCTGTTATGGAGTATGATTTGGTACTATAGACTTTGTTTCTTAGAAGTTACCATATGAACCTGCTAAGCTTATGTATCTGTTAAGGAGTTGAGTTTAACACAAATAGGACTCACAGAGTAGAGTTTCATCATAACCTGAGGTTACAGATAGAGTCATGGAACTAATGTATAATTTTGTATAAGACAGAAACTTATCTTGCCAATACTTGATGTTGGAAGAAAGAGTAAAAATCATGTTCTGTAGGAGGTTTAGAGAGAGATGGTTAGTGTAATGGCAAAGGTTTATTAAGAAATTTTATGTGCAAGGTGAAGTGGATTGATTCAGGAACTAAAATTAAAGTCTTAATTTCTCCTGATTGTTAAATATACTGAAGCTATATAGAATTCGACAATTTTATTTAAAGGTGGTATATTTATATTATTACAACTACAATGAAGCTAGCTTTTATATTGAGCTGGTAAATTTGTTACTAGTGGACTATTCAGGGTATAACAATTAATGATAGGAAATTTGTGCACAAATGTAATGGATAATTCGTTATTAATGATTGACACAGTAGATGACCTATCATGCATTCATGATTTAAATTCTGCAGTGATTTTGGTTTCACTTCTTCTATCGATTGGTTGTGAATATAACAAATTTCATGAAACCTTTTAGAGTTCAATTTGTGAAAATCTGGAATAAAGATTGAAATGGAACTTCATATGTTACTCAGCTTTCTTCCACATGAATAGGATTAATTTGTCTCCCCCGTAAAGTTTGTAATATCAAAGACTGAAATGGACTAATTAGGTACTAACAAGTTGTGATCATACAAATGTCAATATTTTCATATTTTTGGCGGAAAAGATCAATATTCTTGTGGACATCTTAGTCAAATGGGACAAAACAACAACTTAATTTTGTAAGCCAGAGGCTAAATGATAACCACAAATGCATAGACCATTTAAGAATGATTTGCAACAGTATGCACAGACAAAAATAATTTAGAGACCTTATATATATATATATAAAGCAATGTCTTTAACCCACAGACCCTGTTACAAACACAGACCTATATGCATGCTGTAATAGTGACTATATGCACCATACGAAATCATATTCCTCAGAATCTGGATCCTGCAACTTCCAAGTACCATCAGATTGTTGTGCCAAACCTTTGTTTTGGTCTATTCTCCATGACATGGGAATATGATACTGATCCTTCAAAACACCCAAGTTCTTGTTAACAAGTGCAATGTCCCTGTTAACTTCTAACTTGAATCCTCCTTTCTTCCCTTGTGTTCCTGCAATTCCATGCAAGTAAACTTCCAAATTACGCAAAACTTTGAGACTCCCAGAATGCTCCAAGAATTTGGATTTCTGAGCATCAATTTCCAATTCTTGTTCTACTTCCGCATAATGCACAATGGGTAGCCTCGGCACAATATCTTCTCTGTTTCGAATGCGTAGCGTTCGCAGATGCTTTTGAGCTGAGAAAAACTCATGGCCGTAAGTGTGAATCTCCAAACCAAACTACTACATTTAGTGTTGCCAGTGCAGCACCTAAACTATGCCCAGTCACTGTTATGCTTATTTCTTCATCTTTGAATTTATTCAGGAGTCTTTTTATCTCGGTTACGACCTGCACAAAATTAAGCATCCAAAAGTGGAAATAAACTCACCCTTTAACTGTGAGACCCAAAAAAACAAAAACCAGGCTCTAACTAAAATACAGTATTACAATATAGCAGGTGAAATTATAAAAAGAAGTCATTTTTTACATATTCATAGAAAATTATAAAATCTCTCTCATATGCAGAGTAATTACCTTGTTTCTCACACTTTTTTGTTGAAGAATGATGGATTTGTTGCTGTGTATATGGAATAAAAACCTTGATGCACTTTACACTTTGTTTCATGGCAAAAAATACATGGAGCTTCAGCTAGAAAGAACTGAAAATCCTTAATCCATTCCATGATTTGACCATTTCCTCTCCAAGAAATCACAATATCCCTCCTTCGTAACACAGCTTTGCCTTCATCAGTAGCCACAGCAACATACCCAATCCAGTTTAATTCTTCAACATCGCCATATATAGGACCATCGATCTCTACTGTTGCATACAGAAACTTTGTTACTTCATACTTCAAGGGATTCCCATTCTCCAAACCCACTTTGGAGAAGAAATCACTTTTACTATAGCGACACCTTCTGGCATATTTGGATGTTTTATCAGAGATAAAAGCATCATAAGTAGCTTGAGCCATTTCTCCGTAGTGTATTGTGTATCTGCGTAGGTCAACGTCAAGTGGGTCAAATAAACCCTTCCAGTGATTTTCGCCACTAAGTTCTCTCCAGTTAGTGGAAATGCTTATACTTGGCCGCATCATCTTCTTCTCTTCTTCAATTTGATCCATTACCTTCTGAGGATGACAGCTTTTACAGGTAAAGCAGTCCATGTTCTTGCACTTGGTGTGTCTGAAAGGAACTGCAAGTTTGAATTGTCGATAACCGTTGTACGACTGCTTCAGTTTGCTCAATGCTTTTCTAACTCGTTACTTGTTTGGAAAGTATTTCCGTTTACTCTGTTTATTATAATTATTATTACAAAGTTTCCAAAATTTTTTCGGTCAAGAAAGTTTCCTAATTTTTAGCGGTGAAGACAGTTTCCTAATTTTGCCTCTGCTTTTCAGTTCGTGACTTTTTTGTTGTTTGAAATATTACGAGTTTCCAAATTTTTGTTGCGGTGAGTATGAGTTTCGGAATTTATACTTCTTTTTTTTTTTTTTGCGCCCATCCTGAGTTTTCTAATTTAAAGTAAGTTTGAATTTGCAGAATAATTTGATGAGAAAAAGTGAAAAAAAAAAAAAGCGATTTTAGAAAATGGCTTTTTTTTTTTCGATAAGTAGAAAATGGCATTTTTAAAAAGGTTGAAACAAGAAGTTTTTGGAAAACCATGGTTTTGAATCCCAAACCACGGTTTTGCAGAATTTGACAATATTTAGGTAATTTAATTAACTCAAACCATAATTTTGAAAAAATATATATATATTATGTGTGTTTGTTTTCTTTTCCTTAAAATCATAATTTTGTCTCTAAAATCATGGTTTTCAGTGTTATTCAAACACACACTTACATTTTGACCCTTTATACTTACTTTGTTTTTGTTTTGATTTTAAATTGAAGTACTGATTATGAAGTGACAATAATGTAAACTCGTATTATGAACTTAAATCGTAAAATCATAAAAGTTTTTTTATCATTAAATGAATATTAATAGTGTGTAATTAAATAAATAATTATTAAAAATGACAACAATTAGTTTTAAATGTATTTTAAATCCAAATATTTGAAATTAAATTCATCTACATTCATAATTTATTATATTTAAAAAAATCTATAAAACTCATATATCAAGTCACTAAGCATGATTAAACTGAAAAAGTTAAAACTAGTTTAAAATTAAGTTCACACAGTTTTATAAAATAGAAATGTAAAAATGTCAAACTTAGTATGTAAATTAGTGAGTTTAACTGAATTTAAAATTGACACAATTTTATCATTGATTAAACCCAATTTAGTAAGGCAGAAAAACATTAAATTGTTAAACTCAAAAGGTCAATTCCTGAGTTTAACAACAATGCAAACAAGTTTTAAATAATATAAAATAAATAAAATAAGGGGAAAATTGCGTTTTAGTCCTGACCAACATAATATATGATAATACAGTCCCGCGAAATTGCGTATTTGCAATTAATTTCCTTAATAAATTAGTATTTCTCTCTCCCCCATCATTCTGACATTTGACATGACTAATGCAGATCAAACTCTCTCTCTTAAGTTGTCGCAGGCCTTACATGGAGTTATTAATGCTCTTATATGGAGTTGTCATTAGCCTTACATAAAGTTGTCAATAGAAAGTGTACCTCATTCTCTCTCTATTTTTTTGTAAATGCCATTAGAAATACTCCATCCGGTCCAGAATATAAGGAACTTCAACTAATTCACGGGAAATAAT
>JBAGKO010000001.1:12214415-12224779 GCA_037177275.1 Acacia concinna | reverse complement strand
AGAACAATTGTATATTATTGAAAAGTAAGAGTTACTAACTGTTGACCTTTCCATTACTTTACATTCACCAAGCCACTTCCCAATTTGCTTTTGTTGAGCTCAGGCAAATACCAACTCCTGTATTCTAGGGTTTCATATAGAGTCCGGTCAATATTTATCCTTATCTTACTAATATAATTAAATTATGTTTTTCTTTAACCCACCCTTGACTCTTGTTATGTTTATTTACTTAGTTGGTTATCATCGATAATCTTATACCTTTATATTACTATATATATAACTATGACATATTATATATATCCATTCTTCTATGAACTTAGACCATCACCCCCATATTCTACCCTCTTTAAAACCTTTGTCCAATTCTCTACCCAGTACTAGTTTCCATTTATCATTTTTATCCTTAATAGAATTTGCCCATTTTATTCAAGAATTTTGGAATTATCATAGCTTAATGCACAGACCTCCAACTGATGTGGTTCTAATTCTTATTTAAAGCTATGTGAATCCTCTATAAGGGGAAAGTAATACTTAGCATCAACTCATGGGCATAATTCTAAAATTCTAGTGGAAACCTTCACTGGCCATTGGATTTTCTAGTTTACCTATGTTAACTTTGGTAATTCATAACTTAAGTTGGGCAGTTCCAAATGAAATGATTCTAATCCCTAATTAACCCTTAACAAGTCTCCTTTACAGGAAAAATACCTATTAGTATCCCCTTGTAGGGATAACTTTTAACTTTGTGCGTATTCAATCACTGCTTCAACTGGATACAAAAACTTTTCCAGTTTTTTTTCCCAGATTTAGAAAAATCATAACTTTCTCTAGGGATATATAAATTGGTTTCAATTCCTATTTAATGATTGTTAACTCCGCTTTACAAGAAAAATACTTCATGGTATCAAACAATGAAAATAGCCTCAAACATCTTGCACAAATGGTGACTGCTCAAACTGGGAAACAGAGTTTTTCCTCTAACTTTAGAAAATCGATCATATCTCTTATTTCTGGACCTGTGATTACAATGGTCTTTGTCTCATATAAATTCTTAAGATGTGACCTAAATCCTCACAAAATTCCATAGGCAAGGGAAACATTTGGTCTACTTTTAGCTTCAAACATGCATGCATGTACACTATGTTTGAGGAAAAACAAGAGATGTAGTCTCAAAATCATGGGTAAAACTACCAAACTTCTGATCTTCTCAACCTTACTTTGCATGCTCAATTTTAGTATATAAAATACAGAAGCAAAGAAATCAAAATCATTTATAAATTTGACATGCAAAGCTATATATATATCATCTATAAGAGCTACAATCTATGCTTAGCTTTGATTATTTCACTTGTTCATTAGCTTTCTCTCACTAAACCCCAAATTTCAGAAACTTATATCACACAATCCAGAAGTGGGAGGTGGTTTAGGAGGCTCACCTTAACACAAATCCAAGCTTGCATGTAGATGGAAACACCTCCTTCTTCCTCTTCTGCCTCCCCCCTCCCCGGGGGTTATGTTTTTACCCCTCTCTATTTTGTTTCTGGTTCTGCACAAAAATGAGAAGGAAGAAGTGAAGAAAAGGAGTTTAACAAAGCTTATGGGACCCACCAACTAAGTGGTGTCATTAAAATCATTTTCTTTCTATTTTCTTGGTCCATTTTGCAAGTTTAAAATTTCTTCTTCGACTTTGACCATATTGCCCGTGTTCACTCACCAAATGCAATTAGACTTTGCCCAAATTTATCTTTGAACTTGGGCAGTGAAATTACCATTTTACCCATTCTTTACCAATATTGAATTCCCAAATAAGTCCTAAAACATAATCCTTGATACTTTATGAGGATTTTGTTTGTCAATTTGCTTTCTTTCTTTATAAATTAAATTTCCTAAAATTTTTAGACCGAACAGTAACCTCTAACCATTTTAACTTGAATTTTCGGGAAAACAGGCTTTTAACTTAAAAATTAACTTTATAATGATCTAGCCCACTTTTTTAGAAATTAAACATTTTCATAATTTTTTCCTAAATCCCCAAATTAATGTTTCATGATGTTTTCCTCAATTTTTCAAGGCCCAAAATTTGGGATGTCACAATGACTATTATATTATTCATGCACATATTTAATTTATGTAAAAAAAAAATTTTAGGCCAATGAGTTTTTACGAAATGATTGTATGTGAAAGTTTATTGACCGGGTAGCAATTAGGAACCTAGGGCATTGCATAGCATGAATCATAAGGCAGTGGTGGATTACCCTCAACATAAGTCATACGAGTAACAAGGGAGTCTATTAATGGGCATGTAGTTTAGCAATATGAAACTTAATTTGTAAGTGAAAGTTCTCATTCGAAATTTCGTTTGTAATCTTAAATTGATAGTTGTATTGATTCCGTTACATTTTATTTTAAAGACCACACATTTGCATGAGTGGAGAAATTGAAAGAAAAGAAAATATATGTGGATGAGTATATCGTTCTTGTCGTTGTGAAGTACATTTGTCCAATTTTTTTTCTCCATATTTTTTCTACTTTGTCCAAACAAGAGGAAGGGATAATAGTCCCTATTTTTTCTATCACATTTTTCATAACTTTTCTCTTCAACCAAATGGAGTATAAAGGAGACCTAGAGATGGATTGTTTTATGTTTCTCTCATTATCATTTTTTTTAACATTCAATTTCATAATGGTTTGTTTGTCCATTACAAAGTGACTGAAATTGAACTTAATGGTACTTGGTCTAACCATGGATTAACTAGATCACAAAGTGGGCAAACTAAGTTCAAATGTCACCTTTGTTAAAAAAATCCTTGGGAAAGGCATATGATGATAAAGCTTCGATATGAGTTAGTTGAATGTTTGAATACCAAGTAATAAGATCTAAAAAAAGGCGGCACACAAGGTAGCCTAAAGAGTTATTAAAAAAAGGTGACACGTCAACATTTGATCAAGCCATACATTGACATAGTTTTCCCCCCAACTCATTAAAATTAAGTAGTCTTGTTACGTTCATGCTGGGTAACACGTCAGGATGCATGAGAATAAGGTACATGATATTTCTTAAATTTTATAAAACCTGACGTTAATGAGGCTAGTAGTCATCCTTAAGTACAAAAACAGACATGACGTAACAAAGGTGTGTTCGTATGTATGTTATGTATGTTAGTTAAGAACTGGTCCTAATTAACAACGTACTCTTAGGGTTCCGTGTATATAAATATAAGTTAAGTTTTTGTCCAAAAAGAAAAAAAGTTAAGTTTCTTACCAGAGACGTCATATATAGAAGTCATAGACCTCAAGAAAAGAAAATGCAGAGTAAGATTAATTAAGTCGGTTTGAATAGGTGTAGATCCTGTTTATTGAAATGATTTTAAGGAAGAATAAGGTATAATTTCTATTATGTTACCCCCTTAAGATGTACATAAAATTATGTTATGTTTTGTAATAATTACCTATGTTCATTTTTCTTTCGATTTTTACTTTTTATAATTTAAATAAATATGTTAACGTTTGAAATTAGAACGCTATGTAGCTTTTTTGTAATTCAAAATGTTAACATATGCTATAACATAGTGATTTTTTTAAAAAAAACATAATAATATTTAAATTACATATTTAATAAATTAATTTGAACTGGTTTAATATTTTTTTTATTACAGACTAGCTTGTTTCGACTTAAAAGGAGCAGAGAAAAATTAAAAACTGCTTTATTTGGCTTTTAAATAGGATTTGAAACAATATTTACAATTTAAAATGTTTTTAAAGAAATCCCAATTTAATCTAATCAGGTTTGGTTTGATTCATCAGATTCTATTATTCAAAGGAATCAAAACCAAAATCTGAACCAAACCAACAGGTTTTAATAAAGTTAAAAGTCAAACCTAAACCTTATTTTAAGTCAGGTTTGATCAGTTCATGTTGGTTTGGTTCGCTTTGACCCGGCTCAATCAAATTTAGTTTTCAACAGCCGTAATGCCGTATGGCTTATGGAATAACTGACAAAATATTAAATTCGCTTTGTGAAAAATGATAAAAATGCAAGAGAAACGATTACCAAAAAATTATGCCATACTAGTGCAACAAATAATAAATAATTATGCTGAAATAATTGAAAACGACAGTAGAAATAATCTAAATCTCTTAACATCGAATTATCGGAGGGCCAGCCTATCTAGTGCTGACATTTATTGATAGCCGCAATAACGTCCCAATCACAAATATTTTCAGCTTGACAAAACTTTGGACTAAAAAACCAAAAGTAAAAAAGTTTAGAGAAGAAGCAGTCAAGCCTTCTAGGGTTCCAATATATAATTCAGGATTCAACACAAATGATAAAATAAATTATTAAAAAGAAAACCCAATGATGATATAGCCATCGGCTCTATACACATATTGTAAATTCTGGATGGCAAAATAACATCTTTATCATTATATTTTATAATTTTATTTTTAAGGAAAAAGTAATTTTTCTTTAAAAATATTATTTTTATTAAAAGATAAATAATAAAAAATAACTGAAAGAATATAATCACGGTCGCTTCAAATGATTTGGCTTTCTTAAAAATTTTTCGTTAACTTTATTAAACTTCTTCCATGAGGTAAGAAAATGGTAATGTTATTAGTGAGCCCTCGTGAAGTAACAACAAGGATGAGGACCATTGGTGGAAGCCCGCCACAGTAGTCAGTACTTAGGTAAAGAATTATTAACTGTTTGGCAGTAGTGATTTGGAGGGGAGGAGGAGAAAATTTTTTACCGGTGGGATTTTAAAAAAATAGTAGAAGGGAGTAAAAAGAATTTTAATAAAGAGAATATCTAAGAAAAAAGAGTAAAAAGAATTAATTGAATACTTTTAACTCCACTTCTCTCTTTTTTTTTCTTAAATTAAACTCAAAAAAATATTTTCCTCCACCCTCTCCTCATACCAAAAAAAGCTCATTGAGTGGAGGGGATTTAAAGTTCTTGTTAGGGATCACAATTGAAGACTCCCAAAAATACTAACATTTCTCTCTATACTTATGATAAACTACATTTTTACCACTTAATTCCATGCATTTTAGAGAGCTTTTATTGGGTTTATCATGATTAAATTGCATTTAATTGGATAAATTGGGATTATTTGGAATTAATGTGGAAAACATGAAATAATGATTAAAAAAAGCATAATTGTCATTTTCTTCTAGCATTTGATTTTAGAAAATATGGTATTACATTTTATGTGAATTATTTTAGGAGAAAATGGGAGAAAAAAATGAAGAAGGACCAAATCAGAAGATTAAAAGATGTCCAGGGCATTTCTATAAATAAATCAGGGACTTGACTGCAAAGGAGAATTGCGAAAGCTAAAAGTCTGAAGAAAGTGGACGTGGGGTCTGTTTTGGTAATTTCCACAGGGCAAAAATAGAAATAAAAGAGTGCAGAGGGCCAAGTCAAACTCAGAGTGAAGCTGGACATTTGATCAAGATTACTACAAATCAGATCTCCACCGTTAGATGAAACACACAGTTTCACTTAAGAGGGGTGCGATCGTGGAGAGGATGATGACTATTGTGCACACTTTGCCCCCTCTAGGCGTGAATTTGAAGCACATGATGCCTATTTGATTGATTCACGTGAGGTTTCTGGTAATAGGCGTGAATCACGTGATTTCTTCAAGCGTGAGACACATGAAAAAAGGTAGAAAAAGCGTGATGGCCCCCCAATAACAGAAGATTGGAATCGTGCATGTGTCTTCTTGAAGTTCTTGAAAGTTTTCTATGATATCACATTAATGTTTTCATCTTCCATTAATATGACTTCCAATTCTTGCTTCCATCAAACTGCATGTGTTCAACAGCTATTGGAAAGGAATGTGTTGAATTCAGATCCTCTCCTTTTCGATATGTCTCTCAACAACAAAGTCATGTATGAAAAATATTGGGGTAAGGCAGAAATTAAGAACCCTTTGTTGATAGTAGCTGTCATTTTGGATCCTCGTTACAAGCTAGTATATGTTAATAACATATTTGACAATCTATTTCATGACAATGAAGTTTGTTTGGCTATGAAGGATAGAGTAAAGGATTGTTTATATCGCATGTTTGAAGAATACTCAGCCTTTATTGGTGTATCTTCTTAATCAAATGTTGTTTCATCTTCTACTGTATCTTCATCTTCACTAAGTGTTGTAGAGAATGTGGAGGATCATGATCCAGGCCTTCAATGGTTAGCTTCAGTCAAAAATAGAAGTTCAAAAGATTCTCAAACATAATTAGAAAAGTATCTTGCTACTGATTCATTGATGATGTTAATATTTTTGCTGATTTCAACATATTGGCTTGGTGGAAAGCAAATTTAGTGAAATATAGAATCCTCTCTTGCATGGCACGTGATGTGTTGGCCATTCCAGTTTCCATAGTTGCATCTGAATCTGCCTTTAGCAGGGAGGTTGTGCAGTTGATCAATATCGAAGCTCACTATCGCCTAGAATGACTGAGGCTCTTATTTGTTTCCAAAATTGGCTTATTCTTGGGCAATCACTATCAGAACTCATTGAACAACTTCGTGATTTTGACAATTTTGAAGATTCTGGTAATGTTTTTCATGTAATGATTCTTTTATTTATCATGTCATTGAAAAATTAATGTTGCTGTATTTTTTTAGATGCTTCATGTGTGACTAATGTTGAATCTGTTGTTGTGCTGTCTATGAAGGAAATTGATTAAAAGCACAAGTGGACTTCATTTTTTGTTGCCATGAGAAATTATCTTTTGATATTTTGTTTTGAGTCATGGTCCATGAACTCGGTCTTACCTATTCAGCTCAGCTTTAAAATTACTGAATCTGAATTTCAGTTGATAATTTAGACTTTGAAGTTTAAACTATGATTGTAATTTGAATATTTTATCTTTTCTTCAGACTTGTGCCCTTTGATGATTTTGATGGTGCTTGTTATGCAAGGGCATGTTAACGATGAATTTTATATTGATGCACAATTATTTATGGCCAGGTTAATGATGAATCATTTTGTCTATATATATATTGATAAAATTATCAATATATATTCATCTATATTAATTATATGATAGATCTAGATATTGATATTTAATATTCAGGGCGTGATATTAATGTTTTATGTTAGAATAATTTTGGGTGATTGGAAAAAAAAAACTCAAGTTTGGACTAAGTTACCTAAACCACTAACTTGTTCTAGCCCGGTCCAGTCTGCCCAACCCGGTCTCTATTAGGTTTAGATCTAGGTAAGAATGGGTTTCGGGTTGGAAAGTCTAGCCTGAACAACCAACCGGACTAAACCACATGCCAATGACCTGCCTGGCCCAATCTGGTCTATGTACAGCCCTAATAAATAGATTAGTGCTGCAATGGCAAGTTTCCCATATGGTTGAATTTTATATTTTTTATCTGTTGTTTAGTTTTACTTCTACACAACCTTTTATTTTCATTATTTACATTTATAAAATATCTTTTGTAGTCTTTTAACCGCAACTTCATTAAAAAGAAGATAGTGACCTAAAATTTAAAAAGTTGATGAAACATTTTTAATAGTAACATATTAAATTTAGTTTTCAAAACGATGATACTTATTGTGAAGAATTATCTATAAGACTAATCATGCGAAGGCCAAAAAAAAAAGAAAAAGAAAAAGAAAAAAAAACTAACCATGTTAAAGTTAGAGGTCTAAAATATATTTTTAAAAATTAAGATACTAAAAGCTTGTTTGATTTTGCTTTTAAAAACAAATTTTTTAGGGAAAATTAATTTTTTTAGTCATTCAATTTTTAAGTCACCCAACATTTAATCTATCAAGTATCAACTATTATTCGGTGCACCTCAATTTATAAATTTTTTATTCATTTATAATTCAAACCCTCATCTTTTTGTTTTTGGCCATTATTTTTTTATATTATCATTTCTGTAATTTATATTTTATGAGTCATATTGAGTTATCCCACGTTGTATGAATGGTAACCTTGCTTCCAACTCAACATCTTTCCTTTCATGTGACAAAAGAATGAACAGGCTGGAAGCAAGGTGTTGTGCCATTCATGCCACATGGGGTAACTCAAGGTGACTCATAAATTACAATGATGATATTATAGAAAAATTGAAAGACGAGTGTCCAAATTATAAATGAGTTAATAATTTAGGAATTGAGTTGCATTGAGTCATAATTGAGAAATTAAGTTAAAAGTTGAAAAGCTAAAAGATTAATTTTTCTTTGTTTTTAAAAAGCAAAAATCTTGTTTGGAAAGTTGTTTTCTTTTTTTTTTTCTTGGCATGCGATTGTTTTCACTAAATTGTTTTTGAAAAAAAAATAATTTTCAAAAACTTAAAAAACAAAAATAGTTTTTAGTTGTTTTTCTATTTTTATATTTAGTTTTATATTTTTATACCGTCATTTATTCACTTTCAACACCACATTGCATGTACCAATTACCACTATGTCACCGCTGACAAGAGCCACCACTACATCACTTCAAAAACAGATTTTTAAAATACTTATACAAACAGATTTTTTTTAAAAAAAATTAAAATCTTATTTCTAAAAACCGTTTTACAAAGTTGTTTGATACAACAAAAATCACATATATAATAGAATTAAACAAGGCTTAAGTTTTTTTTTTTACATGATTAAGGGACTAAGATTATATAAAGTTAGAGAACCTAATATGCAATTTAGCGCTTTTTTTTCATTGATTAATTTTATTGTAATACTTTATTGCAATACTAATAATAGCAATTCCTCTTGTCCATTATGTAATGGGAAAATCCCACGGATTTTAAAAATGGAAAAAGACAAAAAATGTTTCAAATATTCATAATTTCATAAAGATGTTAGTACATGGTTATTATGAATTAATGGAGGTGGGGAGAAAACCTAATATAACAAGAAATGACATAATGACCCTAGCCGTTTTTAAAATTTTGACTAGATATATAAAACACCTAAAATTCGATGTGAATGTCAAAGTGTTATTTATTAGAGTGGTGATGGGATATTCTTCAAAATAAATAAAATATGATATAGCCTAAACTGTTAAGTTTAACAGCAACTTTAACAGCGAGGAGGTTGATTATATATTGAGTAAAACGTGGGATCAATATTTGCTTGAGAAAAATAGATGCACAAAATATTCCAAAATAATAACAATATTTATCTACCTCTAAGGGATTGTTTGGTATGAGGGTAGTGAAAGGAAAGGGAGAAAAAATAAAAATTTTATGAGTTGGATTTAAAGAAATTGAAGAAGTGTGGTTATGAAATTTTAATAAAAAGAAAATATATAAAACATAACAAAGTATGAAAAAATAATTAAAATTTTTTAATTCATCCTCTCTAATTTTCAAAATTCAACTTATAAAAAATTGTCCTTCCCTTCCTTCCAAATTCCTCATACTAAATAAGCCCAAAAGTTAAAATTAAATATGTAAGTTTAGTTAATTAATATATGTCGTCTGGCTGAAAAAAGTCATTGTAATATTTCGGTCAAATTGTTGGCGAACATAATAAAACATTAAGCCTAAATTTATTTAAATTCAATGCACGAGAATAAAAATTTGAGTTTTTATGTGTACGTAAAGGAAATGTGAACTTTTCATCATCTAACTTTATTTAAGATTTCGGTATTATCTCTGGATTTTATAAATCATTTTTTAGTCTTATGAACATGGTTACTTACAAATAATGATTTGTATGCTAAACATTTTTTAATAAAACTTAAATAGGTTAGAATTTGAAACTATATTGTCAACATTTAAAATTTTAATAAATGCTTTTTTTTTTTTTAATGAAAACCATGGTGTTAAAGTTACGACATTGAGAAAACGCCTAACAAAATTAAGGGATAAAATAAAACATTGTGAGCTTATGGGTTTACATGGAGTGAAATTTACCATTTCGAATATTCACATTAAACCGATCACGGATACGATATTGAACACAAAACTACACACAGATAGAAGGAGAAGAGTGAACACACGCTTGCATCAATATATATGCAGAGACTTGTGTATTTATATGGACAAAAAAAATGTTCCTTCTTGTTAATAAACTCCGAAGTTTTTTTTGTGCATCATAACTTCGAGGTTTTTTTTTTACTTATATAGTTTCAACAAAGACGGAATGGGTTTTTACTCTTCTATTTATTATCTATTTTTGAACAAATCTACAACTAAGCATTGAAACTGCTACGAAGTACCAGCACCAAACTGGCAGAATCTGTAACCAAAATATTTTGGGAAAAAATGAAATGAATTGCTTTATTCAATGATTAATAGTGTATTTATACAATAGTAGTATAGGCTAAGCTGTACATGATAAATGAATAACTAATTACAGTTATACATAACAATAATGTAACAAAATAGT
>JBAGKO010000001.1:12191132-12205556 GCA_037177275.1 Acacia concinna | reverse complement strand
CCTCCCCTCCCCTCCATTTTTATCCATCCAAACAAAGTAAAATAAAATCCTCCTCAAACCCTCTCCTTCCCTCCCCTTTTATTAAAATACCTCCCCTTCCCTCCCCTCCGTTGAGCCAAACACACCCTAAAGGGAAAGTTCATGAGAAGAATTTTTAGGACGCACAGAACCCTTCTTGCTACATCCATATGCTCTGCTCTTTCATATGAGCCCATATCCACAATCCCATATCTTTAAGCCCAATAATTTCATGCCCAATAAACACCTTTTCGGCCAGTTCTTTGCTACCTTAAGATCCCAAACCCAAGCCATCATTAAGCCCATTCATTGCATAATTATTTTTCACTGTTTGAATGCCAATTTTCAGGGTTTGGATTCTCTCACTTCTTTCCCTCTTTTTTATTTTCTGCTCAAAATCTTATATCCACCCTCAGATTAAAAACAAATAGTTCATATTTAATATTTTATAAAATTATTATTATACACATAACTAAATTTAAACTATTAAAACCCTATTCACACGATTTATAACAACAATTTAGACAAAATAAAAAAATTAATTTTATAAAATACTATAAATAATAGTTTTATAAAATATTAAATATTTTCTGTCCATTTTTTATTTGAGGGTAGAGATAGGATTATTAAAAAAAACAGAGAAACAATTATGAGAGAATATACTTCCACTTTTTCATCCAAGAACACTAAGAGGTAATATAAAATTGATGACGAAGAATACACACATTTGATACAGACTAGCGAGTTTTCACGTGTAAATCTAACTAAAAACTCAAGGTTAACTAAGTGATTTCATAATTAATTTTTCAAAAAATAATTTAAATTACATCATTAAGAGAGACTTATTATATAGCAATATAAACTACATCATTGATGAATGTGATAGAGCCTAGCCATCTACGATTTATCGTAAGGTCTTCACGCATATGATCTCCAAAAATATGCACTACTCTTTTTTTTTTTTTACTGTGAAAATATGCACTATGTGAGTATATCACATTCAACACAATATTTTATTTAACAAACACAAATTATGCGTCTATCGAAATATTTTAGCAGTACTTAACGTATCCTTCACTGTGAATCTATTAAGTTCACAATTTACATAATTTTACTAATTAATTTTCAGATATTCATATAATTACCTTAGATAAGAATAATACATAAAGATGAGTGGCTGAACTCTTTAATTTAAGTTTCTCCCCATCATCACATCATCATCCACTCATCACAAGAAAATGAACCCAACTTTATTAAAAACACTATTTAATTTGTTTAAAATATTTTTAATAATAATAATTCTGCCTTTTTAATATTCTAAGGTATCTTGAAAGGGGATGATCTGAGAGGAGGGCGTGAGAAAGGGCCGTGAATAAGAGCTTTGGCGATGTGTCGATATGCAGCTTCAGTCAAATGAATTCCATCCCAATTTGCATAACTGGAAGGGTTAGTGCATGCCTTTGAGCCTACATGACCACACCTCGCTGAATTGTTGAAGTTGAATGGTCCACCACCTCCACAACATGCTCTTAATAACGTCTGACCACTAAAGCCTAATCCAATAATAATAAATGTGTTAGGTCGCATTTTGGTATGTAGTCTAATCTAACAATACGGCTGTGATATCATAGAAAGCTACTCCCTTTGGTCAACAATAAATAAGAAGTAGCTGGCAAAAATAAATAAATAAGAAATCTTCTAGAAAAAACTTTTGGTTAAAAATATAAGAGGTTGATAGGATAATTAATAATTGGTTTTAACTTTTAACCCTTACAGGAGTGAGAGGGGGATGGCATGGAATCAATGATATTTGAAAATCACATTATTTGCTAAGGGTAAAAAAGGGTAAATTTTATCAATTTAAGACACATTAACATTTCTTGATTCGTATGAATTAGTTAATAATGTCTTAGATTTTAGACTGAATTGACTATATTTTATTTTCTCCTTGTACCCACATTTATAAATTCATGGAGATCAAGGAAGTTGTTTGTGTCTAATTTTTTTTTACAAATATACCTTTTATTATATCTATCCATAAACAAATGTACTAGCTAATGGTTAAATTATTTATCATAGGTTGGAAAAAAAAATTATTGGTTAGGGGTATATCTGACATGATTTATAATGTTTCCTAAAAGTATGAAATGACGCTATAAATTGGGACATAGGGAGCATAAGTATCATGAACAGTAGTAGTATAACTTTTTTTTTTGGGCAAAAAACAGTAGTATAATTTATTCTTTAGACTTTGGGCAATATGCGGAATATATTAACCCATTTCAAGTTTAACATAATGCAAATAAGTTATATCAAATAAATGTGTTATTATGCATTGCACGTAATTTGAAGAATTAATCAAACTGTTTATGCTCATATATGAATAATAGTTTATGGTAATTAAAATTGCATTTTTTATGTTAATAACATGACTAGGAGACGTTTCTAGGCCTGGAATCAATTTTAGTGCTAATAGTAATGATGAGCATTGAGAGCTATTCACTATAGTGAGACCTCCATGGTTCAAATGAAATTTCACTAGTCTAAATTTAGGATTTTCAACCAATGAATTTTTAAATCGAGAAAGCATTTTTGTTTAAAATTGACATTTAAAAAAGTATCGTTATTTAAGAATTTGTACCCTTTAAAATGTTTTTTTTTAAAAAAAGTAAGCGTAAAAAAAAGGAAATTCACTAAACCATTGAAATTAAATCTGAATAATATGTAATGATAAATAACTTCTAGTACTCCTGATTAAGATTAGCACTAAAACTACTTCCCCAGCCCCCCAAAAACAACACACACACAAAAGCAAAACACACATAGATAGTGGTATGCTAAGCATTTTATGGTGTATATTTTTAATAGGTTTAAGGTGCAACTAACTAGTTCCATATTAGCACATAGTAGAATTAACTATTTTGGGTATAAAAGTAGACATTATAATTTTTTTGAGAGCACTTATAGCAACGCCATTAACCCTAATTTACTTTTGTTACTTTTTTTATTGTGGGTCCTACCTATTTTCTCACACTCTATTATTTTAATATATTTTTAGAAGGATTAAGGTGCAAATTTAGCAATGAATATTTTTTTTTATGGGCACCCAACACAATTATTTTTTACAAAAGCTTTTACTAGAGAAAAAGTAATGGAAATTAACTAGGGTTAACGATGTTGCTATAAGTACTATCAAAAAATTATAATGTCTTTTTTTTTGCACCCTAAAATAGTTAGTTATAATGGGTATCTATATGAAAATAGTTGGTCACTAAATATACAGCTTAACTCTTTCTAATAGAGTATTTGAATGATTAAGCTGTGACGTTATTTATAGAATCTAGAAAGAACATTAGAAATTTATTACGTACCGAAATGTCGTGGCTTATGAATGAAACGTTTGGCAGCACCATAATAATCGGCATAAATGATCCTAACATGAGGATTCTTGTTCCTAAGAGTGTCTAGGGCAAGATTGAGTTGCCTGTTATGGAATTGAGCAAAAGCATTAAAGTTTTTCAAGCATCCATTTTGATCAAAGTCTTCTTTGTTTTTGCTCTTAAACAATGTCATGTACAATGGAGAGCATCCAACTGGTAAATTCCCTGGCACCACGAGCTCCACTGCTCCTTCAGCTATCAATTCCTATATGGAACATGTGAAAAAGAAAATAAAATGTTGTTTGCAAATTTTAGGCCTTGTTTGATTGTGTTTTTTTTTCTTTAGAATAGTTTTATGGAATTGTCTTTATTAGGACAAGTTTTGAGAATAAACTTTTTTTGAATGATTGCTATACAAAATAAAAGTTAAGAGAAAAAAATTGTTTGAAATAATTGTGTATAGTTCACCCAAAAAGGAAATAATTGTGTTTAAATACTCAATAACTTCAGCAAGCACTAAGCAGACTAGATAGTGGAGAAGAGGAGCAGATTGAGACTAGCAAGTTCACGTTTAAGAGATGAGAAATCAAATTGTCCTGTTCTGAAGAAAGATAGAACTCTCGGCTTATTGCTCAATTTTACATGACAAAAAATGACTTTAATAAAAATATAAAACATATAAAAGTTGTTCTTCTTTTAAGAAATATATTATATTTATATTGTGTTTTACAAAACATTTAACTATAAATTAATTTCCTAACAATATTTTTGTGTTTGTTTTAAAAAACCAAAATTGTTTTGGAACCAGGAAATCAAACAAGGCTATATAATGTCACACATATCTAGATATTTTGATTATTCTTTTATTTCTAGTTTTCGTTCAAAATAAAGTAAGGCTAGCTAGTATTGGTATTGGCACATACACTGGTGACATTAGTTATTGCTTCAACAACTACAGGAACGCTAGCTAGAAGTTGATTAATATTTCCACCAGCAAAAGCGGCGTAGTTATAATCATTTCCACCTATCTCCCCCACCAGAAACAGTGATCTTTTCAAATACCTATCACAATCTGGCACATGAAATTCAAAAACACACAAAAAACAAAGTTACAATATTGGAAACTACACACACACGTTATATGAACATGTAAAAGATAAAATTATATTGAGTTAATATTATTATTGACCCTTATAGTTTGATCAAATTCTAGTTTTAGTCCCGAAATTTTAAACCATTGGTTTTAGTCCTTGTAAATTGATAGACTTGGTCAGAGTTTAAGCATAGGGATCAAAACCAAAATCCATTAAATTTATATGGACCAGTTGTTAAACTAAGACTAAATCATTATGAAACTATATATAGGGAACCAAAACCAACGATTTGAAATTACAAGAACTAAAACCAAAATTCAATCAACTGTAAGGACTAACAATATTATTCTAGTTAGAGTTATAATTATTGAATGTCACACCTTGTCTTGTGTTGCATAGTGAGCGTTTGAATTTCTTGAACCAATCAAGTTGAACACTTAACGAATCATGTGTCCATAGTATTTTCGCAAATCCTCTTTTGTAGAAGAATTCTGCATCAAGTGCTGTAGCTCCAGCCACAGCGAAATTCACCCCATGACGCACGTCTTGGCCTTTTGTTAGTTTCAGATATGGTGGCAAATATGGCAACCCATATGCCTCAGCTACAATAAAAGAATCCACCAGATGTTATGTTTAATTAAAATTATTGGGTTAAGGTGTAAATTGACCAATGAGCTTTACACAAATGTTGATATAACATCATAAATCATAATGTTCAATTGAATACAAAGACACACGTGATTTTTCAAACAAGACAAAAATGTCATATTAGTTTATTACTCCTTCCGTTTCTCATTATAAAAAAATGATTAACTGAATTTAGCGTTTCAAAGAGGCAGTTAAAAATAGTAAATGTGTCAAGATCATTAATCTTTTCGGACTAAAACACTTTTAGTTATGAGGAGATAGAGAATAAGTAAATTAACACTTCGTTTCAGTTCATACGTCACTTGTATATCATTCTCGCAAAATAAGAAAAACATTAAATATATAATTTTTTTCCACATTTATCCTTATTCATGAAGGGTGCGCATCTTCTCTCACTTCCCTTTTATCTCTCTGCATTTACATCTCTCTATCATCTCTCTTTATAAGTCAACAAGTGTGAAATTGTCTAAAGCTCATTTATCGCCTTATAAGTGACATATTTTGAAACAAACCTTTTTTTTATATAATAAAATTTGAGTATAGGTGATTTATAAATTGAAATGGAGTGATATTATATTAAAAAGTATTGTAGAAGAGTGAGAATAATTAATATGATAGAAGAAAGGGTAATTAATGTGATTATATAAGAGCGATAATGTATAGTGTTAATATATTATATTAAATGAGATGACTAAATGAGAACAAAATGAAAAAGTAAAAAGTAAGAAATAAAATATTCTATAAATGTTTGTTATAATATGAAACCGTGGTTGTGTGATAGTTGGTTGTTATATTATGAACGGAAACAAGTACTATAAACATTGGTTGCATTGCTTGGTGGGTCCCATTTAGTGCCCACATGTCAAGTTCTCTGAGTCTCAATGTTATATCTCATATCAGCCAACTATTTCTCCCTCTCAGGCTCTCAACCTTTCCTGCTTTCTCTTTCTCCTCCCTCTCCCTCACCCTGAGGTGTAAAAGTAAACAAATTTCATGGGTAGATTTGCAGTGTTGATTGACTGATGATATGAACATTGATAGGAGAATGCCATATTCAAAGCGTAAATTTAAAACTTCTTACACATCTCTTTTAACGTGTGTAGATCACGTAGTTATCATTTAAAAGATAGTCATCCCAATATATAATTGCAAGAACCTAAAATATTTTAAAAAATCATTATAAATAAATTAGTAATAGTGATAACACTACTATCAATTGAAAATTAATTTTCAACAATTCAGTCTTATGATTTATTTTGAAAAAATAACAATAGTCAAACCTGAGTTCGCTAAGAAACGCTAATGAAAAGTTGATTATTATTCTTAACTGTTACTTTGAATTAAGAAATTTGGTTAAACTTCTCTTATATTTAGGACAGAGGGAGTATTAAATATGGATGTATATAAGAAAAATATTTATTATTACTTGAAACTACCAAATGCGTTATTATTTAAAAAAAAAGAAAGAAAGAATAAAAACAGGTTCTAGAAAGCGTCCCATAAATAGGGACCAGAGGGTTTATAAAATAGCTTACTCTATACTGAGAAAATTAGATCAATTCTTGAACTAAATCAGTGTAACTTTGTATATCTTCAAGAAAGCGTACCTATGAAATCAACAATGAGGCGTCCATCAGAGCAACGTCCAGTGGCATGCCCAAAGAAGGTTTCACCATAAGGAAGCTTTCCAATGACAGGGAAAGCAAGAGCGCCTGAGGATAAGAAATTCCCAGTGTCACTTAGAGAGTCTCCAAAATTGAAGATTGCTTCATATGGATGATCACTATCACTATAATTTGAAGCAACTTCCTCGGAAAAACCCCATACTATGAAGCTCATTATCATTATGGAGACCAGGATCTTCATGGTTCTGCTTGAAAGCTTAGAGTGGAAGAGCACAAATATGCAGACAAACTATAAATTTGATGCTAAGAATGGGAAGTTTCAAGTTCGATACATATTATCATATTAAGGTCTGGTTATTAAATAAGCCACACATACAGTTGAGCATTAAGTATTGTCACCATTGAAGAAGTATCTTTTTCCTCCTCGTGTGTAATTCCATGTGTGGTACTGGTTTAACTATGTTTTTTATACGACTTCCTAGTATTAGTATTAGTAATATTCATGCAATTTATTATAGTGTGTAGGGTCTGGTTCTGGAGTGGACCACAAAATTATATTGAGACAAATTCACAGTTAGAAGGTTGAGAACGGATTACTTTAAAGCCACCCGTACCGGCATTTAATGCTATTATCAAATGATTAGTTGAATGTTACACAGAATTAATTAATTGATCATAATTACCATTGGGAATTTTTCATTGTTACTTAAGCTCACATCAAATGATAAACTAATGTTTATTAACCGATTTTTTTTCACTTAGCTTTGTAAAAGGAACTTTAAAATCAGTTTCGGGAAGGTGGTTAAGTTTTGAAAAACATATTTTCTCATCACATAAACTCAATCTCTAACATGTAAGATTGCCTCCTAGAGAACAAGAGATTCCAAAATCATAAAATCTTCAAGCTGCCCTCACGCTTCTCTTGTTCGTTTCATTGATTAATACCCTGTTAGAGTCCAATAGCTTTCTTGATTTATGGCTAGAATTGTATTGTTAAGACTATATTTTACCTAATAATTTACCCACATTTATAATTTGTACTTAGTAATTCATACTCCATCTTGTTCCTATTATAATGCACTTTCTAAAAGATGTTACTTGCATTGGTCTTTTTCACAAGGCGTTTTATAGTTTCAACAAGTATTAAATATTCTTCACATACATTTAGAAAGGGTAGTGAAAGAGAGTAGAAATTAATAATATGATGTTGAAGTTTAATATAGTTAAAAGGATAATATTGATGATCACTTGAATTTCATGACAAAGTTAATATTTGAATTCTTTTCATTGGTAGAACTAATTATAATATTTATATATAGTTATTTAACATGGGAGATTTGAGCATTATTGGACTAATAAGTTACATATTTACATAATTAATTGTAGCAATTTATATGAGAAAATATCTTAGCAAAAAAATATATATGAGAAAATATGGTTTTTTTCCATGGTTAATATGCATTTGTAGCATTAATTGTGATTATATGTGCATGAAGGATAATTTGGTCATTTTATGGGAAATAGGATAAAAATAATAAATATGGAAAAATTAAATAACAATTAGAAAATGACTTTATGGAAATTTATGTGTTTCAGGGACCTAGGTGTAAAAGAGCTTAAAGTGGAGGAAAAAATGGTAAGAGGGACTTGAATGCAAATAATTAGAGGTTGAAGAAAGTAGTAGAAGGGCTTGTGTGCCAAGAAGGAAAAAGCCGAATCAAAAAGTGTGAAGTAACTGAGAGGAGGGGTCCATTTCCAAACTTTTCGCTAAAAGTTTTTATGACCGTTGAAGCTATCGAGGAAACATAGAGTTCGCGTGCGTGAAGAGAGGGATGACTTCGAGCTGCCATAACTCACTCGATACAGCTCCGTTTTGATTGATTCCGGTGAAATTAGAAAGATGAGAGAAAGAATAAGCTGTCTGAGCTGATTTGGGAGATTTTAGTGCACTTTGGTGGCCGGAATCTTCCGTCGAAGATCACTAGTGTCCTTGTTTCATGGCTGATTCCAGACTTGCTTGTCTTCCATTTTCAGTGACCATGCGTGGTTGATTCCATTCCCTTGTGGTGTATAACTTCTATCTGATTATAGATTTGTATGATAGATTTAGTGTTTTTGTTTGTGGATCCGACGCCACAATGATGATAACTCTGTTTCTGTTATTTCGAGCTTGGATTCATGTTGCTTCTGCGATTTAGTTTGCAAAATTGGTTTTGGATGGTAAAGACTCGTCTATATAGTAGATGTGGACTAGTATTAGCTCTGTTGAGCTCTGATTACAATCCATATAGACTAAATCATGGTTCATGATAGTTGTCTGAATCTTTCTTGTCTAGATCGGGTCGTTTACAAGCTATCTCATGAATAACACTGCCAAAACATGATAAACCTGACCTAATAGATGATACAATGATGATAAATGTTAGTACACCATGGATGTCTCTTTGATAGCTCGTTTACCTATCTCAATTCCAAGTTTTCTGCCTTGCAATCTGTTTTTGCGTGTGTAAACGTTGTGTTTTCTTTACTATGCAATCCTTCTTCTTCTCCCTGTCTTCTAATCCTAATTAGTTCACACATGATGCCTGATTAATCTAAACTAAAGTCTCTAAGTTGTTAAGTCCAGAGAAGACTCCCTAAGCTCCTTGTGATTCGATCATAAGTTTGCAGTTCTCTTCTGCATTCCTTCATAATTAAATTAAAGGTTAAGCGACTAGCCTATCATGGACCCAATCGGGGTTGACTCTTCCAAAAGGATTTTCTTCATTTACACGGAGTCAAACTAAAGATATTATATATATAATCGGCCAAAGCCCTTTTGATTGATACAAGGAAATTAGTTAGAAGTGACTTATATTTAAGTCAAGAGACTACAGTTGATCAGTATTTTGAGCATGATTTTCCCATATGAGTTACAAATGAGGTGGTTTAAGACGTATATAGCAACAACTATTGTATTTCACGTTTTTCAAATTCAAACATTATCATAGTCAAAATTGGGCTTAAATAAGTTGCTCCATTGGAGTAGATATGCCCAAAAACACATTTTCTTGAACCAAAATTTGCTCATAAAAGTTTTCCCCTATAATCATGTATAGCTAGATATCGTGAAACAAAATATTTGTAAGTCATTTATAATATTTTTGTTTCATATATGTCATATATCGTAGAGTTAGAATCAAACTGAAAATCAATATGTTAATGCTCGGTATATTTGAAATCAAGCTTATTATCTACATTTTAACAACAAAAAGTCTGATGATAAACCTATTATGTAGCCACCCTATGTTTACACACCAACTTATCCCTTTTGTTCATCTTAAAAGGAAATACATTACATTGCTAAAAATACTTCATATAATGACAAAATTTTATGGATTATTATCAACGGCCATTAGGTCACTTACAATATAAAAGAAGGGAGTGTGTGTATGCACATGGGAAAGGCATTGAATTTTTTACGGCGACATATATACGACATATCAACACACTCATCACATGTGGGCAAAATTAATTAGCTCTTATCAATAAGGAGAACATAAGACATGGCTGAGGGACAAAGACAAGGACTTTAATTTTCTTAATTATACTGATCCAAAATCTCCCTTTTCAATTTGAGAGTCCAAATAGATAAAGCAATAAAGCATTAATCTATCAAGAGGGTGATATAAGCTTTTTGACGTTTTGCTTCAAAGTGCTCAAAAAAGAGCAAAACGGCAGATCTCAGACAAAACAAAAAGTTGACGTCCTAATTTTTAGTGCCCACTAGGATTAATTATAAAAACTAAGTTGAGCACCTTTATGATCTATATATATAACCATATCATCCATTATTTTCTTGGATAAAACAAGCCTAGAGCATTGTTTTCCAAACTCCTAAAGAGAAATGGCCAAATTGATGGGTTTTAGTTCCTTCACCGCTTTTCTCGTATTGCTTTCAATGTTGTTGTCCATGTCGGAGACTCGACTGTTGAAAAATGAGCATCCATCTTCATTACATTTTCATGTCAGATCTCACTTTATCAGTAGCAGCACAAAGCAATACCATGGTTTCGAGCGAAGAGGCCTGCTAATAATGAATTCATCAGATGATGATGAATTTGAGAAAGGAACGAGAAGTGGTAATTATGCACCACCAAGAACACAACGTGAGAGTCCAGGAGGTCCCGACGAACATCACCACAAGCACTTGAACAAAACTGGGTAGGTTCTTTTTAATATGTTGCTACACATAATGTAAAGAACGAGTTGTACTATTTAAAGTTCACTCTCGTTTTTGTCTCCATTAGGAGATTATGAATTAAAGTGAAGTGAGTCTGTGACTTCCTCCATATATATATGGAGATATGAATTAAAGTGAAGTGAGTCTGTGACTTCCTCCATATATATATCTATATATATATATTATCTTTTTAAATCTTTATCTTTGCATGAAATCTTATAAACAAATTGCTTGATGAATGTATGATGTAGTGTATATATATAGTTGACAACTGCATAAAAAAATTATGATGTTATATTCTTGAGTTTTTTTTTTCTCGAAGAAAAACATTTTTCAAGTACGTATATTCATACTTTTTTATCTCTATTAAATTATTTAATATTTACTTAAACTATATATAATGCAACTACAGGAGCCAACTCTAGTTACAGAAAGTAAATAGCTTTTTATTTAAATATGAACACACACACACAAATGCAAGCACAGACAAATTTAGTTATGCTCTTTAAGTTCTATAGACATTCTTGTATTTACAAAAACAAATTATTCTTGTAAAAAAATAAGATGAAAATGTTTATTCTATAAAAAAAGCGATAGGACAATTTCATGACAATTATTTATATATTTGAACAATCCTTATATATATATATATATATATAAAAGAATCATCTAAGTATATTTTAATTGAACATAAAATTAAATTTATATTTTTTTAGTGAAATAAAACTAATGACTTAAATTTTTTTAATAACTAAAATATATGAGGAAATGAATATTATCATTACGAAAAACATATATATTGATAAAAGCCAGCATAATTTAGCCAAAAATGAACTCTCATTGCTTTATGATTGACATATGATAGCTTAAGGTTCTCCGTATAATACTTAGTATGGCATTGTTTTCTATCGACAGATAGCTGAGAAATAAGAATAAATGGAGCATAATAAATAACATACATCAATAAATAAAATTTGAAAATTAAAATCTTTTATCTAGAAAAGAGGAAGCAACGGCACGTACAAGTTATGTATTTGTTTTCTTTAAACAATGGTTCTAATAGAAAGGGTTTTGGTGACTTAAGTATGGGGTCTCAAGTTTGAGTATTTGTGAATATAGAAAATGCTTTTAGGAGAGCCACGGCCAATTGGGGTTGGCAATATTAGAATATAACATAATCATATAACAATATAAAATAGTAATCTTTTTAGTTATTTATTTTTAAAAATAATTATCAACAATAAAAATTGGAATAAGTAAATCGTGCCTATTATTATACAAAACAATGAATTTTTTTCCAATATGCAAAACAATTATCTATGATCTTTGCTGTCTATAAGTCAAATCGACAAGGACTTTTTTAATTCACAATATAAGTTACTTGCTGAATAAATTATGCTTATTTGTCAATTTTACTCTAATTAATGTTTATATGAACCACCTTATTCTTTTCTCTCATTCAAAATATCATTTGATATAAGCGAAGTTATCTTTTTTTTTTCCCCCAATTCAACACAGATTTAACCAGTTTATCAACATTTTATGATTTTGGTGAATTAGTTCGCAGTGACTTATATTGTAGATTAGAGAGAGTATCTAACCAGCCTTGTATGATGTAACATACCAAATTTCTATTACCAAATATCACTTGTAGATGGAATAAAATGGTGTATTTGGTATAAGTAAGATAGCCAAAATATTTTCTGATTGATTGTTGGAAAGGTATTGGAGGCAGTCAGATTTTCATAAGATTTTGAATAATCAAATGATGTCCAAAGCTCATGATATTTTACAGGATGAAAGTAGACGTCATAATCTTTAAGTTGATAGGTCAACTAAATTAATTGGATTTATATGCTAAGAGATATGAATTTTTGAAGTTTGCCCAGTGGAATTTACTGATTTCTGGAGTAGTGTTCATAAAATGAATTTTCTAGGAATCTAATGATTTCAATTGATCCAATAAACTAGACTCAATAAAGAAAATTTGAGCTTTGGAATCACTTTAATTGAATACAATTAGTTATGATTTTTAAAGTTGGGTGAAATTCTGTCTAAAAACCTAAAATCGTAAGAAGGTAAGGGCAAAATGGTAATTCACCCCCAATTTGACTTTTATGTGATCCTCAACCTTTTCCAGCCTCCATTTTCAGTCTGAAACCAGTGGAAAAGAGGGAGAGAGGGATCAAGCACTTCAATACCTTGCCATCCGAAATCTTGAGGTAAGTTACCGTAAAACTTGTTATAGTTTCCGGTACTTAGGACCACTCCTAACCATTTTACCCTGATTAATTTGTGGATTTCAACACAAAATCAGAGGGGAAGGAGAGAGTACACGTTCAGCCCTAGAGAGAGAAAGTGGGAAACATCAGAGGTAACTTCCAAAACTTCGATTCTATTGGTATTAGCTTATTGTTATGGCTGATTGTGGTATGAATTTGTGGCTATTTTTTCTGAATTTTCATTTGAGAAAGTGATGAAACCTAGCTGTTATAATGCCCAAATTCCCTCTAAATCATGTGTGGTTAGTGTATAAACGATTAGACACTAATTAGGAGCGAAAAAGAGTAGGTTTAATCGGTTGATTTCGGAAAATTCTCAATTTTTGATAATTGAGGATAAATTTTGGCCAGCTTATAGAAATGGAGTTTAGAGATGGAATTTGATGAATCTTATGGTTCCATTACGTTCAAAAGGGAAAATTATGGGGGGTTTATGTTAGCCCTAAAGTCCAAAAAGCCTTAGAATGCGAGACAAAAATGATTGTAAAAGTCTTAACTTGGACTACCAAAGGGTATTTTTGTAATTTGTCATTGAATTCACCCAATGTGAGATCAAAAATGGATTTAGGACGTGAAATTGAATAAGAGTAAGCCAGGTCACAATTTTTAGAAGACAAAATTAGATTGGGTACAAAATGACACATACCGATAACTCTTAGAGGAATTTGGCAATTAGGGAAACTTGATATGATTAATTGGTTTTGAACCTTTGCATACACTTGGGTCTTAAGTATTTAATGAGTGGAGGTTCATTATTATAATTTGAATTTGTAAGCTTTGATATTTGCCCGGGTAGAAATGAAAAGTCGATAGGACGCCAAACCAAGGAAAATAACTTCAGGCAGTAATTTTATCTCTCATTAATTGTGTGATTATTTATATGCATTGTTTTGCTATGTTTGTGATGTGAGAAGTATCTGACTGTGGTAGTGGTTGAGAATCTTCCGATCAAGGTACTGAGTTGATTGACACTGCATGTTATACCTAATTGTGGTAGTGGTCGAGAACCCTCCAACTAAAAATATATGGTCGTGGTAGTGGTCGAGGACCCTCCAACTAAAAGTATCTGGCCATGACAGTGGTCAAGGACTCTCCAGCCGAGGTACTGAGATGACATATGATAGACAGAGGTTTGGTCATCCAGCTGGCAGATCG
>JBAGKO010000001.1:12179142-12190043 GCA_037177275.1 Acacia concinna | reverse complement strand
GACCATTATGATATTAAGTCCCATCCTTGGACCTTATTTCCATGTTCCCTTAAATCTAAGTGCATCTAGTAAAACATTACTCACAATACAAGCTAGCTAGAATCCTTGAACAATAAAAGTGCATGTGTTATAGGCCTGTAACTTAAATTCTAGTAAGACCTCACTGTAAAATATGGTGGATTATAGAACATATGAAGAAGATGGAATCAAATGGTTCTAATATGGTACAAAGCTCAAAACTAAGCTCCATTACATGAAAAACCAAAGAATCAACCATGGATCATTGTGAAAATTGTTGACACAGAAAGATTGGAGGTCGTCAGAGGCATCACTTGAATTTGGGCTTGATCTCTCTCCTCCGGCAACCTCTGTGCACGAGCCTACTCCCAAAAGCTCCCCCACAATCTCTCCAACAGATCTAGATAATTGGAATTGAACAGAATCCTTCAATCATGCTGGGAATTGGAGTTTTATATCATGGGTCGTGCAGCTCTGATGGGTCATGAGTCGAGTTCTTTGTGGGTTGAGAAAACCCAGATGGCTAAGGAAGATATAGTTGTTGAGATCCTACGGTCCATCTTGAGTCAACGTATGAAGCATGAATGACGGAGATTGCACACTTCATTAATGAAATGTGTGTTTCACCTAATGGACCAGATTAGATCTTTAGTATGCATCATCAACCGTTCTCAGTGCGTCCGCCTTTGACTTTACTTCTGAACTCTTCTATTTGCACTTTGACCCTAGAAATATTACAATAATGACCCTTCCTTTACTTTTCTTCATGCTTTTAGCTTGCGCCTTTATTTCTACAAAAATCCTTCATTTAATTACAAAATGACCCTTGGATACTTTTAACCTCTGCAATCACGTCCGTCTTCACTTTCAACTTCATTTTCTCTTTATTTCTCCTTTAAACCTACACTAAAATCATACCAAATCATGATCAAACATAATATTACACATTAATGAGCATTTAATCGTTCAGTTATGCTAAAATGATGACATTACCCCTATAGACTTATTTATTCAATTTAATCCATAATAATTCCTTCCTACTTCCATTTTCCACAATAGAAACACTAATCAAGCCTAATGATTCATATAAAATTGTGATTTATCACTTCGTCTGTGTCCATTAAATATATTCTAAGGTGAATTTGTAATTTATGAAACACAACAGTACTTTATTAATTCACTTATTATAAGTTCACTTTTAGAATGATCAATGAGAGTGCTACAATTTTGCTTGTCAAATCCCTCTCTTAATTCGACATAAATTAGAGTAATAAAGCGCAATTCAAATGGCAAGTGGAAATAATATCGAAATATATTATATTGATATATAGTATTTGTTTACAATACATGTCCTTACCGAAGGGTTTACAAATATTTATCAAACCAGTCCAAAAATTGACTAAAATAGAGTACATTTAACTTCTGGCATCATTTATGTCTTGTACATTTCACTTGTTTCGGAATACTGCCTTCCCTTTTGAGCTACTGGCATCTGCTAGGTTAATTTATATAAAAATAATATAGGGTGAGATTCAATTAAATCCCAGTAGTAACAACATTCTATCATACAAAATGCAATAAATAAATATGTAATGCACCACATTAGCAACACATAATCATCACATGTTTCTAGTGTAACAAGTAACCTCAAGGCACACAACTTTAGCTCCTGCTATATGATCAACCGTATTAAACTGCCGCTAAAAACTTACTTGTTCTATTTGTGGTTTGTTCTGTACCACTGTTGTGGCTTGTTTTGTACTCATTTCACTACCTTAGCTAGGTCCCAAATGGGCCTAATGGTACCTATGCTTTTCCCACGGGTGGTGCTTGTGCTTTTCCTACACCTTAGCAAGGTTTGTGATAAATAATTCATATCATGGAATACAATATCACAAAGCATGTATGGCACAAAGGGCAACAAAAGCATATATAATTCCACATAAAGTATGAAAGAAAGTGCTACTAGCTACCTGAAGTCCTTTCCCAATCTGAGTTCTCCATATGTCTTTGTCCCTACTCGGGTAATATTAATTCCTACAAATCATGATTCAGCTTTCCGCTACATAGTAATGAGCCTTACTTATTAAATACTTAAGACCCAGGTGCATTCAAAGGTTTAAAACCACTTAATCATCTCAAATTTGCCTAATTACCAAATTGCCTTAAAGGTTACCGATCTCTCTCCTTTTATACCTGGTATAATTCTATTCTTTCCAAAATCATGATCTGGCTTACCCTACACAATTTCATGTCCTAAATGCATTTTTGACTTCATATTGGTCAAATTCAATGTCAAATTACTAAAATACCCTTTGGTAGTCCAAGTTAAGGTTTTTAAAGCCTGTTTTTGTCATTTTACATTCGGGGGCTTTTCGAACTTCGGGGACAACATGGACCCCCTTAATTTTCCCTTTTGAATGCAATGGAACCCTTATAATTGTCAAATTCTAACTCTAACACCCATTTTCTATGGCTGGCCTAAACTTAAGCTTTATGCATCATTAATGTAATTTTTTTTAGAAATCTACCGACTAAACTCACTTCTTTGCATTCTCAATCATCAATTCAACCTTTGAAATACTAATTACACACTTTTTAGAGGAAATTTGGGCAGCATAACACTTAGGGTTCATGCTTCCAAAAATTCCAATAACAATAGCCAATGATAACAACACTTTGTTTCCAACTTGTAACAATATATCTCCTAAGTTAAGCACCATAGCTAAGTCCGTTACCCTCTCATCTAGCTATATTTTAGCACCAAAATAGAATAAAACCATCCCTATAATTGGCATAAAACAGGGCAAGCAATGGAAGGAAAGAACTTGCTGAAAACTTAGTGAAACAAAACTCATGGTTGATAACTTATGCTTACTTCATCTCCTTAATGTTGCTTGCTCTTGCTTTCTTGTGTTTTCCTCTTTGGTTCTTCTTCCAGCTTTGTTCGTACAAAAACTAATTGCCACCAACTAATAATACTCTTCATGGGACATCACGTTTTAGATAGGAATTATGGTAAGGGATTGGTGATTTTACGGTGGAATGAATTGAACTTTGATGTATGTCTCTCTTCCTTTGCTTCAATTCACCATGGACACTCCCTCTCTCTCTCTTAGCTACATTTTCTTCACTGCCTTAGCTGCTGGAGTGACGGAAATGATTAGATAAAAGAGGATAATGCCTTATGAAAGGTAAAGTTAACCATATTTAATAAAATATTGGTTCCATCCATTTCTACCACTCTTTTTCTTTTTTATTCTTTTTTTCCTTTGAGCTAATTGTTATAATTAATTATGTCTGGTGGAATTTCTGACCAAGAATGCCTCAAAAAACTGGGAGAATTAATTTACTCTTTATTATTTTACAATTTACCATTTTACCCTTCCATTTTTGAAATTTTCGGATTTCTGGACAGAATTTTCATCAACTTTAAAAATTCATATATAACTATACAGACATCCAATTGAAGTGATTCCAAAGTATCAATGTTCTTTATTGAGTCTAGGGTTAGGGAAAAATAATGTATTTTCTCAATTGGGATCATAAAAGTCCTAGAAAATTTATTTTTAATACTGCTCTAGAAACTAACTTATTTCATTGGGCAAACTTGAAAAACTCATATCTCTTAGAATATTATCCAATTAATTTGGTTGACCTATAAATTAAAGCTTAGGATGTCTACTTTCATCCTGTAAAATACCATGATTTTTCAACATCATTTAGTCATCCAAAATCTTACAACAACATGACTGCCTCCACAACACTTTTGTAGAAGTTCCCCCAAAATTTCATATTTATTGATATAATTATTTACTAAATTTCCATGTAGGAATTTTGGGATATTACATTGCTCCTATTTAAGGTAGATAGAGAAGAAAAAGCTGAAAAATACCCATTTATAAATTAGGGTAAATTTTGAAAAATTTATTAATTTGGTCCATGATAATTGAGTTAACTAGCTTTCATTGGTATTGAGAATTAGATAATTTGACTTACCAAGAGCAAAGATAATTTGACTTATAAATAGAATAAGAGTGGTATGATTTTGACTTCTATCATATTATTTGTTGAGTCACTTTTCACTACACCATTTTTGAAGTTAATTGAGAAGTAGAAAAAAAATAAAGTCTTCAGGTCCTTTGGGAGAAATAAGTAATCATATGAAATGACAACTCTACCTCCGATGAAATAAGGATCTAACCTTTCACCTTTATCAATTCCCTCACTACCATCCAATCCCTCATCATCCTCTTCATCTTTCCGACTTCACCCTTCACAAACTGCATATCTCCTCAAGCAAACTCCAGTGACAAACAATGGTGATTTCGACAACCAATAACGGCGACACCTATCTTGTAATACCACATCAGATCTAGCGACCTTGTCTACCACCGCAGCTCCTGCCTTCTTCACCCCTCCTTTCTTCAATATTTGATGTTGCTCCCTCCCTCTTCTACCTTCTTAATTTGGTTGAAAACAAAATCAAATTTCAAAAAGGAAAATATATATCTTGTGTAATAGCAAGCCATGACATATTTGATGATGGAGGGAGGTGAAGAAGGAAATGAAGGTAAACGATGACAGATCAGTAAAATAGAAGGTGAACCATAAATTGTGAATGACCTTTCACAAATTGCAATTAAACTTCCATGAATTACAACATAGCTTCTGTAGTGTGCAAATAAAGTTAAAATGCAAGTTATCTGCCATGAATTGCAAATGACATTTTGTGTTGTGAAAATCAATTTAAAGTGAAAATGCATATAATCTTCCATGAATTGAAACTGACCTTTAATGAACTGCAACCAAACTTCCGTGGTGTTTAAATCAAGTTAAAATACAAGTGACCTTCAATGGTAACCTCATGAAATTCATTGCATTTCAACACATTTACCTTTAATTTCGTATACTTTTTGGTGAATTCATACATACTTAAGGATACATAGTAAAGAAAATGTGCCTAGTTGATATTTGAGATAAAAGATTAAAATTTATGTCTAATAATTTATGGCTTTTATAGACTTTCTTGTGTTGATAGGTTACCATTTGAGCCATGTGTTGATCCATTTTAAAGCACAAATCCATCTTTAAGAAGGGACAATGCAAGAAAAATTGAGAAGAGAAGAAGAAGCAAAACATTCATGTACTATACTAGACAGAAGCTTTTTGGCTGCAGCTAGAAATCAAACATAAAGCTTTTGCCCACGGCCAAAATTGAATTAATGATGTTGCATATTTTCATGATAGAACAAGAATGAGAGCTATAAATAGTGTTAGACATGACCAGTCTAGGGGTTTTTGATTTATAGGGCAATTTTGGGGCTTCTCTTGCTAGGATTTGATGTCTTTGAAGGAGATTCACGTGGAGATTGAAGATTTGGAGAGGTTCAAACTCATTTCCCTTGGTTTTTGTCTTCCTTTCCCTTTCTTCTTCTTTTTATTGATATGACAGTGGCTTTTGACAGAGTTTGTGGCTATCTGCTTAACATGAGTAACTAACTTGTCATTATAGGTTTATTTTAACCTTTTGTATGGATTAACTCTTGAATACTCCTTTTTTTTATAGTTAATAATATTTATGTGATGATTTTATCCTTCTCTTAAAGCTTCTAAGTGTTTGGCCTCTATTTATAGTGATTTGTTTACTTGGGTTTGTCTTGAGAAAGCTAACCTAGGTGTAGATCTTAGTTAAGACTTGAAGTTTACTTGATAAATGAATGGTTTGTTGATAAAATAGAGATATATTTATTAACCTTGCATTGTTACATTTTATTAATTGTATCAAGAGATTGTGTATTTTAGTGAAGAAAAAAAAACTTGATATTGACTTGAGAGAGCTTTTTCAAGTGCTTTTAAACCTTAAACTAACATCTATACTCATAGTATTATCAACAAAGAGGAAGTTAATCAAGTTTTATCAAGTACAAAGAGAATAAATAATCTTAGGCCCCATTTCATCCTTGAAGTTAAAGAATCACTCGTTTATAATAACTTTTAGTTTAGTTTATATTTGTTTCATGGTTTTCCTTCACTCTTGATATTTATCTCACTCAAATTATGCGAAAGTATGATAATCGATACTTAACCATGTTTTAAAACCAAATCCTCACAGGAATGGAACTCTACTCACTACTATAGTACTTGGCATGACCCATGTACTTGTTGTGCAGACAAGTTTTTGGCGCCATTGCCGGGGATCTGTGTGCTAAAATTGCCTTTGGTTGATTTTGATTAGAACACTATTAACTTAAGCTTGAGTTTGTATATATTTGTTCTTATGTATTTGTTTTCTTTTCCTTTCCTTTATTTTGTTATGTTCTTGTGTAGGTTGGTTTTCTTTATGTGTTTGTTATTTTGTTTTTAACATTCTACATGGATAATCCTTGGTGGACCAATGATGCAAGTGGTGGATTTAAGCATTATAATGATTATCCTAATTCTTGTTATAACCCATATGCATGTGATGCTCAATATGAGCATATTTGTTGCAATTATTATGGTGATAGTCATTATAATGAGCAATACTCCCGTGTCTCAATCTTGGATTATTTGGAGGATGATTTTTTATGGTTCAAACTAATTTTCATAATAACTCTTTTAACCTTAGATGGAATCATGAACAAATATTGTCTTGGGATTCTAATTATTCTCTTCATCATATCCTCATACATCAGCCAATACACATGTATATGTAATCACCCCCATTCATGAGAAGAAGCTTACAATGGAGGATATGCTTCAATGCATTCTAAATAATGGCAATGAAATGAGAGCTTGGAGAGAAAACAAACGAAATAAACATGCATTAGCTCTTAAAAACTTAACGTTCAAAGCAAGTCAATTGGCTTGTACCCTTGAGTCTTTCAACCAAGAAGGTGTTTTCATTAATATTTCAAATTATTCTGCTATAAAAGATGAGATCTCAAGAGAATAATTGACAATGGGGAGTAAGGAAGTTTTACAACTATATGTTATAATTATGGAGGTGATCGTGAGTTGAAAATCAATAAAGAAGAAAACAATGCTAAGTCTCCAATAGAGGTTCAAAATTTAGAGACTAATACTTGTTATGAAGATGAGAATGATGAGGAATTCCCAACATATTATACTCTTGATCCTCCAACTAATACTTTGACTCTTACTGATAAGAGTCAAGTAGATTTTATTGGATGTTCAAATTATTTAGAAGGCATGGATGATAATTGTAAAAATGTTAAATTTAAATCTCTATCTTTAGCTAAAACATGCATTACAAAGTCATTTTTGATTGAGGAAGTGCATGTTTCTTGTCTTAATGAACTCAATTCTTGTTACAATCTTTTTACCACATGAGGAACGAATACAAGATGATTTTGGTTTTTTGACACTTATGATTAGTAACTTGTGTTTGAAAGTCTATCTAAAGACTATAAATTCAGGGCTTCTTGGGAGGCAACCCAAATTCCTAACCTTATTATTTTGTGTTTTGATATGCTGACGTCTCTTATATAGTCTTTTTTCGATTTCTTTCCGTCCTCTTGGTGTATGACTCACCCTAAGGACAATTCATAATAAAATGAAGAAAAGAAAATTAATGTTAAACGTTTACAAAGATTGCCTGTAAGGCATTATTTTGTCTTTTTGTTCTTCTCAAATCTCGGCGCATGAAGACATTTCATCCATGGTGGAATCCATAAAACAAGTGCAATAATACTTCATGTTGGAATCAATTAAGAGGCATATCCATTGTATTAGCATTCAAACCTAAATGTCTTCTTTGTCATTTAGTATCAGACAAAAACTGATAGGCGTGCTAAATCAATTAAATAATTAAGTGTTAACAAACAAACAACCTCTGGCCTTGTTCTGTTGACCTATAAAATCATATGATTGAAGTCCTGAAAATTCTGATAGTGGAGCTTCAAAAGTAAAAACAGAAAAAAAAAATTCTAAAAGTTTGCCGCTTTTGAGAGTACTGCATGAACCTGAAATACAAATGGATTGACCCAACGAAATTGTACGCATGATTCAGTTTCCTCAATAAAAAGGAAGCTTTAATTTCATTGCTTTAAAAAGAAGCTAATAGGGTCGGGGATGATGACCTACGTTGATGAGTTGTGACCATGCACATTTGGCAGTATCTGCTCGATCCACACAAAGAACTGCAAAGTCATTTTAATATTTTCATTTCTTAATATCACATTGCTTGTTATACATACATATATATATATATAGATAGGCAAGTTCTGCAATTTCATAAGCATCTGTGCCAAGTATTATCATCACAAAAGAAGAACGCCTTAGAATAATTAACTCTCGTACGTGAACTTGTTGCAGAAGAATCAATGGCGAAGGCAAAAATGGTGTTTTTAATGTGGATGTGCTTAATAGTGGTCTTTCTGTGTTTTTCAGGGTTCTTATGTCGTCCTTTGGTTCAGAGCGATGATGAAGCAGAAGATTCAAGTTTAGGATTTCAACGTATAATCTCTCGACTTAGTCCTGGTGGACCAGATCCAAGACATCATTGAATCCTATAAAAGGGACTGTTTTTTCCTGAAGCGTTGTTTGGAATTGCCATGGTGGGGATGGGATTTTTGAGTCTTGTTATCATCGTTTATCACAAATAAGTATATACTTAGTGGGTTTTTTTCAGTTTTTATCACTAAGTTGTATACATTTTTAATAAGTCAATAAGATACTATGCTCTATGATTCCCCTTTACCTTTAATTAATTAAATCCTTTAATTATATTATCCAAGATTTTCATGATGACAGAAAAATTCAAGTAGCTTTGCCTAATTTCAAGTGTCAAAGAAGCAATTATATATATATAAATATATATTTGATCAAGGGTTTCCCTTTTGAGGTATATAGCTCAAAGGGTTTTTGCCTTTTCCAACGAGTATATACTTCCTAGATTTGAATTTGTGTTCTTTTTTCTTTTTATTAATGGAGGTGAGGTCACTTACCACATAAGCTAACAGCTTGTTGCAGGTGAAGCAAATATATATTGAAGCGATTGCCAAACTAAATAGTTGTCACTAGATATGCACTATTTTTATATTGCGTGTTCACACACACAAAACCAAAGAACTTTCTTCTTTTTCCGAAACTACAAACTAGAAAGGAGCATTTGCGTTATTTTATCGAAATACTATTATTTATGATGCCAACAAAAAGGAATTCAAAATATAAGTCATTTTAATGTATAATGTATACATTATGATCGATAAAAAGCTTGTGCAATGTCATTACAACTGGATCAAATGAATCTGTGACGGAACTGATTTGGAACATTTCCGGCATTTTTCTCTTTCCTTCCAAAGTTTTCTAATCATAACTGTTGTTTTTTAAGGCACAAAAATTGTCTTTATTAATGGAGGAAATCCTATTCTTTGCACTGTACCTTTGCATGTTGAACTGGTTTCATTTTCTAGCTAAATTTACTTAGTGAATACTATGATGATGGATTATTAATTTATTTATGTGTACTATAGGGATTTTAACATGTTTATATTTAAATATGAAGTTATAAATATAAAATTTATTAGCACTCGCTTCTGTCATATAAGATCATTTTGGGGGGATTATTTTGGCCATATAATTTATAAAAAATGACGACCCCGTCTCTAGAACATATTTATGATTTTCTTTATATAAAATCATTATGAGGGTATTTATAAGAAGCAAGAAAGCATTATTATTATCGTCAAGTCAACTACAAAAATAAGGATTTTTTTTATAAGAAGTTTATGATTCTAATTGTTTTTAATTATATTGATGAATCATAATAAATTAGTTATTTGTATCTTATAAAAAGTACATGAAGGATTAGTTGTAATAGTTTTCTTTAATTTTCCCTTACTACTATAATATTTTTAAAAAAAGAAACATTAGTTTTAGACTAATAGATTATGGTCGAATGAGTATGAAAGTAACCCTTACATTAATGGATTGATAGATTCCGTGTGTTTGAATCCACAATTGGATGTGTTTAATCCTATAACACTTCACTTTTATAGTCTTTACCATACCCTATTATGGCTCTTAAAACCATTAGTTATGACTTTAAGTTAAAAAAACAAGGAATAATTTATTTTTTCTTATCGCATTACTATTCACGTATCTCTTATTTTCAGCCAACTTTATAAAATCATAATTAATTTTAGAAAAATCGGAATAAGGTGATTCCAAGTTCATTATAAAGCTATTTCATCCCTCTTTCAGGGAAAAATAACCTCAATCCATAATTGTATAGAAACCAGCATGCACGAGCTCTCAAAAAGCACTATTCATATTGTCAAAAAGCACTATGCATTTGGTCATTTTTCATTTTCTCATGATTTTTGGCCTAACTTTAAAAAGACATAAGTTTTACTAGAAAACTTGAAATAACATGATCTACCACTCCATTTACAGCTAAAAAAAATCCTCTTTTAGCATACAAAAGTTCATTGTCAGATTCAATCATTTATTGAAAATTTAGCTAAGCCAGAAATCACAATTTTCTATGCCAAAATCATATGCCAATCAACCATAATTGCAATACTATGCTAATTTCCCTTTCCTCTCAAGGTTCATACAATTCGAATAGCATAATGACTATATAGAAGCATATCCTCATAATTACAACATGAAACAGTCGCATACCACCAATCTAGAATTCTAGTACTAGAACATCCTAACATATATGTACATATATACAGTAATCCAAAATAGTTCAAGAGACATAATAACACATGCTTATAGCATTTCCTTGCCTTTGCCTCCACCTGAACATTCACTTGCATTTTAGAGAGGGTAAGGTTTCTTGGGAAACCTTAGTAGCATATAGAATCTACAACCAGTAATAGTATAATGCAATGCTAGTTATGCTATATGTCATTGATATGACACGATAT
>JBAGKO010000001.1:12161415-12172342 GCA_037177275.1 Acacia concinna | reverse complement strand
TCTGACACGTTGGTGTTTCCAAGGGCCACTTTAAGGGAAGATAATCAAGTAAGACTAAAGTGTTACAGCAACTAAGATTGAGCATAACTTTTTAGTTAAAAGCATGTTAATTATTTTTGTTAAAATACTTGCCTTATGGAATAAAGTCGAGTTCTAGCGTCCCCCAAGAAAGAAATCGTATTCGGTCAGGTGTGAAACTAAGTATACGGCATTTAGGACAAAGGAATCCAATAATGAGTGGCAATTATGATATTAATATACCACGGATATATAATTTCTTATAGTCATGTAACATTTGTTCCAAGTTTTATTGATGTTTTTATTGTTTCAATTTAATTATTAACAACCATTTCCAACAATAACAACAACAAACCATGCGGATGGATTAGTGCACCGAATCTTGTATTAAATTATTTTTTTGAAAAGATTGTTTTCATTTTTTGCCTTATCCACAGCAGTGGACACCTTTTAATTTATCCTTAGAGGAATCTCTAAAAGACCTTAATATACTTTATTGATTGAGCTCTAATTATGGATAGCTATAAAAGCACTTTATAAATCAGCTCATAGTAGGGTTGAAAAAATAACTAATATTCATTTACAATATCTGTCGTATGTGTATATTACAAGACACAAATTATATGTGCGAGTGACTCAAGTTTTACACAAGGGACATATATGATGACTCTACAGAAACTTTAATCTATCGGATTCTTTGACTAGAAAATGGATATGAGTCATACACACGATAATTTCCAAGTTTCATTGGCCGATCTCTCTTTTTATTCCAACTTAAAGCAATCTGATTGGTTGGACGGCGAAAAAGAATAACTTGAAGGACGACAATATATAACTGCCGATTAAGCCCAAAAAAGATCCGATACAGAACACAGACCCAGTTACACTTCAGAATATTCTAAATACACCATACTATGATTACTATAAATACCTAGGATCTAGGTCCAATGTCACTACAAAAACATCGAGGTTGATTTCTGAAACACTAAGTTTGATCATAATAGTCAGATCATCATGCAGAAGCTTACTATAGTATGCGTTTCGTTGGTCTTGCTTCTGATTAGTGCAGGAAGCGAAGGAAGGTCTCTGACAATGGCGAGTCCCAGAGTGATGATGAGAGAACAGTTGAGTAAGCTACCTGCTCAGCCAAATGAAGAAGACGATCCTACTGTGCGTGCGAAGAAAGTTTTGAGTCCTAGTGGACCTGATTCTCATCACCATTTTCAGATAAACGATTAAGCATTCTGTTTCAAAGGAAAACTACATTTTCTTCACTGCTTCACTAATGGATGAATAAAATCTAGTTACCACCATGTTAGAATAAGTTTTGAATAATGTGGGAGTTCCCCATCTCACTTGAAAGTGCAGTACTAGTGTGTGCTGCTATATATCTTATGAGGTCACATTATCATTTTGCAATGATCGTAAATCTGTTTGTGTTTGTTCACCTGATTGAAAAGTTCAATATTTAAAAATCTTCATATTTCAATGAAAGCCTCCATTTTTATTTCCGTTTCTTTCTTTTATTCTTTTGCTGATCAAGTAATGATGAAGGCTACTAATAGATGCAACTCAAAGGGGTATAAACAACAACAATAAAACGAACTCGCTCATTTTAACGATACAAAGCTAAGCAAGCGTAAAAATGTGCAATATTTATGAGAGTGAACACAGATATATTCGTTTAAGCCACTGTGTATTTGCAGGAAACCAGGATAGAGAGTCGTACCAATATTAATATGACAACAATAGTGTATTTGCAGGATAGAGAGTCGTACCAATATTAAAAATGTGCAATATTTATGAGAGTGAACTCATATATTCGTTTACGCCATTGTGTATTTGCAGGAAACCAGGATAGGGAGTCGTACCAACATTAATATGACAACAATAGTACTGCTTATAAGCGATAAGTATACCACAAGAGATCAGAATAAATGAGATAGTTCAACTTAACGTTTGCAGGAGACTGTAGTTACGCGATGTATACAACAGATATGTGTGTATCGTACTTTTGGTGGATAATTTTGGTAATCACCTGTTGGTATTGTTGGTGACAATAGTTCTTATTACAATATACTACCTCAGATTCTAAATATAAGATCTAGTTAACTTTTTTTTAAGAGATTAAGAAAGGTAAATAAATTATTCAATCATATCATATGTACTGTGTTATTATATTATATATTAATTTATAAGTTAGACACTATAATTTAAAGAAAAATGATAAATTTAAATGCTTTAAAGTAATTCAATTAATTTTTTCATAATTCTCTTAAAAAGTCAATTATATCTTATATTTAAGACTAAAGATAGTATTTAATTACAATTATATTCAACTTAACAAATTATCATAATATTCAATGCCAAAAAACTGGCTTTTAATATAAAATTTAGTTGATTTTTTCTGAAAAAGTTAAATAAATTATCGTAATATTTATTATTTTTCTCTAAACTAATTTGTTTAACTTATAATACGATATATAATTTAATGATACACAACATATACTATAATTAAGTAATTTATTTAGCTTTTTACATCTCTCCAAAAACGTCAAATGAGTCTTATATTAAGAACTAAAGGGAGTACAATATTGCAATATATTTTTTTGATAATATATAATTGAAATTATTTTTATATATATTTTCAAAATAGAAATGATGCTCGCTAGTGTCGGCATTTTTCTTAACGACCATTTTAGTGGAGATGACTTAGATGCATTTTAAATGTCTGTGAATGCTTGAACGAAAAAAAAAAAGCCGCTAATGCAATTTTCTTTTTCTAGCATTCTAGCTTACTTTCATATATTAATTGTTTGGTACTGGTAGTCACTCGCTGCGTCTTAATCTAATTATTTGACTTACTTGCCCTGTGAGAGCATAATGTCTTAATATTAATCATTAAAGTGCGGCATATCCTTCTTAGGAACTATACTTATTGCATTATCCTAAAATTAAACCAAACTGTGATTACTGTCATAAAAACGTATACTCCTTTGGTCTTATTTATAAGGTAGGGGAGAAAGAATTTTTTTGATCTTATTTAAAAGTCACGTTATTAATTTTTCATACGAATATATAATTTAACCATTCATTTATTATTGTGTTGACTGTTCTTATGGGGTATAGTTTACATTAAAATTAAATAGCAACAAAGTTGGAAAGCTGTAAAATTTTAAATTTGAGTTAACAAGATTTAAGTTTTCCTTGATTCTGGTAAAATATGTTAGAAGTGACTGATAAACAGGACTAGATGAGTACTTATTTTCCATGCATATCTATTAGTGCACATTTTTCTATCCTTATCCATTTGGATCATGTAACAAAACCAATAAGTTCTCAATGTCAAAATAAAATTGAATGTGTGTCCAAATGATATTTGTAGATTAGGCTGTAATATTTCTCAAACATCGATCCTTTGCCCCCTGAGAGTTTCAAAGGTTAGGAGATAGTGGAAAGCATCTATACCGCAATAAATATGCGAGTTTTCCATTTGGAAAACCACAATAACCAATTGATTTTATATGGTGATGTTCGTTGTTCACTGCTTCACCAAACCTGTGGCTGGCTAGCTTTATTAAAACCTTTGGTCATGGTGCACTAATAATAGCTTGCCAAATTAATCAAAATTGCAAGGGAAGTTGAAGACAATATCAATCAATCCATAATTTTAACGTTGAAAGAGCTCACGTCATAAGAAATCAAAATTAAAATCTCTTATATTTTAATTGAAAAATAATTTATTTTAAAGTGAAGTCATTTGGATAGAGAATGAACCATCAACATCTTTAATTTCACCCAGATTAGTTGTGAAGGTTGTCATTTGAAGTGCAAATCCATTTGGCATGAACTTGAGAGGCCCATCCTTGCTTTTACCCTATATTCAGATTGAAAGAAAATTAGAAGGAAAAACTCCCAAAAAATAGTGAATTTTTTTACCTTTTTTTTGGAAGTTTTCCTTCCTAGAATCCCCTCCCCATATTTTATCCTCGCTTTTCTATCTATCTAAACATAAGGTTAAAGTAGTCATTGATAATATTAATGGTATTCATGAACACAACGTCATTATGTGGGAATATGAGGTTGGAGCATCTCTAATATCTGCCTTTCTGCTCTCTAATGCTCCAACGTAACCTGCGAAATGTTGTTCCTTTTTTTTTCTTTTTATCAAAAGAAACAAGGAAAAAAAACATTTGGAAGTTTGATGCATTGCAAAGTGCGTTAGGAGAAGGCACATTAGGGATCCCAAATTCAAAAATCTTCATCCAAATATAGTTCCCTATTTGGGACAATTGATAAGTTTGATCTATAATTGTGATATTTGGGACAAAATATGCATAGACGTGTTTGGGAGATGTGCTAATATTTAGTGTCAAACCATTATGCCCCAAACAAGGCTGTCTCTAATAGAAGGATGTATATATGTTCCAAAAAAAACAAGAGAGACAAGCCCTTTGTCTAATTACGGAAGATACTTCTGATTTTTCTCCTATTTCTATAAGCACTCAAATACAAGAGAGAAACGCTAACTGAGATTCCTGAACAATTCTTGGTACTATTTATTCCAAATATAGCCAACGTTGTAAAAGTTCACTTTCTAGGAATCACTTGGTTACTCCTTCCATGCATTATGATATACTGGTCTTAGCTTTACGGATAACTATCATTTCACATGCATTACCCTATATCATGTATTAGGAACTACGAATATTGAACTATTAAGAAATAATTTTCATACTAAAAAGAAGATAAAACTTGGCAGTGTGATTGGCCTAATACGTAAGAATATAACTCATATTCCACTAGGACATGGATTTTGAATTCTTTTTGCTAATACAATAGCTCTGTTGGTATCTCTCCAGGTACTAGTAGATAAAAATTAAAGGGAGGTAGAAATCACAGCTTTAGTCCTCCTCAATTTTGATTACTTATTTTTTATAAAGTTTGTGTTTTTCATTTCTCTAGCTCTTACATGGTTAATATCAAATGATTATTTTTTTTGTTCCAATCATCATTATTATTTTAAAATTAAACTTAATATACCAGCTTTTGATAATGATTGAATTTTTTTGTTAACATGAAAAGACACTTAATAATTAAGAAATTAAAATAAAACCTTATGTGAAGTGAAAGTACTTTTGCCAAAATAAAAGTAGCTAGATAAATACAACAAATATTACGTTGAAAGATTTTTGAAGCATACCAATGGAATATAGCTGATGACTGTGTACAGAGGCTCTACCATTTAACTGATCCCTAGTGGATGATCGAGTAATACCCACATCATACACTGCCACACTATCGACTTTCACCGTCCCTCTTGCAATTTAGAGCTAAATAACTTGATCGTTGACGAGGATAAGGAGTGTACCATTAAGATTAATATATGATACACTTAACCCCACTAAGCAATAGAGATTCTAAGTTATAAATACTGATAATTAGCTCAAGGGTTTGTATCAGACTTAAACATTCAAGTTCAAAAACACTAATACCTGTACTTTGATCATCAGAGATTGATGAGGTACTTTGTGTGCATTTTGTTGGTCTTGGTTTTTATTTCAGGAAGTGAGACTAGGCCTCTGAATCGAATAACGATGAGAGTTATGCTCCAAGTAGACTTGAATAAGCAACCCTTACCTCCATTTGTCGATAATAATGGCGGACAACGTAACGAGCAGAGAGCGAGTCCAGGAGGTCCTGATGGTCACCACCATTATATCAAATCTTAGCCTTGGTGTGTCGTTGCAGAGAAATTTCTAAGTTTTATGTTTCGGTCATCCTAATAAAACACACACACACACAAAGGATGTCACAGCTAGCTAGTCTCATGACAATGTACTAATAGCGATAGTGGCAGATGATTGTGCTAGATGATACCGTTCGTTGACATGTTTACTTAATGAATTTCTGTTTGCATTTTTGAATCGCTTAAAGGGACAAAGTTGTGCCTCTGAACTTACTCATAATAGCATCTTTGAGAGTCTTTCGTTAATATCACTGCATTTGTAAGTTTAAGATCTCATCAACATTAATCGAGTGTTGGAATATTGACCTTGAGAGAGAGAGAGAGAGAGAGAAATTTTAAGATCTCGTTAGTGGAATTTCTCTTTTAGTTTCTCAATCTTACTGGTTCACTGGAGGGATAATGCGCTTGCGACAAAATGTAAGGAAACAAGTGTGTTTAATTTGTTGTCTCAGGCTCTTTTTTCCCTTGTTTCATAAGAATAGAAATCGGAGTTTTATGCATTAACAAGTTCAAACCGTATGAATGAAAAAGGTCACGTTAAAAGAACTACTCCCAATTAAGCTTAGCAATATTTATATCTAATATAGTAGAATGAAGGATCAAATAATTATATATAAAATTAAATAGAAAACATGCAGACATAATTTTCTATATAAAATATGTATGACATATATAAAATAGAAAACATGCAAACATAATATTATAGATAATGAATTTTACCAAATTCTGTAATTATATCAATAGACTCTTCATTTAGTTAATAACACACACACGCGCACATTTTTGCACTTAAATTTAATATATCGTTTTTCGGCCAAGAAACATTTAGCGCATGTTAATTCCAATAATGTATCCAAAAAAATGCCAAGAAATTTTTTTTGACTTTGAGTTTGACGTGAGTCTAGAGATCTATCCCCTTGCATAGATTGCTTACATAATTCATGAATCACCTTACATTTTAAAAATGACGTTTTCACTTTCAGAAGATTCTGTAAATACCCTATACGAAATGTTCCTAGGCTAATCTCTTGACAAAAGGCAAGCCAAATGTTCACCCTAATGATAAATTTTACGACAAAAGAACCATTGTACTCAATTTTGATGAAGTGCTGTCAAGATATTTTTTAAAAAATTAAAATCAAGAGAAAATTCCCGCGCTGGGGAACAATTGAAGATTAGATACGAAAAGTATTGTTAATTTGTAAATTATATTCATAAAGCACCAATGCTCTTATTTATACCCTCTGCATTAAGCATCTCAATGGGAGGCTTTTTCTCAATTTTTCCTTAATTATAATTAATTTAAAGTGAATAAATAAGTGCACGAGGGTTTTTTTTTTCCTGTAAATACCTTTCATTTATAAATTAAACTTGTGTTTCCTTATTTCTTCTTATATCGCATATGAATCCTGTTCAAGTATTAATGTAAACATTTACATAAATTCAAATTCAAAACCCTATACTTGAATTAGCATGACCCTTTTTAATACAATGAATAAATGTCAGTCTTGGTTCTATAATTAATCTAATTTCAAAAGATGACAAATACTTTTACAATTTTTCAAAAGATAGCTATGTGCCCGCTTACATTATGATCCCATCTCTAAGATTTTCATGGTTCAGCTGCATATCATAGCATTTTTCTTTATAAATAATATAACCTAACTTCTGGGATTTTGTTTTGATAAAAAAAAATCCCAAGAGTTAGGTTATATTTTTTTTTATAAATATTACTTTATAAATATAGCCTAACTTTTTACCTACTCCATAATTCACCAAGGGCATTATATGAATGTAAAACGATTTTCAAGTATTTTTAGTTGATGTTTGATATATTAGTTTTTACCCTATTTAAAATAAAATATAATAGAATTAAAAAAAAGGAATAGACTGAAAAAGGTTATTTTTTACATGAAAAAAATAGAAAAAGAAAAAGGTTTTTTTTTTTTAATGAGGGTAAGCCTTTGCATAATAGTAAAGCAGAAGCCATGTGACCTAAAAATGAAGGCAGCCTCTCTGCTTACTAGGTAAGTTAGACTACATTCTTCTATCACTCCCTATATCTCATTAGTAGGAACCTTTGAAGTGCCTTTATGCCCCAAAATAAAAAACGTCATAAGAAAAAAAAAATCAATTATGTGTTTATAAAAGGATGAATAAGGAGATTGTAAAGTCTCACATCGGCTAAGAAGGAAGATGGAAGACACCTTATAAAGGTCGGATACCTACTCCTCTCAACGCATTTTTAAACTGTAAGATGTAATTGCTCTCCAAAGTAGCCAATATCGAAAGTGATATAATATACTGATCTGCGCACTGTGAAAAAATATTCATTTTCCATATGTTTTATGCAATCTTACCTATAATATGATAATTTCAAGATTCAAAAAGCTCATTTTCTGATTATTATACATTTCAAGCTAACCAGCCAACATGCTGTAGAAGGCAAAAAATAATAATAATCAAATATATTAAAATTGTGACAATTTTTTTCCTTTCAGCAACATGATCTTCTTATAAAAAAAAATGGATTCATATTTAAAAAGGCGCATGTACGCGCATCACTTCATGGATTCCATACTCAGATACCACCATTATTATAGGCTATAAATCATTTAGAATTTAAATAATTCATAAATTATACTTGTCTCACATAAGTCTGTCTTGTTATTGTACAAATGTCTTCAATGATTTGTTATGGCAGCTTATATATATATGATTGAATATGTAAGCTATTACGTAACCTTCAGTTCTTAACATGATTAATAATTAAACAATTTGCAATAGCTACATATAATATATTAATTATTTATTGAAAGTTAGACATATATTAGTGGTTGGGAGGATTTGGATGGATAGATTGATCCACTTAATTATTGGAATGCACGACTCAGTTTGCCGGCCAGCCGCCGCATGCACTTGAATCTGTCTTTCCTATAAAATGTAAATGTAATGCAAATTATTTAGTATATTTATATGAGATGAACCTTGGTATTTTTTAATTAAAATGCCATATACTATTGTACGGAGGTTGCATCCTAAAATTAAAAATACTATGTACTAGCTTCTTGCATCCTTAAGAAAATTAAGTAATAAATAAGTGATTGAACTACCAAACAAGATTATTAAAGTTGGATCGTCAATCAATTCAACATGCTAACAATTGATTTGGACTAGAAAACCATTTTATGGTTGAGCTGGATAGGACTAGAGTTGAATCATTATTGATCTGAAACTTGGAATTGCAATAAAAATCTTATAAATAAATTGCCTCCCTTAAAAAGTCCAATATATTTTCAGACTATATGGCAATGTTATATCATTGAAAATATAATATATTGTGGTTTTATTATATTGACAATTAGATCTATTATATATTTATTGTAAATGTATATATTTAGTACTAGTATTATACAATGTAATAGGTATAAAAATGTATTTATAAGATGCACAGATAAATAAAATTTCTTAAAATGAATTTTATAATTATTCTCTTATAATAATTGTATTTTTGGAGACTTGGTTTCTATGTATAGTCCCGCTATTATTGTTGTGTAATATGTGGATTGAGCTTATTATATTATATTGCTACACATTGATTCATAGTTTTAAAACTATTAAATCTAAACCCTCAAATTCAATACAATGTTTTTACAGTTGGCCTGGAGTATACTCTTCTAATTAAGTGGAAGTAGCTATCTCCTGCCATATATAGTCCCTCCCTTATTGTAATATCAAAATTTTTTAATCCCTTTATTGCTTTTTAGAAGATTCACTTTGAGGTTGTTTGAGTATAAATTATATTTCTACTAATTTTACCTCTAAACAGTCTTCCTTATCTATTATCTTTCATCATTTTTCATGTTATTATGCTCTCATTTGCCCACTTATGCGCATATGAAAAAAATATACATTTTCTACATATTTATTATTTTTAATTAATTTTAAGAGTTTTTTTAAAATATCGTAACTAAGTTATTTGAATCTTATAAGAGACAAATGTATAATATGGCCCAAATAAGGTTATTCTTAACATTAAAATAACCTCATATCTTGCTCCATTTGTTATCTTCTCGTTAATTAGAATTTCCTTATTGATGAGCAAATGATGTGTTAAACGACAAAAGTTTATCTTGTAGCATTATCTTTAGTAGCACCGTATGTTTGAATAATTAAGTAATGAAGATTAGTGGAAACCACAATAGCTCATAAAATTAATCAAAAGTCAAACCATAAAAATCGAGACACATGCATGCACGATATAAAATTAATTTCCTCCTTCTTCTTCAATATAACTTCATGAGCTTATCTGCAAGAGCCATTACTAGGCCCAAAACGACACGCGTGTAAAGACACAATGGTTGAATAGATAGTTGGTTTAGACGGCAACGACAGACGTTTTATCAAATATAAATAAATTAACGTACAAACGACAATGCAATTTTTTTGCTTTTAGTGAAATTTGTGGGACTTGAATCTCAAATCCTTAATAAAGGCCAAAAGCTTTTGAGGGAATAAGACATATTTTCTTTTCTTTTCTTTTCTTTTTTCCAATTGATGAAGAAGACGATAAGCATTGTGTTTTTCTTTTTCTAAAAAATGTTTTTAAAGAAAACTTTTACATCTAATAGTGGAAAACGCGTTCATTCAATTTCCTAACATATAATGTAATATTAGTTTCGATATCATTTTGTCAGATAGTGCTACAGCATAAAACTTCTTCATCAATATGAAGAGATTTCTTAAACTTTATAATTTTGAAAGCTGACAAGACTTGTTAACTTCGAAATTCAAATATTTGCAGTGGGTGATTTCAGAAAATTTTATTTATAGTCTCATCCGTGAGTGCATACGTGTGTCCATATCATATTTAATCATTTCATATTTTTGCGATGGAAAAATTAGAACTACAGATCCCACTGGATGATAAATGTTAGTTATAGACCTCTAATCTTTGAAATCTCAAAGGAAGGACTGTAGTCTTTACCCGTTGCTACCTTTGTTACTTAATATAACATTCACTTTATAAAAAGTTGGGTTAAGTTGCTTAAATAGCCTTCAACATTTCCCAAAAGTGTAAAAATAACCTTCAACAATTTTTGATATCAAAAGTAACCTTCAACTTTTAAAAAGGGAGCACGCCGTTAGTTGACCGTTAAC
>JBAGKO010000001.1:12134350-12147788 GCA_037177275.1 Acacia concinna | reverse complement strand
TCACTCATTTTATGTAGAATCTAGTCATAAATGAACCACAAAAAAAAATATTTTAGAGCTCCTCCAAATTAGGGGCCAAGGAGGGGCCAAGGATGGGAAAGCCAAGGAGGGAAGCCCCATCCGAGAGAGTTGCCTATTATTTGCGATTAGGCGCATTTATTGCATAAAATCCAACAACCCCAGGTTTCTCTCTCTCCCCAACGTAACACTGTACTTAACAAACAAGAAAACTTAAACTCTAACCAATATTTGGATAACCATTAATCATGACAGAAAAATTGCCAAACCCAAGTGGCTATATAGAATGGGCTACCATGACGAAAATAGAATGGGCCTAAATGGAGCCCAATAATTGGCCATGCCAAGCTCATTCAAGAATTGCATTTTTTAACCAAGTGGCTACATGTCATGCTTCCAAATTATAATCATATCTATCGAAGTGTCTGTTTGTTTACCTTAAAAAAATTGGTTTTAAAGCTGTTTATAAACGAGACAAAACGTCTCTTACATATTTAGCTTGTAAAAAGTAAAAATTATTTTTAAAAGCTAATCCAAACGAAATTTAAATGTTCAATGAGAGTAAAAAGCAGCACAAGCTCAACAAATTTATGATTCGAACTTAAATTTCCATAATAGAGTTCAATAACCTACTACCTTTGACCCTAAATATAAGATCCAGTTAACTTTTAAATAATCGTGAAAAAAGTAATTACATTATTTTAAATTATTTAAATTTATCATTTTTCTTCAAACTATTTTATCTAACTTATAAATTAATATATAATAAAATTATACACAATATATGATGTAATTAAATAACTTATTTATGTTCATCAATATCTCCAAAAAAGAGTTAAGCATGAATCTTATATTTAGGAACAGAAAGAGTATATTTCTGTGTCTCATGCTTCATACATAATACTAGCACCTAGCAATATCAGAATGCCCTCTCATATTGAAAAAGATCCAAATGTATTAACCTTTAATCCATTTTTATCATTCATTTTCATCCAAATTTTTAACCTTTACTCTCCCTAGTTCAATTCTGCTCTGGAAAAATCATTCAAATTATGTCAAACATACAAGACACAAAAGAGCTGAAAAAGAAGAAAGCGCACTGTAACATTTTTCTAAATTGCCAAATCTATATATTGACAGTTAAAAACATTACAGAATGAAGCCATTGTTTTATACACAGATAGATAACAAAGAAGAAGAGAATCAAAACAACTACCTACAAATTAAAGGATGACACACTATATCAAATCACAAAATATCTGCATTTAATTTCACATACCTCACTTATCAAGCTTCTCAATTAAATATACGACAAGTATATAATTTTCAAAGCTTTTGTGTCCAAGTATCATGCGACTGTATCATGCTGAAAACGTATATACTAGCCGTATTTTAATCGAAAGCCTAATAACAGAGATATGAAGAACTGCCCCCAAGTTCCAAGAACAGTCAAAAAACAAAAAAAATCAAAACCATTGTTTGTCATATGTCCCAATGGTCATCCAAACACGGAAGTACTATTGAAAGACCTTCATGGGGTCATTAGGGTCAATATCAGATATCAATGGAAGATCTACAGGCAAACCTTCTACACTCAATCCTTCATTTCTGAGCTTCCGGATTACTTCCTCAAACACAAATTGGTTGCCACTTTGGGTGAGATGCAAGCCATCACTGCATTTCAAGTTTATAAAAAGAAGAACACATGTCAATGTTAATATTAGTCTCAACAAAGATTAGGATACTCCAAAGTACTTTACCCAAAATACAATTAAAAAGGTGAAACCAGAACCCACCCTCCTAGTGTTTGTGTATATTTCTTTCAAATTTTTGTTTCAAATTCATAAGCTTCGAATTCAAATGGGAAATGACACTTAAATCCCAAAAGATTAATCTAATGACAGTTACATCCTAAAATAATTTGTTGTCGATTCAAACAGTTTGCAAACATGGGAATTTCATATGCAAATCGGGCATTTAAATCTTACCGGTGATTTCTAATGATCTGCAACTGAAATTCTCATGTTCATAACTATCTTAATGGATATTAGCAACTCTATCTTTTAGCAAAATTTATTGGGACCTAACTGTTATTAAATTGATCTTTTAGAACCAAATCGCAACTCCCCCAATTCAAATTCCAACAAACAAATTACAACCAGCAAATAATCATTAATGACTATTTCAGATGAAGAAATCTATGAAGTTTACTTAAATAATTAACAAGCAGCATTTAAATAGTGCCAGACTAGGAAAAGTTAACTTTTTACATTATTCAAATCATTCTTGGTTTTATCAGGTTAATTTTAAGCCTGCACTTTTTTAATTTGAAATAAAAGTACTTAAATGCATTGTCTACTAAAGGATGGACAAGGATCCCCAGCATAATCAAATAGGATCCAATTAGAATGAGAAAGAGACATGAGATTGTTGCCACACGTGTGTATAGACTATAGACCAAAATGAAAAAGTAGGACACACGTGTGTGGACCCCACTTCACCTCTCTTTGTCTAGTAAATGCCCCTGCAATTAAAACAACGGACAGGAAAAGAAAAAGTCAACCTCACACATCAGAACTCATTTTCACCTACATCTAGAGGAGGATTTGGATTCCGTGCTCATCTTTCAATCTTTTACCATCTATCCTAAAAGTGGATAAGTTTCTAACTGCTGATTTTTTAAAAAATGTAGTTTTACCTTTGAGAATTTGGGGGGGTGGGGGGGGAGGATATTAAACTGGGACAGTCCAAAACTGTCTCAAGGATGAGCACAAATCCTTAAGCTAACCTATGAATCTGGACTCATCCACAGATGACTATTCATTGATCTAGTCTCTAGACCATTCATAATCAGCTGATCAAAATTTCTGCCTGAATTTGAGAGGACCCTAAGGTGAGGAAGAGTCACTAAAATAGCCACTCATTTTTGGCAGCAGTTCCTCTACTTTTACCAAACCATGCCCAAAAAAGAGCTCACACACTAAACAAAGTCATTGCAGTGCATCTTATCAATGAATATTAGCTTCAATTAGATCTAATACGAGTCAGCAGTAAAACCTCAGAGGTGTCATATTTCATACTTAGAATAATTCGATTCACAAAAAATACAGGCATTAGTATGGACAACATGACAGATGAAACTATCAAGTGTTCATCTATAATTTTAGAATTCATGCAATGTAAGATGCATCTGTCAAACATGAGCTTTGCTTATCTGTAAAAGTTTGCATGCTTCATAGATCGACAGTCATTATTAATCCTCTAAAGTACTTTACAAGATACAATTTGAAAGAGATCTATAAAGGAGTGGGATGCCATTATCCAGATGGGACCACTAGGGTGGACCCCCTCCCCTTTCCCATGTCTTTGTCTAATTCCCCTTTCCCATGTCTTTGTCTAAGTCTCCAACTTAATACTTCGAAATTTCTTTTGACTTAGATGATCCAAATCCAGAGCAAAAGCATCAAACAGAGACAACCTCACATCATCACATGTTTATTGGGACTATCATCTAAAACATTTAACTTGATGTTTTATTATCAAAGAATGACCATATGATTAAAAAAATAATATATTATGATTAGAACCTTAAATATTCTTTTTTCCACTCAGGGCAGTGCTGCATTTTGGTCCAGAGGTCAATGACAGGTACTCCACATTCTCCAGCAATATCAGTGCATGCTCTGGCATATTGGCCAGCAGCTTCATTTGTCCTCTCTGGAAGGCCCTGCTTATTCTCAACATAAGGAAATCTGCGGCAAACGATTATAGAAATATTCCAACATAAGTAACCATCATTTTAGTTCTACTCATAAATATTATACATAGGAAAAAAAAGTTAATTTGTTAATACCAGTGAGGGAGGCTAAAGGGACAATTAAACCATACCTTAAGCGTGCATCTTCATCAATTGGAGGTGGTGTTATGAGGAGCACGTGAGTATTAGGCCATCGCTTCTGCAATGCAAAAAGAAAGCTATTAAAATTATTTCTCATCGTCTATATTGGAAGCTTAAAATATTACAGAATAAACATCCATTAATTTTTATTCTAACTTATTCTACAGAACCAAGATATAGCAGTATTGCGGAGTCTCTGGATCATGAGGTTAAGATTAGTTCAAAGTACAAACTTAAACAACAAATAAGTTCCTTTGAGTGAGTCAGATGCTGGAAACACTACAGAGGAATGTTCAGTACAGAACATAAAAGCCAGGCTTGTTCTCTTGAGATAGGAGGCAAAGTACTTTGATCATTATCAAAATATCCACCTTAGCTTAGAAATTAACATATCTTAATTAAGATTTAGAGATATAATTAGGAATAACTACGTATATTGAATTAAACCAAAGTCTGTAGCATCAACAGTCATCTGATGTCATATCGGAAAGCATAAGCAAGAGGATATTGATTAATTCATGTACGAAAATATCAAGGAGTATTTCAAATCAAGAACTTTACTACATGTTTAAAGTCATTAATTTTCATTTTACACCCCTATTTACTTTTCTGGTGAACACAATCCTTATTCATGAACTTCACAAAAAGATAAATAAATAAACCATTACATAAGCCAACATTCGTTGAGCCAATGAGCTTCACAAACCCATCTATATTCATGCATTTGAAAAGAAAATGGCACAAAAAAATCTGACAATATGTGAGGTTTATATATAATCCATCTTTACACATATCATCTTTTTTTTCCCCTCTATCTTTATGTGAATACTTAACATATATTCAAAAAATGAATGTAGAGATTCGCATTCCTAAAAAGGTTAACAAGCCCCCTCGAAAGGTCACAAGATTGTAATAAAAATCAAAAGCAATACCAAACTAGCCATCTGTAGTTCAGCCTATGGTACCTCTAAGAAAAGAGCGTCTACACAAAGTAGTTGGTGGGGACTCAAGTGTGCAATATAAAGCATGGGATCAGCCTACTTTTCAGAAGGTGTCATGGTCAAGTGGCATGTCCCACCAACACAAACACTTAAAGGCCACAACCACTGCATGCTTAAGGAATTATTCCCTGACGGGGCCCACTTCATAGCTCCCACAGCCATTTTTGACCAACCAAGCAAAGAAACATAAACCATAGAATAGCCATCCCCACTAAGGCACAAATGATTAGTCCTTTTCGGATTTGCACTCTCCTGATTAAAAAATTGAGCCGCTCAATTGTCTAAAAAATTGACAGCCAAATTTAGCAAAACGAGTTAAGCAAGCAGGGAAGGATCTATGGTGAAGTTTTCTTTTCTTTCATTGTTTCCTTTTTTTTTTTGTTTTTTTTTCCCCGGTTTTTGGGTGGGGGAACATACCAGTAAACAATATACCAGTGAGAATTCATTAGATAGATGTATAACCACGTGAGTTTTAACGCCAGAAATCCAGGATAATTTACTTTAGCAGGTGAGACGGTGGAGGTTGATTTACTGAATAACCACCTACATACCTAACTATATTTTATAGCCAAATTCATCTCAGGGATTTATATTCTCCAACATTTTGAAAGTATCTTTCAGTATAAAGTTAGAAGAAACGAAAATAAAAAACAGATAGAAAGAGAGATATAGACACCAATAGATCCGGATCCTCTATTTCTCTTCTTATTGCCCCCTTAGATCACTGGTTGAGACCTATGGCAATGTCTTGAAAATCGAATCAGACATCATACAAGAGAAGTTATCTAATGAAGATAGGATGAGGTACTAAGTATTAAAACAGAACAGTAAATTAACTGTAAGATATATATATATATATATATAGCATAGCTATAATAGGAAAATTATGTCTAAACTTCAAAGTTAGGACTTTCAGTTAATAATAAATAATAAAGTCAAGGTGCAGCACAAGTAAAAGCTATAGGAAATAATTAGGTCACCCATATACAGGGACCCAAAATTTGAAAGTGCAGCTGAATGCTCCAAACACCCATTGGGATCCGACCAACTCCTCTCACGCTCTCTTTCCCGACCAAACTTTCAGCTTTAAAGATTCTTCGACATCCAATTTCAACCTTAAGCGAATTCCCCCTACATTACAATCTAGTTCTAGTCTTGCTGATGATAAGCCCAAAATTTAACAAAATCCCCCACATAACAATCTAGTTCTACTCTAGTTTCAACAACTTACAGCTTTCTTACACTTAGGATTTAAACATGAACACTGGAGTGAGAGAGAAGGCTTACCTTGAAAAAGGAAACAACAGAGCAAAGGTTGTGCTTATATTCATGGAGAGGGACGTGCTGAAACCCTGAGCATCTATCTGGTAGACAAGCGTCATTAGCCCCAAAGAACACAGTCACAGCAATTGGTTCGCTTTCACTATCATCATCGCCTTGTTTCGCAGGAAAGACTCTGTCCAAAACCTTCAGAGCCCATCTCGTATTATAACCACTGTACCCTCTTAGCACCACATCGACCTGATCATTGACCAAATTAAACAAGGGAGCAAAAATACAGAGCGAAGTTGGTCAAAACCATCAGAGATAAACAGGACAGAGGCACAAAACAATCAAATAGTCTGTATTTGACTTTGTTCATAATACCGTGCGAGCGAAATGATCGGCCAGAGAAGCTCCCCAACCTCCGATTTCAAAGGATCCCTCCGTTATGGAGTCACCGAAAAGATAAATCTTTGGCCTCATCCCAAAGATTTATTTTATGGGTATTGCTTTCTCGAGCTTCTATGTAAAACCCCACAGTATCGGAATCGGAGAGATCCAGATTCAGAGGAGCCAAAGCTTCGTCTTCATCCTCTGACCTCTGCTCTGCGGCTACTAATATGTTAGTTACTTGCTGCATAAATATAATAAAGCTGTTATTATATTCCTTATTTTGTTGGTGGTAAAAGCTGCCATTTTTTAATGCACCTAATGCCAATTAATTGCCTCCAAAAGGCGTATTCTGATGCAAATGAACATAAGCAATTCTTTCTTAGACCCCCATCCAGTAATGTGGTGGCGCAACAACTAATTTTCAAGCTTTTTGTCTTTTTCTTTTCTCAACCAAAACATTGTTTTCAACCTTTTTTCAGTGCACCTACCCAGAGGGAAAAGGAAGGGGGAAAAAATCAATGCTCTGCACTCTGTATCTGGATTTTGCAGCATTATCTTATTTTTAAAAAGTTATATAAGTTTTTTGTTTTTTTTTGTGAGAACTGCACAAGAGAAAGTACAATCAAGAGGTTTCTTAAAATCTCCAATTTATAGTAAAGTGCCCTGAGACATTTTTACATTACATTTCTAATGTAAGAAGACCCTAACACCCTTAATTTGTTTTTTTTTTTGGCGGGGGGGGGGAGGGGAGAGGGGAGATAGAGGTATTTGAAGCCGTCAATACTTCTTTCTCTTTCACATAGCCTTGTTATCTCTCCTCGATATTCAACTTCATTGGCCAAGCGAAGCCGATATCATATTCGTCACCAACAATGATCACGGTTGGATGCCCGTACCCTAAGTAAACGTTCCCAATACCTGATTTTTTTTTCCATAAAGCTCAACTCGTTGTGACTGTCACAAATCTTGTTCTTTTGCAAATTTTGTTCTTCTTCTACAAATTTTGGGAGCTCTTAGCTAAAGACAACTCATGAGAAGGTATGAATATAATATAGGATTGGGGTGTTTGAGTATTTAGGATATCCTTATTTATATTTGTGAACTATTAAGGTTTACCTAGTTAAGTGCAAAGCATTTGTTATGGTTGTGGTTCCAATGTGTTTTTGTAGGGTTTTAGAGTTTGTGCTCTGTTTTTCAGTTGAGTGTGCTCTTTTATCACATCATAAATAGGAAGGAATCAACATCGGGTGAAAGTTTTGTAGTTACAACACCTAGTGTGCGAAAAACAAATATGTTGTTGATAGGGGCAGTAACAGTTGTTAATATGGGTTAAGAACTTGCTAATGACAATTATATTGTGCAAGTTGATAGTGGTGATGACTAGTGCGTCTAGAAAGAATCTACTATGTTTTCTTCGTATAGGGGACCTTTGTAATTAGTGGAGCATGTAATATAACATATGTTGGGGGTATAGTGAGAACAAAAGCCATTAAGGAAGTCACAAGTTGTGAAGAATTCAAAACGGATTTGTCATTGTGGCAAATGCAATAAGGCTAGTCACACTACCAAGACTAATAAGATTCCATAAAAAAAATACTCCATTAGTCCTATATATAGGGAAGAGAGAATATTTTTTTTTATTCTATTTATAAGGCACCTCATTAGAACTTTGATTTGAATGTACAATTTTACTTTTAACTTCTTTTTATTCTGCTGACACCATTTTCATTCAGTATTATTTATATATATATATTAAATAGGGGTATAGTTGAAAAATTGTTGAATTACATGGTAGAGTTGATGTGATTTAAAATTTTCCTTAGTCTGTGTGAAAAATGTTAGAAGTGTCATATATATACATATATAAGATAACATATTTTCTTAGAATCATTTCTCTTCTTTATCAATTAGTTTCTTATTAAGTTTGTGTGTATTGAAGTTATAAATAGTGTATACCAAGTTTTAATAGTTTAAATTTATTTATTTATGTTTACACTAATAATTTTATAAAATATTAAGGGTTAAGGGGCTTAAATATTCCTAAAATTTTCTCCCATCGGAATTGGGCGTCTGTTAGTTTTTGAGGGGGTAATTTTAACGCTCGGTTAAAGGCCTAAAAGATCTACAAGTAGTTGACTAACATATGATGAGGTGGCTCTACCACATAAGATATTATGGCCACATCATACTGCCTCATCATCTCCCATTTCCCCTCTCTCTCCTTCAATCCCAAGCCACTAAGTGCATCATCTTCATGGACTAACACCATCATCTTCATCCTCTTTCTAGTTTCACCTCCATGAACTCTTGCTACTCTATCATCATTATTAGCTAAAAATTCCACCATTCATAACCTAAAACTTATATCTCTCCATTCAGACTCAATCTCTCCCTCAAATTCAACCATCATACCCAAAAATATGCCTACTTCAACTTTCCAAGTTTGGCCGACTATCCCTGCATTCCACTTCAACTTTACCATATATTGTCCACCACAAATAACTCTGATAAAATCCATTAGCCACTAAGTGCTCCTCACAAGTGTCTAAAGGAACACGCCTCAATGTCATACTTGACGTAAGGACAAACAATAAACCCACAATCGTTAGCATGATTATGACACACTAGCTATATGAATTCCATAACTCCATCCCAATACTCCTTCAATGAATGATTCGCATGCGTCTATTCCTTTTTCTCCATTATCTAGATAATATACCAAAAAAACAAACACAATTAAAATAACTTAAAAATTATTAAATGACTACTTTAATATCAAGAAGCACTTAAAATTTACTAAGATAACAATGTTTACCCACTTCATCAATGCTAGAAACTAACAACTTTAGTGCAACAAACTTTTAAAATTATCCACACAACAATCTTCACATTCTCTTTATTCCCACTTCATCCATACAAATTAAACAAACTTTAATACAACTACAACAAATTAAACATTTGAAACATCCACACAACAAAATTCTTCACACTCTCTTAACAAAAAAAATAGGCAATTTCATCATCTAATTAAAGAGATCACAATAGTATATGAGAAAAACGTACAACATCCAGCAAAGTAAAACATATCGAATCACAAACCAGCAATTTTATCTTCTTTTAGGAGGAAAAAGAAGTATATCAATAATAAATTACCCAATAAAGGAGTAAACATTTACCAAAAGTGAGAGGAGATCATAACGTACAACTAGCAAATGGCGACCCACACAACCTAATGCACGCATGCAAGACCCACGACCCACGCAAGCAATAAAGGAGGACGTCGTAGAAATCTGCGATGAAGGAGAGGAAAAGGTAGGTAGAGGAGGTCAAAAATCTTCATCAAAGGTGAAAAACATAGCTCTTTGAAGATTTTCAAAGTTTCAAATGATGATAAAAAATTGGGTCTGTATGATATATTAACACAGTATATGGGGCAGTTGCTGTATTAAAACTATCATATATATAATTTATGGTGGTTGTTAAAAAAAAACTATCATGCATAGGCCATATATATGTTGGTTTTATAAACAAACTGTCATATATTATATGCTATTTTTTAGTACAAAAAACTGGACAATTATATGACGGTTTTATAAAAAATTGTTATATATATGTTTAACATATATGACGGTTATTATTAACAACCATCATATAAGTATATGAAAAAATTTCACCTCCCGATATATGATGTTTGTCTCAAAAACCGTTAATTATGAGGTGTCATGTATAGACAAATTTGTAGTCTGAGAATTAGAGAATTCTCATTCATTCTAAAGAGTTACATGGGTTTTTTTTTTTTTTTGCTAGTAGTTACATGGGTATTTAATATTTATACAATGAGTTTTTCTTCATGAGTATTAAATGCTATAAATGCTCATTTCTACCTACCAACTACTTATTTATTACCCACTTTCATCTATTGAGTACCATCTACCAACTACTTGTTAAATAGTAACTTATATCTACTAACTACTATATTAATTACAATATATTTCATAACATCAACAAAATGAAGAAGATAGATAATGGTATAAGAAGAAATAAGAGAAATAAGCTTGAATCTCTTCAAATATTCAATCTCCACTTCTTCAAAATCTCTAAGCCCTATATTGGGACCTATATGAGATAGTTTTTCAACTGCCATATATACATAATGGAGAGACAATATGACAATTGAGAATTGCCATATATGGGCAAAAAAACCATCACATATAGACAATTCTATAGTGGTGTAAAATCAGACTGGACCAGCCAGTTCAACCATGACAACTGCAAATAACCATCATCCAACCAAGAAAAAAAAAAAGAATCATTCAAAAATACTATCATTTGACCCTAAAAAATTCATAAACTCCCAAACTATATAAAAAAAAGCCCTATAAATATAATTTCCAATCATTATTTTTAATTTTTTTTAAACCCCAAACATTCAAATTCCACCTCTTTATACCTCATTGTGATCAATAATTAAATCTTAATTATAAACATCAATATTAAAATTTTGGATACTACAATTGAGAACTTGGTATCACAACTAGCAACTGTCCCATTTGGGCATTGTTCAAGTTCACTTATACACCAATTTGGTCCCAATTAACTCTATTTCGATTTCGATTTGACTCACTGACCCTTGATTTACTACTCTAACTCGTTCAGTGGTTGGTATGGGTTTAATAACGTTGAGTAGTATGACAAATTTATGTCTTTCCTTTTTTACCTGAAATTTATATAACTTCAAGTGAAAATTGTATTTATGTAAAAATTAAATTAAAATAATCGTTTCAATTTTCAGGACCCCTAAATCGAAATCATAACTTGGGTTATATATTAATACAATTAGCAAAAGGACTAAATGAGGCAATTAAAATAATCTTTTTTGTTTAATGATGTGATGTTTAGAGGCAAACTTTTGTTGGTTGTAAGTTTGGTGATTGATCTTCTAAAGAAGAGGAAGAGAAGGATTAGAAACCATCCAAAATAGTTATGTATGAGGGACATATCACACGAGACAAGCTCAAGTAGCAAAGGTAAGAACAAGACTAATAGCCAATGTATTTATAATTTGGTGGGTGGGAACATGGGCATAGTAAGCCAAAATCAAAAGAAGGAAAATGGACTTGAAAATGACATCACAGTGGTAGAAAATGCTAGTGATCATAGAAAAGGAAGGATGCAACACAAGATTGATAGACAATTGGAAGCAAACCATGATCAAATTAGAATCCGTGATCGCTCCCCCAGGACAAAGCCTTCATATCTGAATGATGTAAGCAATATCTGAGGAGTGTCGAGAAGTTCAAAGTCAATGGGAGTGGATACAATGGGGGAAGGGACGCAAAATTAGTGTGATGATGATAATTTGGATGAATTCGATGTGGTGCCAGAAACGATACGTGATAGGTAATTTGCTATCCTAGCTTTTCTGACTTTTGTTGTTTATGATTTTAGCAACCTGGAATTATAGGGGGGCTAGTGGCTGATCCTTCCCTCATTTAATTAAAGATATTATTCAGAAAAATAAGGTTGACATTCTATGCCTGCTTGAGCCTAGGATCAGTGGTAGTTGTGCGGATAGGGTAGTCAGAAGAAGTGGTTTTAATAATTGGTTTAGAATTGAGGCTAATGGTTTTGTGGGAAGAATATGGGTTCTTTGGAATGAATGGAATTTTGAGATTGAACATATTATTTCCACTACACAATTGCTTCACTGTCGGGTTCATTGTAAAAATTCTGGAAATAATTTTGTGACAACCTTTGTTTATAGCAAAACTAGCTATAGGAAAGGAGTTCAATTATGGAATCTTTGGTGTCTATTGCTAGGAGTAGTGATGAGGTGGTTAGTGTCAAGTGATTTTAATTCTTTTTGAACTCCTAGAAATAAAGAGGGAGGGGTCGAACCTCATCATCTGTCAATGAATCATTTTAATGAGTGTCTCTTTGAAGCTAGTTTATTGGAGATTAAAAATCCTATTGATAATTTCACTTGGGAAAAGGAAGGAATCAGGGAAAAGATTGATTAGGTGTTTGTAAATGCTTTCTGGGAGATGGAATTTCCTCACTCTCGAGTTTCCTATTATCTGAAATATAAGTCAGATCATAAAGTCATTGTAATAAATTGTGATAATTCCCCAACCGACCACAATATCAAGAACATTTTCAAGTACAAGTGGCTTGGCAGTTAGAGTAAGGTTTTGACACTTTTATTGATGCTGTTGGGGAGACAAGGACTGGTGTCAAGGCTTACTTGACTTCCAGGTAAAAGCGTATCATTGGAATAAAAATCATGTTGGGAGTTTCCCAAGAAGGAAAAGAGAAGTTTTAAGAAGGTTGGAAGGGATTGAAAAGCATAAGAGAAATGGTGTTCCCTCAGGTTTGTTTAGGTTGGAAAAGAAACTATGGGGGGGAGTATAATAAGTTGCTTCTTTAAGAAGAGATTGTTTGGTTTCAAAAATTGAGGTGTAGCTAGCTTTAAGGGGGAGATCATAACACACGGTTCTTTCATGCATCCATGATTATTAAGAGGAAGAAGTAGACGGTTGTGGCTCTGCAAAACAAGCAATGGGTTTGGGTTCGTAACAAAGAAGACTTGAAGGGAATTTAATGAAAATAAGTTATTTAACTTACTAAAATAAACCTCAAAAGCTTCAACAAGAGATAAAAATAGCATATGAATGCGAGCTTCTGCAACTCACGCACACTCTCTCATTCGTTCTCTCATTGACACTTGCGTGTGTGTGTGTGTGTGTCTCTTGGCAAGTGGGGTGTTTAAATTTAACACCCCATGTTTTCTTAAGTCGAAAGGGCCGTGGGCCCTTTTGACCTTTTTTTAAACTTACAAACAGACTCACGCACATATATATGTCTT
>JBAGKO010000001.1:12123480-12134250 GCA_037177275.1 Acacia concinna | reverse complement strand
ATGTGGGACATCTTCTTTTGCAAATAAAATTTTGAAACACTAGTGTCAAACAAGAACAAATAAACTAATAATTTTAAAGGATAGAAATGCTAATAATTAAACCACCATTAGATTTTAAATGCATCCTATGAGCCTAACATGTGGCTTAAACAAAATCCCATGCCATAAATAATTGACACAAACTTGCAAAGTCGGTTACTAAAAATCTAAAATATATTACACCTCTATAATAATAGCGTATGAATGGTTTTTTCATTGAATTCAAAGATTGAGATAAACTCTACTTTAGGTTCCATAAATTAAAGCAAAACGCTAAAAGCATTTCAGAATGACACACCAATATTATACAGTTTCATATTTCGAGAAACACTTGATTAGAATATTTATTTTTTCAAAGTCAGAGAATGAGAATCATGTACCTGTTTGATTGCACTCTTGATATACTTTGCGTACATAATTAGTGGAGCTAAAAACTTGGGACGCATAATCAAATCATGAGTAGGCAGATAAGCTTTTATCAATAGGTAATTGCCCTTTAGATTGTTGGCGGTAGCTTCTGAATTGTCATGCAACTTGGTGGACCTTCCAATTCTTCCTAGTTATGTGCAAGTCCAATCAGTAGTAACAATACCTGTAAATAAAAATTGATCCGAGTCGTGCCCAATGACACTATCCTAAAGAGCTATTCTACAACTACCGGCAAAAGAAGTTGTGGCACTCCTCAGGATTAAACGAATCCTTCCTAAAAATAGGATAAGCAGAACTATGGAAGATATTAGAACTCAGCAAGTATAAGAATATGATAAAGGAAGAAAAAGCTTGAGATTTCAAGAGCACATTGTATCTTGAGAACTTCATTTCAATCTCCTTTTATAGACAAGGAAATATAGATGTTGGGCAGCTTTGAAGCAAACATATGAATGCTTTCATAAATTTATTTAATAGCCATTATGTACCGTTATATAAAACGTTGATAATATTCAAGAAGGAAAATATAAAACGTTGGATGCAGTTATGATTTTTAAACCTTGCGAGATGTAATAAAATGGTTTAAAACCATTAACTTATGATATTAAAAAAATCAATAGATAAGTTTCCAAAATACAATGCTATAACGTACATATTTCTTCAAAGACACAAATAATAAATGGCATTAAAAATAATTAAAATAATTATTTTATAAATCTGAACCTAAAGAGCCCAACATCATTTTCTATGATAAAATCCTATTATAAAATATTAAAATATATTCACAAAATATATTTTCCATTGGTCTCTAATAAATACACTCAGACTCGCACGTAGGGGAAATTGTCGGGTTTCTATGTGATTTAATATTGTGCGAGTTCACTCCTCCTCTTAGCTTACTTAATAGTCCAAGATCAATCATTATCTGAACCCCAACAATATCAAATAATGTGGAACTTGTTCCTTATGACACACCCACTTATTATTTCTAACACAACCACATTAAGCATATTTTCAAAAAAGGGGATAACTTTACCTTCCTTTTCCGGTGAGTAAACACACACCACAAATCAGGGTAGCCAACCACGGATTTAACCACCCACAAACTTCACCAAGTCACTCCCCAAGAACCAGCGACGACAAGCAAGCTTCAAGGGCAAATAGATGGATTGAAGATGAGAGTGAGAAAGAGACGCTTATCTGCAAGCTTCGAGGATCCTTCGCCGTCAGCAATGTTCATACCAACGTTCCCCTTTCGAAGTACAACCAGCAACGATGAGATCAACGGCCGAGAGAGAGATGGGGAGATGGAAGGAAAAACATGCACATGCGTCACAAGAATCTTCCACCAATGACGGACATCTCCACGACGATGAGCTCTCGTTAGAAAAGAGGAAAAGCTGAGTGGGTGTCACAAGGTGAATGGCTTTAGGGAAGAGAGTGGAGAAAAGTGAAGTCAGGGAAGAGAGTGGAGCTGAGTGTGTGTTTAGGCTTTTTTGAGAGAGAAAAATGAAAATGGGGAAAGAACATGCAAGAGCGTTGGATGGTAAGTAGCTTTCATCTACTTTAAAAAAAAAACTACTTATTTAAGAAAAGTCCATTAACTTCTTTCCTCTACCAAAACAGCCTTTTAATGGAAAATTGCTTCACTTTTAATAAAAAGTTACTTAATGAGCTTTCTAAACAGGCTCTAAGTCACTTCTCTTATTCTAATCCAAGAACAACAACTTCTAAGAAATCTTTCTTCTTCTTCTTTTTCTAAAGCCATTTCTGATATGCCATTTAAAAAATAAATCACATCCAAATGAATCTTAGTTGCAGAATTATATTTAAGTAAATAATATACCTAAGTTTTGTTATTATACCAATCCACTGTTATCACAGTATTTGATATTCAATTCAATAGTCATTTTCCTTTCTTTCTTTGTTTTTTTTTTTTGGCCTTTTTGCTCAAAAGTAGTCATCTTCTCACGTAACAGACAGCGTGATGTGCACCTGCGCCTTAATAATATAGTAATAATTTTTATTTTGTCTGTACGTATATGAATTATTGAAAATTTTAAAAAATACTGTTGAAAAAAATGTAGGAAGCTCAGTGATAAAACTAATTAAGTTTTAAAAAAATGAAAAATACACATGATTTAATATAATTGAGACATAATAATTAATGTACAGTAATCATAAACTATAATTTATATTAAATTTATTTTTTTAAGAAAATACTACTTATTAAGCACTTAAACTTATAATAAGTAAAACTATTTCAATCAAATTAAAACAAGTATATTTTTCATCAATTAATTTACTTGAAATTTGTATTTTAAAAAAAACTTGAAGTCTATAACTAACTTTTAATTTGTTATTAATATTTTAAATTTATTTGTAAAATTTGAATACCCCTAAATAGGGTATGCATATTTAAGTGCATGATTGTTGTTGTTGTTGGTGTTTGGGTTTTTTCTTGTTTTTGTTTTCACTTTTTTTTGGGGGGGAAGACGCCTGTGGCCGGGGGACTTTGACCCAAAAAGATAAATAATAGATGCGTGTGGGACATCGTTTTTAAGAGGAACGTAACTGAGAACCATGAAACAGACCGTTTAATGGGGTTCATTATTCATTACATTCTGTTTTTTTAAAAAAAAAAAACCTGAAGATTACATTCTTTGTTCAAGGCTATTCATCATTTGCAACTGTTTAAAATGTTTTTGTTTGGTTTTCCTTGCAAGTCTTTTGTAGGCTTTTTAGTGGCTTATTGTGCTGTGACCTGTGATGTTACATGTACAATGTAACTTGTGGCTTAATACTAATTTCCCAAATTTTTGAGTGCCCCTCTGCATGGCAAGCTTGTCATTCTCAAAGAGTTTTTCGGCCTTGTAAATTTTGGGCAGCCCACGAGTGCTAGCCTGCCTAACCCACCTCTTGATGGGCTTGCATTTTGCTAACCTGAGTCTGTCAGCCAACTTTATTAATTTTTTTTTAAAAGAGCATTTATTATTTTTTTATTCTCACTCCCTTTTTTCGCTCATTTTGATTACACTCCATTTCTTTTGTATATTTATATCATGCAATCATTTTAATATCACAAAAATATATAAATTTCTCTCTTTCAAATTTAATAATTGTATATTAAATAAATATAATATGAAAAAATAAACATGTCACATAAAAAGTATGAGGAAGTTATTAATCACAGCATTAAAGATAATTAAATAAGGGTATTTGAGTTTATTTTATAAGATCTTTTTTTTAAAAAAATCATTTTTTAGCGAGCCAACCCTTGGGCTAAGCGAGGAGGGTTGGTGCAGCCCGACCATTGGCAAGATGACATTTAGCCAACCTAAACCCACCTAATTTAGTGGGTTGATGGGAGCCCAACCTATTTTCCAAACTCTATTACGAGCTCTTATTATTTTTTGTTTGTGTTGTTCATACTAAAAAATTGGGAACATTTTTTGTTTATGCTAAGACAAAAATAACAAAATTACGCATTTTTAATCTTGTATGATAATTAATGACTCTTTTAAACAAAGTATTACCATGTTATTTTGGGTAATAATAATACTCTGGTTCGAACTTCCAAGAAAAACATTTGTTCCAAAATGTAAAATGTTGAAGGGTAGTTAATGGTTGTTTTCCAATTTTATTCCTTAAAGCTAGATGATTGAAAAATAATACTCTACATATTTGCAAAAATGCCTTCATTTAAAAAAAGATAAAGTATATAAATTGTATTAATTTAAAACATACTAAATGACTTAACTAATAGAGAAAAAAACTTAGACAAAAACAAAACTAATGGGGAAAAACACAAAAATATAATTGAAAAGGGTCAAAGACAAATAATTTTTGCTGTTGTGGATTAAAATACTGGATGTGTGAAAATAGATACTATATATTAACACCTTGAGATTAATTAACAAATATAAAACTTATTTGTCTTTTATTTATTTTAATTGTGTTTTTGGTCTTTCTCCCTAAATAATATTTCTTGATCTATGTGAATTTGTAAACAACAACTTACTCTATACCGTTTTATTTCAGTTTATACGTCACTTGTACCCAAGATTTTAAAACTTGGGCTAGTTATTGAACCAACCGAGATACTGAGTCTATGGTTAGTAAGTTAGACCAAAGTCGAATAAGGGAAATAAACTAGTGAGGGAGGGAAGATTTCAGGACTATTAATATGAATTCTTAAAAAAATATTATTAAAAAAAAGAAAGGAAGCCGGTTGACTCCCAGACCCAATCTACCGGTCCAACCCAGGTTTAAAAACACTACTTATACCCCATTTTCACAAAATAAGAGAAGTATTAAATAGATAAAGTTTTCCTCTTTTTCCCCTTATTTATAAAATGTGCGCTTTTCTTACTTCATTTTTATTTTTCTGCATTTACATATCTTTTTTTCCGATGGTGTCTGCAGTTACATCTCTCTTCAGTCTCTTTATAATTTAATAGGGGTAAAATTATCAAAAGTTCATTTATTATTTTATCAGAGACTTTTATTTTAAAACAATTTTTTTTATTACAGATGAGTTATAAATTAAAATGGAGCGATATTTTAGATAAGGAGTTATAGCATTCATTATTTCGGCCGGTAATAAATACAAGAAGTCCGAGGCGGAGGGGATGAGGGCGACAACATTCGTCATTGGTACAGACGGCGGCGCCGTCCAGAGACAAAAGTATGGTAGAATTTGAAGTTTCAATGACAACGACAGAGAAAGCGTCTCCAACACGTCGTTTGACATTTCCCGTATGGGAAGGAAACTTGAAACGCGACTAGTTACCCCAGAAAGAAGTGTCGTTTACATTTTGTTTAATTTCCCAAAGCAGCTAAACCATCCATATGTCTATTACAACTAAACATTCGTCATGAAGGTGTGTTTGGATCCTGGATAGACTTAAACGCAGAAAAAGCCAATAATTAAGCAGTGTATTATGAATTAATAAACCAAACAAACATCAAGCAAGCGTCGCTTTCTTCCTGCCCCTACAAATTCAACATTACCACTAATTAACTAGAGCCAAGCTTATTAGATTCCGTATATCCTGTGGTGACCCGCAATTTTGATTCTTAGTTTCTTCTTCTTTAAGAAATTCTATGCTCTGAATTTAGTTCGTATTAGACATATTAATCAAGTCAAATGCGCGCACTCTTTCTCTCTAAATATTTCATTCTGTTTTAAAATATAGAACACGTTTTATAAAAAAATTATATTTTGCGGTTAATAAATCATATGCATAATTTGGAGTGAGATTTTTGTTACCATATTTTTTTAGTGTGATTAAAAGTATTGAGGTATATTATATACTTTCTTTGATCCGTAAGACTAATTTTTTGAAAATATTAATAAAGTTAATTAAATTACTTTAAAGTATTTATATTTATGTTTTTCTTCAAACTCTTTATCTAACTTATAAGCAAATGTAAAATTTATTGATACACAACATATAATATGATTAATTAACTTATTGAGCTTCATAATCTCTCCCAAAAAATAATTTTTTTACACACTCCCTCTGTTCCTATTTATAAGAACTTTTTGGAGAATTTTAAGAAAATTCTAAGAAAGATAATTATATTACTTAATAATATCATATGTTGTGTTTTATTACATTATATAGTAGTTCATAAGTCAAACAACATAATTTGAAGAAAAACGAAAAACTTTAATGTCTTAAAGTAAAGTAATATAATTAACTTTTTTAGAATTTTTTTAGGATCTTCTAAAATTGTCTTATAAATAAGAACGGAGGAAGTACTCACAATCATATTAAAGTTATAGAAGAGGGAGAATTCTAAGAAAAAGCTAAGGGAAATACATAAAAGACATATCAGTATAACGAAATTTGAAAATATTAGATCAGTTATTTTGTATTTTTTTTTGTGAAATTACTAAAATGTCACTGAATTTTAATAATAAGAGTGCCTTAATTCACAATAAAAGTACCTCAATTCATAATAACTCACAACTAAAATACGTAGTATCACTAAATGCTTCTATTGTTATTAATTGAGATACTCTTACTGTGAATTAAGATACTTTTATTGTTAAAATCTAGTGGCATTTTTGTAATTTCATAAAAAAAAAAGTAAAAATGACTAATCTGAAATTTCCAGATTTTGTTGTACTGAACTATCTATTTTCTATTTTCTTTATCTTTTATTTTTTTAGAATTCTCCCTCAAAAAAATCGTACTACAAGTTATAGAAAAATATTTTGTAAATGTGTGGCATTCCCCGTAGGTATTGGAAAACTACGCGTATGGAATATTGAAAATTCTGAAAGCAACTTTCTTTTTTGGTGTAAGAAAGTAACTATTTATAATGTATTTCTGATAGAGACTATTCATCTTTAAATTTGGGGTAATTAGAAATAACTATTTATAATGTATTTATGATAGAGACTATTCATCTTTTAATTTAGGATAATGACTTGGCAAATTAACCGCTAGTGTTGACATGTATAAATATTCTACAAGTTTAATTTTTGTTTTCATGTTTATTGAGTATGAGATTTTTATGGGAAAATGTGGCACAAGTAGGATCACATTTAATGCGATAGGACACTCATTGTTAATTCGGTAATTTGAAACGTTCAAGTTAGATTTAAATGGGTCATATTTAATTTTTCACATTTTGAATACATTTTTTATTTTTATCAAATTAAAATAATGACATAATTTCATTTAAATACCATTTGAATTTTAAAATCTTATATCAGTCCTACTACCAATAAAAGTAATGGAGTTACCCAAACTTATAATACAATTGAAAAGTCAATTTTATGGAAAATTATTGATTCAAAATTTTAAAATTAAAAAAATATTTAAATGCCCCCTAAAATAATCACTTTGTTTTGCCTCCTCGCTTTTCTCTAGTTTATAACTTGGCTTTACAAATTATAATGGAGATTGTCCCAAAATATAAGAAACAACTGTCCTTCTTTCTCCGTGCTAAAATATAAAAAATATTTAAAAAATATCTTGTACTTTAATTCTTTTTTTTCAGTTTTGCCCTTATTCAATACCAATGTATTAATTCTTATGTTGAACATAAAAGTTATCGTTCCTGAGAAGAGAAGAGATGAGTAGGGAGAGAGAGAGTGATGGACTTTAATAAGGGTGTTCTTTCTCTTATTTCATATCTCCTCACTAATAAGGGTGTTTTAGGAAAAATGAGTAATAATTATGATATACTTATATATTGTTCTTAACCGTCACTTCGAATTAAGATATTCGTTTAAATATCTTTTATATTTTAAGATGGAGGGAGTATTAAATTGGTCCAAACACATCACTATCCCATCCAGAAACTCCGCTTGCCTTATTGTTCTTTGGATTTCTTTTGCGATTTGTTTTATGAATCGTTTTAGTTCTCAGTTATGGAAACTTTCAACCCTCAGTTATAGTAATTGTACTTGATCTGGAATTGGTGTTGGGTGTGGCCTTTTGTTTTTGTGCTTCTGTCGAAATTTTTTTGAGCTTCCTGGCCTTTGATTTTTGAATGATAGCGCTGCAGTTTTGAATATTTTTGAATCAAATCATAAATTTCTTTTCAGACGTGGCTAATTTTTTTTGCATATGCATTTAGCTGGAGTCCACGTTGTCAAGATAATTCACTTGAGTGCCATGTCAATTCTTGCTAATGAAATTTCTAACCCGTTTATGTTAGTCTCTATTTAACTGTTTTATAGATAAGGGACTAACAAATTTAATGGCAGACCTTAAAAGATCTAATAAAAAGGAAAAAAAAAATAGAAGAGTATAAAGGCCTGATTCAAAACTAAATAAAACTATAAGCACCTCCAAATTAGTTTTCCCTAAAATTGAATGATAATTTGTATACAAAAATTAAATTTTAGTTTTAGCGTTATTTCTTTCTTCATAAGTAGTTGTAAAATTTCCATCTTATATATATTGAACTTCTTTTCTGTTGAAAGATAAACAAAAAATTTAACTTATTACACAACTGAGATTCAAGTTATAATTTTTTTTGGCAAACTTTTTTCTAGTTCATTCTTAACATTAAGTGACAAAAGATAGTGTGTGCGTGTGTGCGCTTTTAGTTACTGTCACAATTTGAGCATAAATCATTGTGTTCAGTTCTTTTAGTTACTGTGGATTTTTATTTGGTTCACTTCCTGCTTCCTTGTGCTGAGATCTTGGTCCTTCAAACAAGAGTTTATTTTGATGCTTTTTTTAATATAAAAAATACAAAGATCAATAGTTATAATCAAATCTTAATTTAATTACATGCTAAATGTATTTTTGTTTTCTTCAGAAAAGAACTGTTTCACGGTTTCGATCGCCACCTGTGCTAAATTAATTTAAATGAGAAGAATTATTGATAACGTCATGGTCTTGAAAATTATAGGTTAGATTGGCCACATTGTAGCGTGTATAAAAGTCCGACTATGTCCTTTTCATGTCATAAAATTCAATTATAAATAAGTTTTGGTTTTACCATTTTTCTTTTCTTTTTTGCCAACTTTACCATTATTTATTTCAATAGAAGTAGCTATAGAAATTTCAAATTATATACATATTGAATTTTTTTGGGTTGATAATTAAAAATGGCATTTAACTTATTATAGTTGAGATTCAAGTTATAAACCAATTTTAGGAGCAAAATATCCCAGAGTTCATTTTTAACATTACAAAACAAGTGTGCGTGGGGACGGGGAGATATATATTAGGTAATGCTATATTTTTCTTCAAAAAAATATTATTTACGAGAATCTAATTGTCATGAATTAGTATTTTTCTTCAAATCTACTCATTCGCTTTAGCTATAAATAGAGTTATTTCTCTTCACTTATTGCAGCAATCAAATTAGAATTGTGAGTCACAAATGAGGACTTCATCATTATGCTCTGTTTTTTGTCTTCAACTCTTTCTCTGTCTCTCTATTTCTTATTCCGTTGCTTTCCCATCATGCCGTCCTGACCAAAGCTCAGCCTTGCTACACTTCAAAAACTCATTTTCCATTCAAAAACCCCTCCCGACTTCCTTCACTTCTGAGGTTTGTGATTCATATGAAACCATATCATACCCAAAGACGTCAACTTGGAAGAATGGTACAAATTGTTGCTTATGGGATGGTGTTACTTGCAATCTATGGGGTCATGTGATTGGCCTCAATCTTAATTGTAGTTTGCTTCATGGTAAGCTCATTCCCAACAGTTCTCTCTTCCACCTTACCCATCTTCAAAAGCTTGACCTCAGTGGCAATAACTTTGATAGGTCTCAAATATCATCTAATTTTTCACAATTTGTAAGTTTAACACACCTATCCTTAATTGTTTGCAATTTTACTGGTGAAGTTCCACCTCATATCTCTCATCTTCACAAATTGGTTTCACTTAAAATTTTTGAGGATTGGAATCAACTCATTCTTAAAGAAAGCACTTGGGAGAGACTCACAACAAATATCACTCAAATAAAGGATCTTCGTCTATTTAGTGTGGATCTGTCATCCATACCTTTGAGTCATGTATTAAAAAATCTTTCCTCTTCTTTGGTTTCTCTTTGGCTCGCTGATGCTGGATTACATGGGAATTTGGATGAACAAATATTTTCATTCCCCCACCTTCAGTATATATATTTGGGTTATAACCCAAATCTCACAGGCTATCTTCCCAAGTCTAATTGGAACAATTCAATTAGAACGCTGCTTCTCCATAACACGAGTTTCACAGGAAAGTTGCCTCATTCCATTGGCCTTATAAAATCATTAAATAGATTGGATCTCTCGTCATGCCAATTCACTGGAGAACTTCCACCATCCTTATGGAACCTTACACAACTTACTTCCTTGGACCTCTCAAACAATAATTTTTTTGGTCAAATCTCATCATCACTCTCCAATCTTCAAAGCCTATATTTGTTCAACAATAGCTTCAATGGAAGAATTCCTTTGACTCATTCACTAGAATTTCTTGATGTGTCAAACAATGAGTTGAATGGCACAATTCCAGGGTCAATTTTTCATCTACAAAATCTTACATTCTTGGACTTTTCTCACAACTTCCTTCAAGGAGAGCTCCTTCCCTCTATTTGCAATTTTAACACACTTGAAATTCTTAACTTGTCCCATAATAACTTTACTGGCACCATTCCTCATTGTATTTTCAACTCCAACCTTACTCTTTGTGTATTAGATTTACAAAATAATAGCTTCTCTGGCATCATACCGAGTCTTTTGAGGTAGGAAACAATTTAAGAACCCTAAATCTTAATAGAAACTTTTTGGAAGGGTCATTACCTCAGTCTTTGCTCAATTGCACAAGGCTAA
>JBAGKO010000001.1:12002990-12031720 GCA_037177275.1 Acacia concinna | reverse complement strand
GAGCATCCACCCTCACACACAGCCACGGGCGATCACCCAGCATGCACACAGCAATTCATTGGCGTGAGCGTCCACCCTCGCACACAGCCTCGGGCGACCACCCCACACACAGTATATGCTAGATAATTCATGATGAATACAAAGACATGTAGTGTATCTTATAACAAATGAAAGACAAAGTTACTACCTGTCGACCTTCTAGCTATTATACCTTCTCCAGTCACCTTCTCTGCTAGTTGTCTCTTGGAGCTCAGGCAAAAATCAACTCCAATATTACATATTCCATATAGAGTGGTCAATGTCTATTCTAATCTTAATAACATAAATGTATTTATGTTATTCTTGACCCACCCATAAATCTTGGTTCTTTCACTTTATATTGTTGGTTGTTATAAAATAATCCCCTTAATCATTAACAGAATTTGCCCCAATTTACACTGAATTTAGAAAATTCATAACTTGGGATGGGGAGATCCAAATGACATGAGCCTTGTCTCTAATTAACCCTTAATAAATCTATTTTAGGGTCAATTATTAATTTATATCAAGTTACAAAGACTAGTCTCAAATTATAGGTAATATCAATCACTGTTCTACTAAAATCAGAGTTCTTCCATATTTCTAGTGTGAAATTGGAAAATTCACAACTCCCTCTAGGAAACATCAATTAAGGTGATTCCAAGTTAACTCTTATTATGTCTCCTTTATAGGAAAAATAATTTACAGAATTAATTTACATGAAACCCTTGAAAATGGGCTTTAAGCTTAATCTTTCATACTGACTCTCATGTTTTTCCCTGATTCAAAGACCTAACTTCCAAAAATCATAACTCTTTTTCTAGACATCTAATTGGTACATTCATGGACTCATTTTAAAACTTAGGATGTATACTAATAACGCATCAAATTTCATAAGAAACGAAATTGGTTTTCTATGTTAAAACATCACATGAAATTCATAGGTTAGAATTTATCCTGACAGATTTATGCAAATTTGTAAAATTCATATCTAAATATACAACACTCCAAATAACCTAGTTCCAAGCTTATTTAAAGCTCTATGTGTCTACTAATTTCTCACAAAATTTCATAGTTATCCAAGGTCATTTACCCCTGTTTTGAATAACTTCTTTTTCTGTAATCAGTGTTTTCTTTCCAGAATTTAACCTTAAATTCATAAAATCATATCTCTTAATTTATAAGTCTAAATTGCGTGATATAGGACTTATTTTAAAGCTTGACATGTCCTCTATCTTAATGCTATATTTTAGAGACAACGGGAATCATTTACTCTTTCAAAATCTCACTCGAAGCATAACAGCTTCTCTGAATCAAAAGGACAAGTTTCAAACTGCACCCCATTATGACACATTCATTTGCTTCTATTCAAATATAACCTACCACACCGAAAGCACAAACTTATATATTCATACATCATTTCAGTTCTAACCAAATAGATATAATCATGATTCTTGACTCACGCACATACATACATATATATGTATTTATTATCTCTATTTTTCTTTTTCCAAAAACCACAACTATGTATATATATTTTTTCAACATTCCATTACATAACCAAGACACACATGCATATATATATATATTCATTGCTTCTGTTTTAGAGACCCTTGTAGAGCCGAAGGATGACACATGCAGTCCATAAATCATCCTCAAAGCTACATGCATTCTCTGTTTTTTTTTCTTTTCCTCAATGCAAAAACTGAAACACATATATACATATATTTCCATTGCTTCTATTTCGACATTCATCATAGGATCTAAAACATGCACGCAACCTCTTCAAATTCAACTTCATCGTATATGCATTTGGTTCTGAATTTCCAAAACCCAACCAAAATACACATGCATTTTGATTTGAGTTTCTTAAATACTACATGTAGCCGAAATAGAACAGAAAATTGAAAGTATAAGGTGATATGAAAACTCACCAACTATAATCCTTTCACTTCCTCTTTGGTTTCTTGGTTTTGTAGTAACAGAATCGCATAACTCACTGTCTCATTTTTCTTTGGCTTCTCACAATGAACATGAAATGCAGAATGTAGCTCGTGATTTACTGAAGAATCAAAGCTCTCTATCTCCTTCTCTCAGTTTCTCATACTACAGCAAAGGTTCCTTTCTCAGGTTCACTCTAGTCTTTGCTTCTGATTTCTCTTGCCTTGGACCAAAGGAATGGCTTTTACAGAAATGAGAGTGATTTCGTTTTCTCTAGTTTCTTACTCTCTCTCTCTCTCTCTCAACTCACTCTCTCTTTGTTCCGTGGAAATAATATGGAATGGTTGGATAATAAGAGTGACTGAATCGCATGCATGCCCAGCTGTCCATGGCTTCCTCTCATATCTCCATCTATCCGTATGTCATGCATGAAGAGAAGAAAAAGAAAATAATGCATCCATGGCTATCATACACACCCTTGAACACGTGGAAGGAGAGAAGAAAAGAATAGCTAAATCAAGACATGTGTTTTACTATATGAGTGAGATGAAATATTACATTGAGCCTTTCAATGTTTTCCCAATTTCTATCTTAGTCCCTCTTTTTTTTCTAAAATAATCCCATATATTTAACCTCAACATTTTTCATTGATTTTATTTGCCCATTAGCTTCCTTAATTTCATAAAAAAATTTTCCTAAAATATTAGGCCAAACAATAACCTCTAAATATTTTTCTTGAATTATCTCAAGAAATTTGGCCTTTTATTTCAAAAATAACTTTCAAACTATTTGGAAAAATCAAACCTTCCTTGAATTTTCCTTCAAAATAAACATAAAATCATAAGATAATGATCTTATCATATTTAAAAGAATTTCCCAAAATTTTGGGATATTACAATATACACTGTATTGATCTATATGGGTCTCATCTTTCTTTGTTTTAGATGGGTGTTCACTATTTTGTACATTAGAGTTTGAATTATTAGGATATAAAGGTTCTAATGTGAGAAAAAGAGAAAGTATAGGTTTAGGTATTGAGGATTGAAATTCACACTTATTCTCCCCTGAATGAAGGACTCAGTGTAGTAAGGGTATTGTTTGGAAAAAGTAACACCTCAAACTCACGTAAAGATGGATAGACACAAGATCGTAGTATTTATACCCTTTTTGGGTGGCACAATAGCCAAGGAGAATGCAATTGATAGCATAAGCATCAAATTTAGATTGAGGATGATGTTGATGAATGAAAACCAAATAACTAAAGATACGAAGAGGTAAGGAATGATCGAGATGAACCACAGAATGTGTCTCTCAAAGTTTGTCAAGTGGAGACACGTTGGAGAGAACTCAACTTGGCATCATATTGATGAGATAGGTAGCAGTCAAAATTGCATCCCTCTAATAAAATTTTGGAATATTACACACCATCATAAGAGCTTGAGCAACATCTAGTAAGTGTCTATGTTTGCGTTCAATAACACCATTTTGTTGTGGACTATATAGACATGTATTGTGATGGAGGATGCCATTGGTTTTCAAAAAAGTATGCATGGAATTGTTAAAGTATTCAGTTCCATTATCGATATAGAGAATTTGGATGGAAGTATTAAATTGATTGGAGATAAATTGGAAAAAAGCCATGAACACAATGGAAACATGAGATTTGTCTTTAAGCAAGTACATCCAATACATACGAGTGTGATCATTAATAAAGGTAACAAACCATCGAGAATTCAAATGATTAGGAGTACGAGATGGTCCCTATACATCGATGTGAATAATAAAAAAATGTGAGTGGATTTATAAGTAGATGGAGAAAAAGACGTGAGATGGTGTTTAACAAACTCACATGTATCACAATGAAAATTTTTATTAATAAGAAGTTGTAGAAACAATTTTTGCAAATATGAAATATTCGGATGACCAAACCATTTGTGCCATAATAAAACATCAGTACTATTAGAGTTGGAATGAAGACCACTTAGTTGCAAACACAAAGCACTTACAATTGATTCATCAAGATAAAAGAGTCCATTATACTTACTAGCAGAATCAATCGTATTCCTTGACAACAACTTTGAAACACACAATAGGAAGGGAAAAAATTTGCAGAACAATTTGCATGCTTGGTTAGTTTATTGATGAATAATAGATTGCAAGCCAAATGAGGAACATGTAAAATAGATTTGAGATTTAGAGAATCTGTTAATTGCACAATGTCTTTTCCTACAATAGATGAAGAAGCACCATTCATTGTATGAATTATCTCATTACTAGCACTTGGAAGATAAGAAACAAACATCTAAGCATCAGAGGTCATATGATTAAAGGCACTGGTGTCAACAATCCATTTTGAGGGTAAAAATGTATGTAAAGCTATAGGGTTACCTTTATGTGCAACAAACGCAGTTGTTGTATGACTTTGGGAGGTTTGAAGAGCTTTAACCATTTCTAGAAGTTGATCAAACTTGTCTTTGGTAACAACAGTCACAAGATCATAGGACTCAAGCACTGTATGAAATCCCTTTAGTTTACATTTATGTGGTTTCCAATCTGGAGGTTTTCCATAAAGATCCCAACAGTGATCCTTCTTATGGTTAGGTTTTTTACAGTGGTCACAGAAAAATTTACCCTTTGGTATAAAACCAGATGAAGTAGCTAAGTTAGATGGAGCAAGTTATGTATTAATAGTATTTAAGGTAGAAGATTTAAAAACAGAAATAGTAGGATTTTGAGCCTTCAAAAGCATCACTTTGCGACGTGTTTCTTCCCTATAAATCTCATAAAACACTTATAGTATGGATGAGGCAGTGGAACGACTCAAGATGCGACTTCTAGTTTCATCAAATATTGAATCCAGACCAGGGAGGAATTGAAAAACATGTTTCTTCTTCAAACTTCGCTTCTTCAAGGTAGCTTCATCAAATGATTAGACATCCTCTTCGGTATGTAGGTCAACCTCTTGCCAAAGAGCAACAAGTTCTAAGTAATAATCAATAACGATAGAGGTACCTTGTTTCATATCCCAAATTATGGTTTTGAGGTCATATAAGACAGGTAAATCCTCTCCATCAGAATAAGAAGTAGGGAGGGCATCCCAAATATCCTTTACTGATAGCAAATACATGAAATTGCATTGCAAACCTGAAGTCATGGTATTAACAAGCCACAATGAAACCATGGAATTTTCTATCATCCATTTTTTCATTCCTAATGAGTTTGAATCTGCAAGTGCCTTTACTGCTCTGGTCAGATACTCAAGCTTACCTCAACCACCGATGGCAATCTTCACTGCTTGAGCCCAGTCCCTATAATTTGTGCTATTAAGCTTCTTATAAACAATTAGAGTGGTAGATCCATCAGTGATGGAGAAACCTCTAATGCGTGGATCAATGGTAGCAAAATCATCATTAGAGGCTGATATTGATGAAAACAGAGTGTTCCGTGAGTACCATGAAGTAGGTGAGGATGATGAGGTGAGATTGGATTCAGAAATCATTTCGCTAGGCTTTGATACCATATAGAGCAATGGTGATCATTGAAGTGAAATCTAATATATTATTCCTCTGATCAAATCATATATATACACACAAGTAAATTGAATCCTTAAGGATCAAGAAAGAATCATAAAAATAAAAATATAATCTCTCAACGTAATTACCCCGTATCATATCAGATATTCCCTCTCTAATTAATCTTTAAAAATCTATTAATAGTTAATAATATTTATATATTTACAACAAAAGATATTGTAATACCAGTTCTCATTAGTTCTCTCTAAGGTCCTAACACGAGAATTATCACATGAAAAATGTTAAGAGTAATAAGTTGAGTCAAAAGCATCAATAACCAAAGTTCCAACTCATCGCACATACCAACATGTGTTAGTAAGGTGTCAAGTGGGCTTAAAAATATCAATACATATAATATCATTCGTATAATCTCATAATTATACACATTAACTTATTTGAGTTTCTTCTAAGAAAGGTATGCAAATACATAAGCCTAAAAGGAGGACTATCCTTACCATTATGGAGACCTACACATAAGCCATAAGGGTCTATTCCTTTCTCTTAAGAATGAAAATAGCTGCGATATCATGTCCTTCTCTCTAATATGTTTGAGCCATGTAGGCTTATCCCAACAAGGACAAATAACCAACCCCATGGGCATCAATGGAAGGTCTTATCACGTGATAGTATTTGTCTCACAACAAGCCATAAGGGCCTACTCTTTTCTCTTAGAAACAAATAAGTCACTAAGCCTATCCCAATAGAAATGAATAACTAACTTAATATGCACTAATGCACCAATGAGAGTTCTTACTACGTGATAAGATTTGTCTATCATATTTTCATTCATCACAGTAAAATTCACCAATATCACAATGTCAATAATGCATAATGATTATCTCATAACTATTTATGGTAATACTCTTACAAACAATTCAAGATAAAACAAATTTTCAACACTTCCCATTTTCTCTTTAAATCCAAAATACCACAAGACAATTTTTTTAAATTAAGAAGATAACATGCTAATAGAAAGTACATATCTCCCTCCATTATTTTATATTACCAAAATCTCTCAAAGGTAAGGCAATACCATATATTACAAGTGGAAAGTGGTTACCTCTCAATAAACAAAGAAATATTAGCACAAACAAAGCTTGATGCTCAACATCAACAATCATGAATAAATCTATACAATTTAACATCACCATACATTAATTTATCAATCAATTGGGTAAAAAAAAACATGTAAACTTAATCCTATTTAGAGTTCTCAATTACACTATATGCCACACTTAATCATCCTAAGAAGACTTGATGTTTTCTTTAACTCAAATAGCTTGACTAATCCAATAAACAATCTTCAATTACTCAAATTATTCGAAAATCTTGATTTCACAACTTAACTACATATAGTTAAAATTTGCACTTTCAAGTAAAGAAAAAACCTCAAATTGCCAACAAAACATGACTAATCATTTTCACTCAAATTTCTATTTTCTTAAGCAATTCAAATCACTCAATTAAATCCTTAATAACTCCCAAATAGATTACTTTAATTAAAAACGCCTATTTCTTAAATGTGAAATTCCAACCTTCAAAAATCAATCTTAAATCTCAAAATTAAACCATCCAAAATTCAATAATACCTCTAATAAATCAAAATCAAGCATTTGATTGAAATTTAATCGGTAGAAATATCACATATATATATAACCCTAAAAATTTTAAATAAAAATAAAAATTTTAAATCCTCATATCCGTCAATAAATAAATCTAAACTAATAAAGCTTAACTATTGAAATAACTCTACAATTTTATAGTCTTATATTGTTAAAATTCAACACTTACTCTAAATTCTAATCCAAAAATTTTCTCTAATCTTTCAAAGCTACACTCATTACAAAGAGTATTTGTAACGTAAGTGCACAGGTTGCACCAAGTAATAAAGTGATAAGTAAAATATTGTTTCCACAAGGATTTTGTTCCAAAACCTAGTTATATATCGATTATCAAACTTTCGCCTAATTTGAGTTACACAATTATCAAGAGTGAAGGGGAACCATAAAAGAAACTTAAACTCAACTAAAAATTAATATTAACAAATGACTCTTTGACTTTAAGGATAAAATGAGGCCTATGATTATTTCTCCCCTTTTGTACTTCATAAAAATTGATTAACTTCCTCTGTATTGGTAATACAAATGAGTATATGTGTAAGTCTGGGATTCAACTACACTTGTCAAAACTCTCTCAAGTCAAAATCAAGTTTTTATCTTCACTAAAATGCTCAATTTCTTGATACAATTAGTGAAAATTAACATTAAGCAACAACTCTAAGGTGACAATGCAATGTTATTAAATATATCTCTAGTTTACTAAAAAATCATCCATTTAACAAGTAAACCTCAAGTCAAGCATGATTTTAACTAAGTTATACACCTAGATTAACTTTCTCAAGACAAATTCAAGTGAATAAATCACTCTAAATGGAGGCCAAACACTTAGAAGCTTTAGGAGAATGATAAAATCAATACATAAATATCATTAACTACCAAAAGAGAGAAGTATTCAAGAGTTAATCCATACAAAGGATCAAAATAAATCTAGAATCAAAGCTTTAGCTACACATATTCATAGAAACTATGAGAAAATGGGTATACATTAGAAACAAAAAAGCATAGTAGCATGTGAGAAGACGATAGAGAGGAAAAAACCAAGGAAATGAAGCTTGAATCTCTTCAAATCTTCAATCTCCACTTTATTCTCCTTCAAAATCTTCAAGCGCTAACAAAGAGAAGCTCCTAAGTTTCCCTAGAAGTCAAAAAGTTCATTTATGGCTGAGCTGGGCAACATTTATAATTGTTCTGTCTTCAAAATGCGCTGCTTCATTAATTTAGTTTTGGCTATGACCAAGATTTTTTGGTTGCAACCAAAAAATCTTTGTCCGATTTCTGGTTATGGCCAAGTTTTTGCTTGTCTTTTTGGCCACGGCCAAAAAGCTTCTATCTGGTGTAGTCCAGAACTATTTTGCTTCTTCTTCTCTTCTCATCTTTTCACTCATTGCCACTCCTTAGGCATATATTTTTGATTTAGAAGGGCTCTACATATGGCTCAGATGCTAATCCTATGAACACAATAACATCTATAATAGCCACAAGTTAAGAGATATGGCCAAAATATTAACAAATTTTATTCCTTCATCCCAAATGTCAACTAGGCACATTTTTCTTATATATGTATCCCAAAATATGTATGCATTCACCAAAAAGTGTAGGAAACTGAAGGTAAATGTGCCAAAATGACATAAATTTCACAAGGCTAACAAAGAACTAGTTGAGTATAACAACTTTTATACATAAAGTTTTGTAAAAGTAGATTTACTTACCAAAATAATCTCTAAAGCCTTCCCCTCACATGAAAATTGTGGATACACATATGAGAAAGAAGATGACTTAGATGGCTCATCTTTCTATATCTCCAAACAATAAAAACAAAAGGCTTGTTGAAAATTACCCCAAAAGACCTATAAGAAAAAGATATAACAAAAGGTTGTATGCTCCTTTCACTACTACAGAAATTCCAATATATAACGATTGTTTTTCGTTATATATGGCAGTTTTTCTTATATAATAAAAGGCCATATATTTATATATGGTGGTTCAACAACCGTTATTTATTGTCACTATATATGACGGTTTTCAAAAAGAGAAATTCTTGTGTGAACCCGTTTCGCCACGTCATTTGTGGTCTGACCAATTAAAATAAACAACTCAGCAAATGATTTGGCACTTCCTAAATATTAGTTGGCATATTAATAATATTAAAAGATTTTACAATATTCACCTTTTCATTATTTGCAAAATCTTAATTAATGTATTCATTTATTTTGAGAAAAAAAATGAAGATCACAAGCAGCTAACTAGGATTAATGTTCATTGAGTTGTTATATTTTAATTGATTAGACCACAAATGACATGGCAAACCAGGTTCATACAAGAATTTCTCTTTCAAATAAGGACCACCATGTGTACCTCATTTATAAATGACGGTTTTTTAAGAAACCGCAATATATATGTATATATAATGGTTGTTTATAAACAACTGCCAAGTATTCCCATTGTTTCAAACACAACAATTGCTAGAGTAACTCTTTGGCGATAATTCATACTCATATAGTAAAACAAGTTCATCCAGATCCTCTCATGTATCCATCCATGATGATATACTCTAATTTCTATCTTGAGCATATGCAGTGATATTAATTAGTTCTTCTTAATCACTATATGCAAGAAGCCATATATATGGTGATCAAAGAAGTAGTATATATATACCAATGTGCGTTGAAGATTGAGAAAATTAAAGTAAACCATAATCATAGATGGTGCAGAAGAGAATGTGAAGGAATTTGTTTGATGGAGGATTATGAATTATCTCTAGAGAAAGGCTCTAGCAGATGCTATGTCTAAAACGAACAAATGTGTTTACACACACACACACATATGCACCATAAGATATGATTAATTATATACATTAAAACTAGTTAGCTAGTTAAACCCATGAGCCAATATATATAATTCTATAAGCAATTAGCTAAACATGAATATAACATATATATATATGTATAATTTAAAGAAGGGTAAAGGTGCATATTTGACAAACAACTGTTTCCTTAGAGGCGTCTAGCAAAAATAACTATTTTGAAGCAAAAATAGACATTATAACTAAAGGGATTTAAAAGAATATAAGAATTTAAAAAATTTTGGACATTCAAATATTTGTCTTATAAATGTCAATATTTGTCTTTCTATTGACAAAACTTACTTTTATCTTAACCAAAAGTATTGACATTGGGACCCACATGTCAGAAAAAGTAATAGCAGTTAACGACATTGTTAATTTTGCTCCAAAAAAAATCTTTATGTCTATTTTTGCACCTCAAAATAGTTATTTGTGCTGGACGCCCTGAGGAAATAGTTATCTATCAAATCTACACCTTTACCCTTTAAAGAACATAACGTAACAAAGCAACAATATAATAATTGGATTGGAAGAAATAAATTTATTTAAGTTATTAATTAATTAATTTCTCTAGTTTTCCTACTATCATTAAGCTTGTTGCATCACTATAACAGGGGGTATTATATATATAATTATTCTAAATGCCAAATAAAGTTAATAATAGTGACAAAAATCAATAGAGAAACCAGACATATATATAATTTAATTTACCTAATTTTTTTCTTGAGAAAGCATGCATTAGCTTATTACATATATAAAGCCATAAGAAATAGAAGAATTTCTTGGAAATCCTATATATCTACAAGATCCATTCATTCTTTTTTGTCAGAAAGATATATAGTAAATTAAAGAACAATCAATAACAAGCTACTATAAAGTGAGCATTATTATATTAATCAATAATTCCAGTAGATCTCAAAGAAAACAAGCATTGAATGATGATTAATAGTTATCAAATAAGGACCATAATCCCCATATTAAAAGCACACAGAGCAACAAGATCAATCATTTTGGCACATTAGAGAAACAAGATATGTACAACAAAGAAAAAAGCAAGATTGCTTAGAAAGTTCTCTTTATTCAAAGAACACAAAACCCATGATCCCTTTAAATATTTCAGCAGTAAACCAACAATTTTGGGCCCATTTAGCCGTGACTTATCAGGAATGACTTATTTTTATAAGTGGCTTATGATAAGGAACTTATAAAAATAAGTAACTTATGAGAAGTCAATTGTGTTTGGATTGGGGGTAGGAAAAGTGGCTTATTGGGGGTAGAATAAGTTACTTATGTTTGGATTGAGATAAAAAAAAGTGACTTATTTTCATAAGTAATTTTTTCCAGCTTATGAAAATAAGTTACTTATTTTTAGTATAAGTTGAGAGCACTTAGAGAGAGAGAGAGACCTCCTCTGCTTCCTCTTCTACCTGTTTCAGACGCAATCCTTCCCTTCATTCTTCCCTCGTATCTTTGTGCCTTTTACTTGTAATTTTTTTATGTTTTGAATAAAATTGTGTTTTATAATTTGTGTTCACCATATCCTTTTCCTTCCTCTGGTAAATGGACCTTGGCAGATTCTATGTATTAGAACGACAAATTTGGCAGGTTCAACCACCTTTGCCTTATAGTCTATACGTCTCTCTCAAATTTACTTCAAAGCATCATCTTTCATACATTTTAAAGTTTATTTATGAATTAAGAAGTCCGTCTTCTCCTCTACTTCACATTCTTCTATTCTCCTCCCTTCCTCTTCTCCACCTTCGGGGCCTCTCCCATAACTTGGTATCAGAGCCAGAAGGTGAAGCTGGGATGTATTAATTAAATCTGGATATATTTTTATGTCATTAAAATTATTGTTAACATATTAGTAAAATTTATGGATCTTGACTTGCTAGTGCGCAATATATAGCTCTTATTTCTCATACATGAGCCCCACGCGTAGTGTATGATATTAAAAAAAAGAGTCTAGAAATGTGCGGTTAAAGTTAAATCTGCAAAATTTTACTAATATCATATAAAGCTATTTTAATCCATAAAAATTGGTACTTTTTTAATTATCACCACTACAGATCAGAAGGCAAAGATACTAAGGCAAGGGAGAATTCATCATATTACTCCTCGTCGCTTATCATTCACACTTTTTACTTCTGCTTATTTATATCTCAGTCATTTACCTTTCAGCTCTTTACATTCTGCAACCTTATTTTTAATTCTACCATTTATCCATCCATGTCTTCTCTTTTCTGTTCCTTTATGTTCTGGTAGTAGTTCTTCTACTACCTCATCAAACTCTTTCAAAAATGATGAGGGACCTAATTCTTCAACTAAATGAATTTTAAAGAGGAAATCTCTTTCCAAAACATAAACCAAAAAATTGATGATTGGAGTTTACCTCTTAATTTCTTCAAATACTCTTTCAAACTCAAAACAAGAGTTGGTTGACCAGGTCTGATTATGTTATTAGAACTGTAGAAGAATCGATTCTTGTTAGACCGGAGAAAGAAGATTTCTTTCTCCTTTCACGAAAATCGATTGACAAACATGAACAAGATTATAATTTCTTGCACATCGGATGTGTCCAAGTTGCTCTTAAATCTCTTATTTGAAAAGGATTAAACGTTTCTGGCTTAGTATGCTTTATAGATGCAAGGCACTACAACTTTGTTGGCTCTCTGCTGGCGGCAGTAGAAGTTGGTCTTCATAATGGACCTGTTTACTTCAATTGCTATCCATATCGAATGGTAGATTTGAAATATGAACATATCCTTGAAGCCCTTAAACTCAAAATTAAACTTAACATACTAGACATGTTACCAGGGGCTATACCTATTACCCTAATATATAGGACACAATATATAGTCCTAAACTCAACTATGTCAACGGTCCAAATTTCCCCAAACAATGGTCAAACTATACTATTTTTAATAGATCATGCAAATGCTAACTTGACTATTCCCAAGACAATCATGTGGGAAGATGTCCAGCTTCCAGATAGCTGGAAAATGAAAGAGGCACAAGGCCTGTCCCTAAACTAGTACCTCAGGTGAGCAAGATTACTCAAACATCAAAAGGGGACGTTGAGTTATCATTTGAACATCTTAGAAGATCTTGTTCACAAATATCACATACCCATATGACTATAACCTCAATCAATGAAGATTGTAGATCTATTAGATTTGAGTCAACATGTTACTCTTGTTCCTTTCTACCACCTTTACCATCGGTCATTCACATGCCAACACCGCCAACACCACCAACACCACTTGTCATTCACATACCAACACCACCAATACCCCATATACAAACAACAACACCAACAATAACTAACATTTGCATGCCTCTAGTCACCACAAAATCACAAGCACCTACAGTACCTATGGCTGCTATGTCACTCCATCATGTTGACAATACTTCAAATATCCCTCAAACAAGTTATGAAAAGGATGAAGGCTTAAAATCTATTGAGTCTCCAACCTATTCATCACTAGGGGAACCCTATGAAATAAACGTTTTACAAACTGTTTTCTAGATTGAAAAACAAACATTACAAAAGGAATTTTACTCTAAAAAATACACCTTCTAAAGGAATTGGGTTTTAGAAAATTTCAAAGGATCTACTGGGAAACATATTCAAAAAAAAAATTCTATAGCTTCCTTGAAATGATTGAAATGAATATCCTATTTTTTGACTGGTTTGATGCATATGCTCAAGATCAAAATTTGGAATATCTATTCTTCAAAACTGTCAATATGACAAAAAAACAATGGAAAACCTCTGAAGGACAACTTATTTCTTCTGAGTTTCTTCCTTCAAAATGAGTGCAAGTGCCTTAAAAGGTAGATGATAAAGGTCAACCAATTATGGCAGCACCTTTTAAATTCAAAAACATTGAACTACTAGTTGAGACAACTGATATTAGAAATATTGTTGAACAAAATAATTATACCAATCAATATTTTCAGGTATTGGGTGATTATTTTGTCCACACACCAATGACCCAGCCTAAAACCAACATTGAAACACCACTTTTCAAACCTTACCAAATGAGCCTGACAATTAGAACAAACTTCCAAACAAAAAGATCTAATTTGGTTAAGGAAGTTGACAAAAGGATCAGTCAACTCCAACTTACTAACAAAACCATCCCAAAAACTCCTCAATCTTCGTCATCCCGATCAAAGGATGTTATGAACTTTGAACAAGTTTCTGAACCTGAATATGCAATAGATGATTCTCAACTTCAAATTAACCACCAAAATTGGAAACAACCAACCAAACTCTACTACCATAGAGCTAGCCCTTCAGACATTCTGCTTGAAGAAAGAATAAACCAAAACTTTAAATTGTTTAATGCTGATCACATCTATGAATGGAATATAGATGGTCAGAGTGAAACAAACATTTTGCAAATCCTCCAGCAAATGACAATAGTTAGTATTGCTTACCAAACTTCACATGATTTTTTAGATGAAATGATTACCAACCTTCTAGTTTTTGCTTTTACTGGACAACTCAGGATGGTGGGATGATTATCTAACTGCTGAGGATAAAAATATTATTTACCAAACTGTCAAAACTGAACGAGATGAAACACCCATAACCCACCAGGGCCAGCCTATTCCTGATTCGGTAAATACATTAGTATTCACAATCATCAAACACTTTTTTTTGGTGATCCTTCCACTTGGAGAGATCAATCAGCAGAACTCTTGCCAAATCTTAAATGCAAAACTCTATATGATTTTAGATGGTATAAGGATACATTCCTATCCAGAGTGCTCACTAGAGAAGATGCCAATAAACCATTTTGAAAAGAAAAATTCTTAGCCGGATTACCTACGTCTTTAGGTGATAAGGTTAGGAACAAATTTAGAGAACAAAATTATGTCCAAAACACTACTCTTAAGATTTGCAAGGATGACAAAATTCAATGGCAACTAGCCAAAGAAAAGGCCACGAGTAGAAAAGAATTGGGAACTTTCTGTGAACAATTTGAGTTCCCTACTTATAAGCAAGCAAAACCTCGCCACAAACCTCACCATGAAACCTACCATAAAAAGAAAAAACGTGTTTACAAAAAATACAAACATAATACATCTCCTAGAAGGTCCAAACAGGAATTTCGATCCAAACCTAAAAACAATTTTACTAAACAAACAAAAGTCACATGTTTTAAATGTGGCCAGGCATGACACATTTCCAAATACTATCGGTTTTTCAGAAAACTAAAGAAAATCAAATGTGTTAAGGAACCTCTGTTTGAGCAAATAAACAACCTATTGATTGAAACCTTTGAATCAGAATTTGAAAGGAATTCAAACTCTTCTAAAGATCTCAATAATATCCAAAATGATATGTTCTAGTATATAAGTTACTTATGTTCATAAGCCCTTATCAAACACTAAAACCTCATAAGCTACTTATTTCTTTTAGTCAACGCCCCCTAACGCTTTACAACGCTTCAAGTAAACAAGCTCTTTGTATAACAAAGTAGACTTAAGGGAAAAAAATTCTCACTTTTATTTGGTTCATAACTGCAAATAGAGATTCGAATCACACCTAATGTTAAACACAAAATCATCCATCGATAGATGGGTTCACAAAATCACGATTTTAACAACAATGGAGAGGAAAATGAAGGTAAGGACATCGAAAAACAATGGTAAGAGGATGTTCGATGAGAGCGCAAGATGAAGAGGCCTTACAGGTTAAGATTTTGCAAATAGGGTTCAAAGAGTCCAGTTTTTATAAACACATATATATGATGGTTGTTAATTAAAAACCATCATATATTCTTTTTATATATGACAGTTTTTAGAAAACTATCATATATTTATTTATTATATATGAAATTATTTTAATAAACCGTCATATATATCAAAACGGAATGTCGATTCAAATTTCACTTCTTTATATATGACAAATTTTTGAAAACCGCCATATATATTGTACCTATATATGGCATTGCTTTCTAAAAATCGTCACATTTGTCAAAAGCGAGCATCAATTCAATTCTCACCTCTTCATATCTAACAATGTTTCTAATAACCGCGATATATAGAGCGTCATATATACATAAAGTTGTTGTAGTGTTTTCTCCTCCTCCTCCTCCCCTCTCTTTTTTTTTTTTTGGTAATCCTCTTATTCCTTTCATTCATTTTTTTTAATTTTTTTTATTTCTTCTTCCATCATATATTAAAATAACTTACATATATTTTCTTATATCATATTTTGAGTAAATTCCTGTTCCTCAAATAATGACATAATAAATTCTATTTATCATGAAATAATCTTTTTTTAATATTACTTAAATTTCATAATAAAATTTGGGATGTTACAACTTTCCAAATCTAAAAAGAATTGTATCCTCAAAATTTAGCAAAATAAATAAGAAAGACGGAAAACACTAACCAAGGAAAACAAATGGGACACATGCCAAATATGTTTCTCAGCCTTTTAGGTGACATTACCAAGTCATACTCTTCCAGAAAACTTTGACCAAGCAAATGATTTAATTTAAAAAGAAAATATGAGGACCAAGTCCTTTGCCATGTCATTATAATTAAATAAAATAATGTTAATTGCCATGTCAATTGTCCTAATAAGTATGCCACATAAACTATTTAAATGGTGTTAGTGCCACATTAGATGAATTAATACCATTAAAGGCAAGATTAAGTCCTTTTAAAATTTCAAAAACTAACTATTATAAACAAAGTAAATTTAAAAGACAAAAACTATCAATTTCAAGTTTAAGAGACAAAAGCTAAAATTAAGCCATGTTTAAAATATAAAAAAAATTTATTAACCCTTTAAATAAAGTACATAAAAGCCCATGAGCTGACCTTAAGCCCACGGATTCAAGGGAAGCTTCAATACTTTAGTGGTTTTATAGCGCATGAGCTTTTTTAGTCCAACTTGTATGCCATGGTCCAACAAGATCTGCCATTTAGAACAGGCTGTCTTGACAACTTTAGTATTGACTATTTGAAGGAATGATGTTTTTTCTAAGGTCAATTTTTTTCTTTTGGGCTTAAAGCCTTCTTAATTCTTAATTCCACCAAAGACGCGCAAGGATCTATTCAGGCCTAAGCATAACAACTTGTTGGGCTTTTACTAATTTCTTTTCAGTCTTTTTAAAAATTTATTCATATAATTTAAAAATATGATATAAAGTTCACGATTGTTCTGATGACAACAAGTAAGTAATGCGTGAATTTAAATTATTAATTAGTATCAATGGTTGTATAAAATAAAATCATTTTAAAATATGTATTTTCTTAACACTACAGTTAGCTTTTTTAAAAAAATATTTTCACTCCTAAAATATGATTTAGTATTAATTTCTTGTGAGGTTTTAGTTGCCATTTTCCTAAAATATTACTATACATTTATTTTTTCATGTCGGTTCCTGCAAAGGATTCCTTTAGCGCGAAACAAGTTTGGGTGCTCGAGGACCTAAACTCATTATATTTGAACTATTTTCCCGGGCTAAATTTGATTTATTTTTGTACACAATTATTTTAATAGGTACAGCATCTAAAATCAACATAAATTTCTTTGTTGAATATGGTAAATTATGCTTTTACTTTACAAAATTATGTCAACTTGCTATATATTTATTTTTGTACCTATATATGGAGTTTACTAATTTTATGTTTTTACTGTACAAAATTATGTCAACTTGCTATTAAATTCATGTGATTTTATTCGATTTAATTATGTTCAATGACTTTATATGTGAATTTCACATAAATTTCTTTGTTGAATATGGTAAATTATACATGTTGATTATTTAATTTTAATTATTCATATTTAAAATGTATTTAAATTAAATTATTGCATATATTGTATACTTTTAACCATCTTTATTAATAAAGGTAAACTCTTATAAGTTTACAATACAAGTTTATGATCTAAGTTTATGTACTGGTCACGAATTTACTTAAACTCTTTCTTTTTTGTCAAACCCCTCTCTGATTCCACATTTGTAGAGAGTACAAGTGCAATTCAATAATATGCAAGAAATAGCCTAAACACAGTACTGATATATTTATTACAAACTTGGGTAAATACATGGCTTCTCACAGGATTATCAGCTCCTCAAAACAAAAGCCTTCTTCTTCTTCATCTTCTTCTTCTTCTTTCGCACTGGGTCTAGTCCTTAAGTATTCAATCACTCTGTTCTTGCCTTGAAAACTTTATCCTTTAGCTAAGTAAATTATATTTTATTGAAAGGGTGAGATTCAAATGAATCTCAGTAGTAACAAATAGTCAATCATAGATATATGCGAATATACTAAACATGAAAAGCAACCATCGTCATCATCATATCACAGTCATCAAGTCATCATCATTAAAAAAATGCAAAATGCAATGCATGTCTCATGTCTCATGTCTCACAGCAAATTGTAAATAGTCATACCGCCTCACGGGCATCCTCACCTCAACCCTATGGGCGCTAGCTAGTCACAGGCCAGTGGTGAACCAAAATCGGTCACACTATCTCAATCCATGGTGAACAGAAATGATTACATCATCTTATGGGCGTTAGCCCGTCTTAGTCTCAGTCTAACAGTGCACCCAAAGTGTCACATTGTCTCCCTGGTGTCCCCGCGTCTTAGTCTTAGTCTCATGCATGGCATACAATACATGCAACATATCACAATCATTATGAAAGATAGAGTTACTACCTGAACGTCTTTCCACATTTGATGGTCCTACTACCTTTTTGATCCTACTAAGAAAATATCGTATCCTACAAGTCCAATTCACCATAATAAGCTATTACTTATTAAATACTTAAGACCTAAGTGGATTCAAAGGTTGAAAACCAATTAATCATATCGAATTCGCCTAATTACCAAACTGCCTTTAGGGGTACTGATTTCTTTCCTTTTATACTCGATATAATTTCGGTTTCCCAAAAAATTTGTCTTGGCCTACCCCTACACAATTTCACGTCCTAAATCCATTTTTTGGCTTAAAATTCCCAAAATCATACTCCTTCCCCCTGTTCTTGCATTAATATAAAATTGGCACAAATTTTGCCAAAATTGCCATTTTCTATCCTAATACTTCCAAAATCATGTTCTTACTTTTACCCCACACAATTTTCATTTTAAGCACATTGGAATCATCAAACAAGCCAAAATCCAACTCTAATACTCCCAAACAGAGCCTACACGAAACATAGTAGAATTTTCAAAAATTATGTTTCCATGTTCCCTTTACAAAACACTCTTCTTTATACTTCAAACCACTTGTCTAAGCCATTAACCAACCCTTCCACATGATTCAACCTAATTTGGACAGCACCTATTCTTAGGGTTTGTGCTTCCCAAAATGTAAAACAAGTCCAAATCAACCAATAAACTACAACAACCACCATCAACTATACAAGTCATCACATATCAATAAGAAGAACAAGGTTTTGGAAGATACCTCTTGTCTTCTTGATTTGAGCTTGCCAATACTAAACCCTGAGCCTTCTTTTCTTTAATTTTCTTTTTAATAAACATAAATCCAAAGACACATAAGGGATTAGAGAAGGTTTCTTGAAGGATTCAAGGCAAGAAACCATGAATTTTACACACCAACTTACCTATATCCCTTTTGCTTCTCTTCTTTTCCTTCCTCTTCTCTCTTTGGTGCTTGGAACTCCCTCTCTCTTGGCTGCCTTGATTCTGCACGAAATTGAGGGCAGATCATGCCCTTAGTGTTGCCTCTTGCACATTTAAAACATGTGCTTAATTAATTAATTAATTAATTAAGAAAAATACATGGCCACATGATTTACTTTTTCTTAGTCTTGATATTTAGCTTGTAAGACTTAATCCAAGCCCTTCATTTTGGCATTCCCATCTTGCCCTTGGGCTTAAATCTTGTCTTACCTTTTTATCCTTGAATGAGCCACTAATTAACAACCCACCATTACATTTTTTACAATTTTTGGATTTTTTGACAGAATTTTCACTTAAATTTGAAAATTCATATATAATAATATATATGTCCAATTGAGATTATTCCAAAGCCCAAATGTCCCTTTTTGATCCTAATTTTAGGGAAAAATACTTTATTTACTCAATTGAAATCCAAACATTCCTAAGAAATTCATGTTTGTATACTACTCAAGAAACTTGCGAATTTCACTAGGCTAAATTCAAAAATTCATATTTCCTAGTATATATATCCTAATCTCACATATGACATATCAAATTAAAGCTTGAAATGTATACTTTTAGACTAGAAAATTTTACAATTTTTGGACATCATTATCCTAGGTAAAAACGATGCACAACAGAATTGCCTATTGTCACTTTCTAGAAATCAGCCAAAACTTACTTTGGCTACAATTCTTACACCAAAATCTATAATTTTAGTCCTCGTATCTTGTCATGTAATTGGAAAATTTTGGTGAATAAAAAATTTGGGATGTTACATTTTTAAATTATAAATACATTTTTATAAGAAGCGGTAATTATAAGAGTATCATTATTTTTAAATTATATATATTAAATAACAATATTTAAAATTTAAAAATTAAATTAAATATGCATCGTTATAGTTCAGATTGGTGATGAATATACTAAGCCTATCCAAGCAATATAATGAGCACAAAATGTGCTCCCTTGCTTTAATGCCGAAGGTCAACGTTTTACCCTCTGGGCCCCATTAAGCCACTAAACTAAACAAAATGCATTATTTATTTACTTATTTTTAAAAAATAGTACAAAATTGAACACCACATCGTTTTGTGTCATATAATATTAAGGGTGTGTTTGGGGGTTGTTTAAGTTAGGTTGAATAAGGTGAGGTTTGAAAGTTAAGAAATTTTGTTTGGTTGGGAGTAGGGGAGGTTAATTGAATTAAAAATATTTTGTCTTTTAGTAGGAATCTAACCTAGGTTGTTAACCTTTAAAATTGGGGGTTTTCTAAGTTAAGAAAAAACTTTTGTTTTATTTGACTAAACTATCAATCTAACTCATGCAGTACTTCCTTTGTTCCTATTTATAAGACCCTTTTGGAGAATCCTAAGAAAGTTAATTACATTACTTAATAATATTATATGTTGTGTTTTATTACATTATATAGTAGTTCATAAGTCAAAAAACATAATTTAAAAAAAAATGACAAACTTTAATATCTTAAAGTAATGTAATTAGTTTTTTTAAAATTCTCAAAGAGGGTCTTATAAATAAAAACAGAGGGAGTATTTAATTATTACAAAAAACCATAACAATATATCACCCAAAAAAAAACAGAACAATACACTTGAGAGAGGTTTTGCAATTTTAAGCGACTTAGAAAGCACATTAGAAAACAGTCAAAGCCATATTAAGGGCTCTAGCTGGATTTTTTATTTACCTGATCCTAGCTGGATTGAAAACGCCGCAGGCTCCGACGGGATTCCGAGTAAGGACGGCGAGAGATAGAGACACGGGGAAGCTGGAAGGAGGAGCAGTGAGAATCATCGAGCAAGATAATCTCAAAGGCGGGCCCCCACCCCGCGCCGCGCCCCCCCGGGTGGGGGGGACAGATAAAATAACGACAATTTGAAATTCCAGATTGGTTCCTCATCGATCCGTTCGATTCTCCCTAAAAATTTATGATGTTATTTTGTTTCAGTGATTTTCATATGGACTCAAATAGTGTGCAGCTTTTGGTCAATTATATATATATATATATATTGATATTTTGCAGCTTCTTTTTCAAGGACACAGCCAGCAGCCCCCAGCTTCATGACCACTGGTTCACCGCCAATATAACAGATCTCAGAGAATTTAGACCAACTGTATTCTCCACTCACTGTCCCTTCAGCGTTGAAACCACGACGGAGCCGCCGCAAGCTGAACTTTGACTGTCACAACTCTCCGTTCGGTGCTGTTCCGATTGTCAACAGGGCTCTTGTGGGTGGTGACATCGAGGCCTTTGTCGGAGTTTGGCTCGATATCACCACCAACAAGATCCTTATTGATAACCTTGCACAGAAAGCGGCAAATGATTGGGCTTACTAGTGTCGGTGTTATATATATACTCGTACATATATAATCATATATATATATATATAGTATCGGATGCAGACAATTGAAGTGAAGAAAGCTGGCTTCCACGAAACATACTCGTCAGTAGGTTACAGATATGGCGCCATCGTTGGGCTGGGTCCCAATCCTATATTGGAGCCAAATTAATCGCTATAATTGCTCCTTTGATTGAGCTGTTCTCATTCTCTCACTATTTAATTTCCCCTTCCCCTTTTTAAACTCCATTTCTATTTATATATTATTTCCAAGTTCCAACTTATATTATTTTAAAGAAAATGACAGTTAGTTCCAGAGATGTAACTTAATTGTAGAATGTGGGTTGTTAATCCCCACTGTTTAAATTATTATTTGTCACTTCTCAGTTGTTGCTATAGACCATTTTGCAGTTAAGTCCCATTTCTATGACCTAACTGCCATTTTCCCTATATTTTATTAGGACAAAGGAAAAATGTTTTGAGCAACATCACCTTAAAATTTAACAACCGTTTAATTTCATCTTCATTTGATATATACTAAATTATATAAAAACAAATTTACATAATAATAAATAAACTGTAAAATCATACTTTCATATGAAAATTTTAATGATGTGATTGACAAATAATACCTGGCTCAATATTCTAAAATAATTTTTTACCTTAAACATTATAAATTATATTTTGTAGTAGCACTCACTATCTTAAACTAGAGTGCTTATTGCTACTAAAAAAATTATTTTTTTAATTTTGTGTTCATAATATAAGTCATTTTTAAAATATTTTTTAATTTTTCATCTATTATATGAGGTTTTGAAAATATGTGAAAAATACAACTATATACATTATTTTTTCTGATAAATAGATGTGCAAAAGAAAATTGTGGAATACATATTTTAAGAAATGAAAAAACAAATTATGAATGAAGATTTAGGATTTGATTGTTGACTTTTATAATTTCAAAAGCCACCAAAATCCAGTTTAACAACTCAAAAGTCTATTTGGTCCAAAATTATGTTTAGATTGGTATTAAAATCAAATTAATTTTTTCCTCAAAAGCTAAATTAGATCTAAAGCCACTTTTGTAGCTTTTAGAGTTATTAAAAAAAAAGCTAAATAGAAATTTAAATTGACTTTTTTTTTTTTACAAAAACTTATCCATATATAAACGACTAAGGTGCAAAATTGATAACTAAGTTTTAGAGTAGCGACGCCTAGCACAATAATATTTATTTAAGTGTAAAAATATGCATGAAATCTTTAAATGGAGGAAAAAACAACACATTTTGTCACCGAAAAAAACAACACATGTTAGATTTTTTCCTTTTTAGGACCCACTTGTTAGCCACCTCATCTCATCATTTCCACTTTCTCTTATTTCTTTTTTTTTTTTAATCAATAGGGGTAATAAGATAATTTCATATTCAAAATTTATATTACTGCAGTCCTTAGAAATCTTTTTGATAGTGCAATTTATAATAAGGCTTTTTTATTATTATTTTCTTATCCTTGGGACATGAGTTCATCTTTCTCTCTCTTTTTAGCTTGTAGCCTCAAGGTTAAACAACCTAATCCCGTAAGCGTCAAACCTCAGGAACATCAAGTAAAATATAAGTAAAGTTGTGCTTTTAACACTCTGAACTATTTTTTGAGGTGTAATTAGCACCTTAAAGTATTTAGGGGTGTAGTACTCTAAACTATTTTTTGAAGTGTAATTAATACTCTAAACTATTTTATGAGGTGCAATTAGCACTATAAAATATTTAAATGGGTGCAATTAGCATTTTTGACTAACAGACACATAAACAGTCTTTTTCTATAGCCATGTCAACATTAAAAACTCCATATAAGTATTTAATATGTTAGCTAATTTATAATTAAAATGGATTTGATTTTTTTTTTTTAAAAAAGTTCCATTGTCTTAAATTTCATTGAACTCTGCAAACAAGATAGGTTGAAAGGAAGAAAATAGGGGAATTTTTTATTTTTCTTTTTTAACTTAGAGGGCACATTAAATATTTATGTGGCATTTTTTATGTTGAAGTAGCTATGGAGAAAACGGCATTTTATGTGTCTATTAGTGAAGGATGCTAATTGCATCTATTTAAATACATTAGGGTGCTAATGACATCCTAAAAAATAGTTCAGGGTGCTAATTGCATTCCTAAATATTTTAAAATGCTAATTGTGTATCAAAAAATAGTTAAGGGTGCTAAGCGCACATTTACGCTAAAAAAAAAAGGCCTCAAGGAACATAAAAGAAACAATATACAGGAGTATATAGCCAAAAGACATGCATTTAATTTGTAGTCAAACTGTACTTTGCTTCAAATGCAAAACAACTATGGGACAAAAAAAAATGAAAAATATAGTAAAGAACGTCAATAGTAGCACAACAAGAACATCAACGAAACTTCCATGGTTCATGAACGTAATATTGCCATTATCTTGTGCATTGTGTACATGAACTCTAAAATAAATACTTTTTTCACCTTTTGCTTCCGGTGTCTTGCTCTCAATAGAAATCTTCACTTGATTCTAAGTATTTACATAGGAAAGTTCAATGTTGTCAATTATGCTTTTTGAATATAAATTGTATGTGTGTGTAACAGTCTTTACGTTGATAGTAAAAGCCACTTAGAAGAAATGTCTTGCTTGGTGCCATTGACGTGCACAGAGAATTTACAATTGTAAACATAATCATGGTAATCTTTAACAAGAATCTATAGATAAATGGTTGGGAACATGTTGCAGACCCAAAATGACACAAATTTCTCGTCTACAATTGTGGAGGCTTTCAAGGAGCTTTCTTCTTGGAAAAATTAAGTTTCTTTTCCCATGCTAAAAGTTGGATGCCTGACAATTGCATTTAGCCAATTATGTTAGATAGAATATAAGTAATAAAAGAATATACTATAGAGAGAGGATGGCTGGAAGAGAGATACCTATTTCAATAATTTGCTTTTAGATAACTCAGTCAATGATGAGCGACATATGGCTCTGAATTTTTCTAAGTTTCGTGGCATCACACTAATATGCTAAAGTTTCTCACAATTATCCAACAAAATATATTTCAAATTGTGATATTCTATTATGCATTTTGGAAGAATTGTGAAATCACTAAAACTTAGATTTAATTGTCATATTTGGGAAGTGTGGAAGACCAAGAGCAAGGAAGTCATTTCATAACTTGCAGTCAGAGAAATGAAAACGTTGTAATTTCAAAGACATTGCTAAGAAATCTAAGCTTCTTTCATCCCCACCTTCACATATCTTAAAATCCCTAAGTCATTTGCATATATTTGCATTTAGTGCCAAAAGGTTTGGCAATAGATCGAGAAATGGCAATTGGTAGTTGCTCAGGATTAGGACATTCCTCCATGTTTAACATTTCAAGTCCAATGAGATTGCAGTTTTTAGAAATCAAAACACATAACAATTTCAAATTTATATACGAACAAATTAAATCATAAGGCAGTTTTTAGATAAAATATAATGAACATGCATATACGTAACCTTACTGACTTGCAGTTTCTTGTTGTAAGACATGGAGAATGTCTTGATAGAACCTGACATGGTGATTCTTAGTAAACAATCTCTTTACCCATATCCTTTATCAAATCATGCATCGTTATTCGGTCTCCTTCAAGTGATTTATCAATTACCTCTTCAATAGTATATTCTAATTTTATTCCATGAAAACATGGCAGAATTTTGTTGACCGTGCATCTCTTAATTTCTCACCAATGAAGAAAACAGCCAAGTCAAGGAAAACTTTTCTCTCAACATCTCCTAAAGTATCATAGCTTAACTTTAGGGCTTCCAAAACTCTTTCATGTGGTATTGTTTTAAATTGGTCTAATGCGGAACTCCATTGGTTGACTACCTTACTACGCAGGTTTGAACCAATCACTTCAAGAGCTAATGGAAAGCCACACGAATAATGTATTGCACCTTTGCAAACCTCCATGTAGTTAGAAACCACATTTTCCTTTTCAAAGGCATATACCAACTAAGTAACTTAAGAGATTCCTCATCATTTAATTCTTTGACATCATAAATGCTTTGAACACCATGACTTACTAGCAATTACTTATTCCTAGTGCTAATGATAACTACCTGATCGGACCAAGATTGTCACCTAAATCGGTATGTCAGAATGATTGCACCAATAATGTAGTATAGGGCAACCAGTTGTTCTTCTCAATGAGCTCTATAATGAGTTGGTCAATTAGAGGGTTTTTGTGGTGCAAATAAATTAAACTAAACTAAATCTGTTTGGATTTTTAAGGTTTTGAATTTTTTTTTGGTGTCTTATGATGGACTAGTCTCTCGTTATTGTTCGTTCGGTTATCCTCCCTATCTCAAAAGATATTGGGAGTTTTCTTAAATCTCTAAGTTCAATTTTAAAAACCCTAAGCAATCGCTTAGGTCCAATGGTTTAATTAACTTTAATCTTTCCTAAAATCCTAGGTTAATTAACTTTAATTAAAACGTTGTTTTTAGCCCCTTAGAGTGCACTTAAGGATGAATGAATGAATGAATCCTCGAATTGTCAATCAACAATCCAAGGATTATGCATGAGAAGCAATATATCACAATCGTGACAATTAATCTCACACATAAAAGTCTTAAACTCATATAATCATTAAACGAATAAATCAAACATCATCCATATGCATAGAAATTCAGATCTCATAAATTACAATCGTAATCCAGAATTCAAATCTAGCAAAACTTCCTAAATCTAGGGAATTTCACAAGACGAAGAAGAAAAAGATCTAAATTAAGTCTACTCCCCTGGTTATTTCATGGAGCTCAAACCTCACTTCCTATCACTGAGAGGCTAAGGGGTTTAGCCTCTCATGCTCTCGAATCTCCCACAAACACCGTCGATCTTCAAATCCATGAGAGATTTTTTTGAGGCTTGATGAGGAATTACGTAGATTAGGGTTATGGTGGTTCGATGTGGTGGACTTTTGGTGGATTGGATGTTAGGGTTATGGATTAGGGTTAATGAATTGAGAGAAATTGGGAATTAGGGTTTCAAGATGCCAAACTTTGAGATCTCATGAGTATGGAACATCTTTAATCACAGGTTAATCCCCTTTTTATATGATAATCAAAAGCCCTAATCCAAAACGCAACTTTGAAGATTACGCACTCAGGTCGCAACCTCAGATCTTCCATGTTGCGACCTGGCTTTGTGAAAAATCCTTCTAGGCTTGACTTTGCTCCAAAACTCACAAATTCATTAAACTTCTCAAGCCGTGACCTCACAAGTCCAAGTCGCGACCTCAAGTGGCAAATCACTATTCTCCATGTGTTTTGGCTTTCAAGCTTCGATGTCTCCATCCTTGCTCCATCTTGGGCTCAAATTTCTCCTTTGCTTGCCTGAAAATATAACAAAAAAATACTTTTGCCAAGGAAAGTGAAGAATTGCATAAAGAAGATAAAATAATTCTATTTTTACCCCTAAATTAACAAAATGCAAAGTATGAAACATATAATCCATAAACTATAAACACAATGCAAATTGAGGGTAAATGTGTGCAATTTAGTTATAAAACACCCAAGAAAACCATATAAATATCATGTTATATCAACAACATATACAGATTAAATTGAAATTAAATAACATGATAACATTAACAAACTAAATATGATTTAAAGAGACAATATTTAAATACTTACTCTTCAACAATTGGAGCTAAATAACAAGGCAACTTGTTTTCTTCTATTGTGAAGCCTATATAACTTATCCTAAGTTCTACTTTAGTATTTTTTTTTTTTGTTCTATGCGCTAGACATAGGAAGCCATATACTCCGTTTGCATCCAAAAAGTCAGACAAGTTGTGGAAATACCTCTTATACATATAATCAAGCAATTCAAGATAATAATTATCAACAACTTCATTAAGCAATTTTTCCTACCAATAACGTTTCTCAATCCCATGCTAACATAATTAATTCAAAGAAATAAAATACTTATTCAAACCTTAATTAATTCAAACAAATAATTTTTTTTTATCTCTACTCTAAATATAGAAACATGAACAATTTTGAAACATTTTTCCTACCACCACAAGTATTAAAAACTATGTAAACAACAATTATTATACCCAATCAAATATCACAAGAGGAGAAAAAAATTACGAGAGCTACATACTAGATTGAAGGCACGGTTGAGGGAGAGGAAAAGTTGAAGTCACGTTGAGGAGGAGGATGTGCTTGAGGTTGGGCTTCAAAATGACAGCACAAACAACGTTGGGGTCACCAGAGGTGTTAAACGGGGTTGGGGGCAGCGTTGCATTATGTCTCAGTGGGATGCATCATGGTGGTTAGGCTTGTTGTCATCGTGTTAGTCATCACGAAGATGGGTCTCGTCGGTGTCTTAATGGGAGGCATTTGAGTCTAGTGGCAAATGTAGGTCTCGTTGGCGCAAGCGGTGTGTAAGATGTTGCAAATGCAAGTCTCGTCCATTGGGAAGGACCTCTGTGCAAAGAGAAAAAATTTCGCAAAGTTTTCGGACGAAATGCGGATAGTTCTGAAGTCCCTGAAAACTCCCATAATGGTCCTGCACATAGTATATGGTGTCTAGAACAATATAGAATGATCAAACTAATTTTTGGAGGTTTGAGGAAAATTTTTGGGATCTGTAAATATTTTGGCCGGATCGGGTCTTCAGCCATAGCAGATATTTAAGGACCTCAATGTT
>JBAGKO010000001.1:11974433-11989652 GCA_037177275.1 Acacia concinna | reverse complement strand
GGCTGTCGAGGGCCTAACACAACCCTCCTCCTTTACCCGGGCTTGGGACCGGCTATAAATATAGGCGGAGTTATAGCAAAGGAAATATCAAATGAGATAATTTTAAATTAAGCGAATTTGAGTTGTTTGCTTTTCCATTTAGCTCATGCTGATTTATGAAAGTTGTTTTCCACCTAACTAGAGTGAGTGTGCTCTTTGGACCATTGGTGAATTTGAAGAGGGTTTGCTAAGTGTCTTATGGAAGGTTCACAATACAAAGGCTCTTGATTTTTTTTCACCAGTTTATCCAATTCACTCTGACCTCTAAGGTGCCAATGAAACATTCTTTTGTTTCTGTCATCATTTCCTGTATGTATACCTGACTCAAATTTTTGATTATTTTATCTTCCCTACCAGAATGTCCCTCTTCCCTCAAGTGCTACGAAATAAATGGCTTTGGACAGGTAAATATCTTCTATCCTACAATCTTATCTTAGATATTTGCAGCAGATTTCAATCATCTTGCGAAGGATGAAAAAGATCTTTTCAATACACCATCTTTCATCAAGTATCGATTGCTTGTCTTCCTTAAAAACTTTGACTCCTCAGATATTTTGTGTTTTGGTTGAATGTTGATCCTTTTATTTGGGAAGATACCATTTGCTACAATTACTTTTGTTTTTAAATCTGACTGTCTATTTTCAGAAACTATGAGGGTAAGGTTATGAATCTGTGTAGTAGTTCCTTTCATGCATCTTTCATCTTCGTGTGTGAGACTTTGGTTCTAGATTTGTGATTTAATCAGGTTGTGTTTGAGTCTGATTGATTGTTAGCTTTTGGATGGGATTCTAATCATCCACCTTCGTTGGTATTTGGTAGTTATATCCTTACTGTTGAAGTTGAAATGTGCAGGGTTGTTTTTTCGTTTGGTTTGCTTCTGTTTGGTGTTTAGCTTCTTCTCTGTCTGTTGCCTGCTTTTGTTTTGGACTAAATAAACTCTTCATTAATTAAAATGGATTACATCAGAGAAATCTGTAACTTTGAATGATACGTATAGACAAGGCAGAGAAAGAAGACAAATTTGAATGGTCTTACATACAAGGTAGAGAGATAAGAAAAATTTCTGTTCTATTTACAAGACACAGATAAAATTTTCATGTGACTATACAATTTTACTGAGTATTGACTTTGTTCCTATGGGATATAATGTAAATTAAATAAAGATAAAGTTGGAAAGTTGTTAAATTTTATGCAAGAGTTGATGAAGGTCAAGGTTTTCTTTAGTCGATGTGCAATATGTTGAAAGTATTATATATATAAGGTCAGAGGAGTATCAATTAGACAATTAATTTTATGGGGAAATTTTGTAAAAGTACCAAACTTCAATATCCCTAATTCATACCTCCTTCCCTTTTTGGCTTTTTCCTTATTGACATTATCTTTTAGGCATTTTAAGATTCAAGAGGTATTATAAAATGGAAAATAATTAGGTCAAGTTTCTTATTTCCATTTTGTCAGCTTCCCCAATCACATTTGACCATGTATTTTATTTTTTAATTATTATAATTTAATTATAAATTCAATATATAATAACTAGTACACACGGTTATTTGTGGTTGGAGAACTTAATGGATGTAAAAAATATTCCAATTCTAATTGTCTTATTCAACTATAAAGGGCTATTATGGGCTTTTCCATAACATTAAAAAATTCTTAATAAATACAACACAGGGTCTGAGAGTTGTGCTCTACTCAATTGAGCTCTATGAAGCAGGTGCTAATGGATGGCGACCAGCCAGTTCTTCCCGAGGATATCATTAGCAACATTCTCAAAATGGCTAAAATCCTGAATCTGATTTCAATGTGTTTGCAAACATTGGAAGGGCCTCGTCAAATTCCCATCTTTCATTGCCGACCATCTCCACCACTCCGCTCGTCAAAACCCTTCTCTCTTTTACCAAGGGTATAGTTGCTCTGGGCCTACAGGCTGGTGTTTCTTCAATTAAGAGATGCATGTTGTTGAAGCTCAAAGCGCGCCTCTTATCGATTCCTTGTCCGGTGTTATTATCGTGGCTTCCATTAGTGGCTTTCTTTGTTTCCAATCCCGTGATAGATCCCTTTTCTTATGGAATCCAGCTACCAGAGAGGTTAGACAGGTGTTCAAAGCTGATAATTTTTCTTGCAAGATTCGGGTTCAGTTCAAGTCTAAATGATTACAAGATAGTGAGATTTCATACTTCCAGTGTTAACCGAGTCATTCGTTCGGAAGAACGTTTATACACTAATCAGATTACTCATGCATTCGTATATTCATTAACCACAGGGCCATGGAAGGAAATAGATTTTGGAAACTTAGATGGTGTGTCTGTTAAGCATTTTAAGGGTTTTTATGCTAATGGAGCTATTTTTTGGTTTGGCTTTATGCTAAGCATGGGGAAGCAGGATGAAAATGAGGTTCCTTCGGTAGTTTCATTTGACATAGCATCAGAAGTGTTTACTTTGATATCATTACCTTCTTCAGCCTCTAAACCATATTGCAATGTTCTTACTGAGAACAAGAAAAAACTTGCTATGCTTTGCCACACTACTAATGGATACTCACAATTTTCAATTGATTTGTGGTTGATGGAGGAGAGAACAGATGCATCCAGTGAAAGATGGAATTGGACTAAGAAGTATAGTATGAATCCCTTCCCAGACTTGTTAGATCCAGGGACTATTTTGGGGAACGAAATTGTCTGCAATTTTTGTTGCCTTGGTCCAACTCAATTTGGAGCAAAGTTCAGGGAAGTAAGAGTTGTTTCATTCAATATCACCACTAACGAGTTTAAGATGTTTGAACTTCCCAAATATGGCGATTGTACTGGTTGGTTTTTCAATTATGTGGAAAGTCTAGTTTCCGTTGGCAACAACCACATTGAAGAGTTTTAATCCGAAATCTTCATTATTACACTGCAGATTTAATTTAAGCTATTTCGCTTGAAAATAACTCGGAACAATTATGATCATTTTATACCTATGAGGCTTGATACCCCTTTTGAGTTTTTATCTAGAATGGTAAGGGCAGATATTTAATATGTAGCTTTGTTTGACCCCTGCATATCTATAATATTAGGTTTTCAGATTTCATTCAAAGATGTATATATAATTTAGTTGATAATGTGTGGATTATTGGGGATTTTTTGTCCAGGAAACATATCAAAGGAAACACTCTTTATGCTGATTTATGAAAGTTATTTTCCACCTAACTAGAATCAGTGTGCTCTTTGGACCATGGGTGAATTTGGAGATGGTTTGCTAAGAGGTTTCTGAAGTTCACAATACAAAGGCTCTATTGATATTTTTTTCCCCCAACATGTTATTTAATTTAGTCTTACCTCTAGGTGCCAATGAAACATTCTTTTGCTTCTTGCTTTCAATTTATTGTTCCCCACTTTTATGTGTTTCTGTCATCATTTCCTGTATACCTGACTTGATTCTTTATTATTTTCTCTTCCCTATCAAAATGTCTTTCTTCCCTTGAGTGCTAGTATGAAATAAATGGCTTTGGACAGGCAAAGATCTTCTATCCTACATTCTCATATTTGGTATTTGCAGAAGACTTCAATCATCATGCGAAGCATGAAAATGATCTTTTCCATACACCATCTTTCATCAAGTATTGCTTTTATATGCGATGATACCATTTGCTTCAATTACTTTTTAAAAACCTTACTGTCTTCATGTGTGAGAGAATATGAGGGCAAGGTTATGAATTTGTGTAGTTGCTTCTCTCATGCAAGTTCTATCTTTATGTGTGAGACTTTGGCTTTCAAGAAGGGGTTGAAGATGGCTCTAGATTTGGGATTTGATCAGGTTGTGTTTGAGTCTGATTGTTGACTTTTGATCAACTCTGTTGTTTGTGGGTTAGCTTGTTTTGAATGGCATTGCAGTGTTAACTTGGAGAATATTGTTCTCTATAGTATTGGCTTAGACTAGGCTTTGTTTGGGTCTTGATATAATTTCCCACCTTTGGTATTTGGTAATTATTCTTGTTGTTGAAGCTGAGATGTGCTGGGTTGTTGTTTCGTTTGGTTTGATTCTGTTTAGTGTTTAGCTTCTTTCCTTTCTGTTGCCTTGTTTCATTTTGGAATAAATATACGCTGTTATGAAAGTTAAGGAAACTATGTATAAGAATGAAAGAGAGAAAATGAGTAGAATGGTTTTTTTATTCACCAAATATGTGTAATTGTATACAAAGCTTCTCAACTCTTTTATAGCCATAATCAATGCAACAATGTCAACATAGATGGCTTAAGGAGGGAGTAGACAAATGCCTCTTTTCTTTTTCTTGCCACACATGTAAATTCAATGTTGGTGGGCTATAGTCAATGTTGGTGGGCTAATATATAGATATAAGGAGGAAGTATAAGAGAGTATTAGATATTGACTAAGATATAAGTCAATGGACATCCACATAAGTAATATTTATAACATACGCTTCATTAATAAAAAAGGAGGATTACATAAGCAACAATTACAGGTTGGGTTTCTCTTGTTGTCCTCTTTGTCATTTTCTTTTTATAATCCCATATCCACCGTTAAATTAAAATAATAAATAGTTCACATTTAACATTTTACAAAATTATTTCTATAAACATAAATAAATAAATTTAAACTCTTAAAATCTTATATATAACTTTAATAAGTGCACTCCATAAAAAATACATAAAATTTTAACTTATATAATAAGTAATATAATTGTAATTTTATAAAAAATTAAATCTAAACATTGATTTGATGATATAAGACTGGAGAAAATATTATAAAAAGATAATAAAAAAGAGAACAATAAGAGTATATAATTACATGGTGCAGCGTCTGTTAAAGTTTGTGACTTATAAAACATACTTCCTCAAATCATCATGTAGGAGTTCAACAATTAACTTGCAGATTGAAAAAAAAAAAGAGAGAGAGAGAGAAAAAGTTCCTTACGTTAGTTGTTGCTTAAAAAACTTGCATTGGCTCCGTTTTTGAAACTTTCACTTCTAATTATTTGTATTAGATACTACTCGTGAGAGAAAGCTTGTTTAATATGCGTAATTAATAGAGTTAAGTTGAAAAATGATAAACCTTAAGAAACCAGGTCATAAATTTGAGAATGAAGCAAATTATTTGACTAACTTTTACATGTATGACACCATAACAAATACTCCAGTCTAAATTATAAGGGCAGTTGACTTTTTTAAAGAATCATAAAAAAAATTTAAAAAAGCTAATTACATAACTTTAAGACATTAAAATGCATTATTTTTCTTTAAATTATGTTGTTTGACTTGTGAACTAATATATAATATAATAAAACACAATATATGATATAATTAAATAATGTAATTGGCTTTCTTAATATTTTCTTAAAATTCTCCAAAAAAATTAACGAGCTTTTATAATTACGACCGGATGGAGTATTATATTTACAGAATGAAGTAGGAGATATAGAACTCTGTATGCCGTCATGCCCACTTTTCAGAAATAATCCTAAAGTTAAAATAAAAAAATTACAGTTTTCTATTTGTATTTGACAACTTAATACAAATGTAACGGCAGCAAGAATTTCTATTACATGAACAGGATTACCAAAACATGGTTAAAAAAGGGAACTCTTCTGTTGACTCTTTGTCTGGACTTCAAATTTACATTACTGAGGAAGAAAATAAAAGAAACAGAAACAATGAATCAAACAATCACACTTGGCGGGTTTCAAATTCACCAACTTCCATCTGTATATGCAGAAGTAGGGAGTTTAAAATTTTAAATAAATAAGGTGCTTACATATTATCTTCTGTGATATATATGATTTGTGTGCGTGTGCGTGTTTTCCTTCTTTGTTAGCATACTGAGTATTTATAGCTGTCCTTCACGTGTCCATGAATCATGAGTAAGACAATCTCCTAGCTTTTGGGTAAACAGCTGCTGGTTTAACTGAAACAGCACTTGCTGGTGTTGTTGAGTTCTTGTCTTTTTGAGCCTTGCTAGCTTGCTTAGTTTGAACCTTTCTAGGAGGCGCATTGGTCACTCGGCTTTCCCATGGGCGAGCGGCAATCCAACGATCCTTCCAGCTCCAACCCCAGTTACCTTTGTTAAGTTCATAATTTCCCAGCCCTTGGTTCAGATTAGAATTGGATCTCCACTGTGTGTGCATATATATATATATATATATCAATAATACACAAGATATGCATGTGATTTGTAGTGAAGTCTAAACAAAGTGATTGTGAGACTCTTTTGTAGAAAGATTAATTATAACATACTTGATGAGAAAATGCATATGCCAGGGCTCTTTCTCGTTTTACTGCAGCCTCTTCTCTGTAATGTATCCTTGCAAGGATCTCTTCCATGGTTTCAGGACCACCACACCATTCAACCTGTAAGCAAATATAGTTTCACTATTTTACTTGAACAGAGCAACTGAATGGATTTGGAAAATTCTCGCACAGCAGTGCCAGCGATATTAACTAGTCAATGATAAAATTTTCCAACCATCTCATCCAGATACTGAAATCTTTAAATCTTCAGTTCATATACATTAATGTTGATGATGTTGAACAAAAGAATTACAGCATTCCATTGTTGAAACTTCTTGGCTTAGCATGCCATCAAACCACAAAGAAGGAAAAGTTACCTCTAGATCATGGAGCTTTGCCTCAAGTTTTTGTTGCGATAATAACTTCTTCCGTCGAACCCTGTCTTCTGTCACCATGCAGATTCGGCGAGCTCTAATCTCACTCTGTATCTTACTCCATTCATGAAGATAACTTAAAGTTGTCGCAGCTTGCTTTTTAACTGACTGACGTTGGGTCACGATTTTTAATTTTGCAAACCCTTTCAAACGACGAAGAGATTTTCTAGCCTAAAAGGTGGAAAACAGCATTTCAGAACAAAAATCAGAAGCTGAGAAATAACACAGGTTTATACCAGTGAAGAAGTCAAGCATGAGTGTGTAAGGTTCTTGTGAATATATATTCACCTTATATATATATATATATATATATTTGATTTTCCATCTAAATTTTTGAATCAGATGTCACCATTCCAATCAGTAAAGCTGCTTGTGCCTTCCAGAAATCATGGCCAAAAATTTCCTTTCAAAACTAACTGCACCAGTTGAATGGATTGCTGCTCCGACCCATTTTTTCACCAAGTTTATCTATTCAAATTTATTGCTGAGATACGTCCAGAAGCAGGTTGTGCATGTGCTTCAGCACAATATCTCCAAAAGTTACCAACATGCTAAGTTGCTAACAATAATGACATGGTGTTTTAAAATGCGCTATTTTGCCCAAACGGCTATGAGATTCCTCACTGGACACCAAATACACAATGTCCCTAAAAGTCTGAACAAGAATGAATTTGATGCGCATCAATATGTATATCATGATCTGCCAACAAAGTGCTCTTGTATGAGTCCCCATGTCTCGTGACATTAAAGCTAACACATTCATACCGCAAGTAAAAAGGAAAGATGAAGGCCACCTTCAGTACCCTCTTCTTACATAAACGTCTAAAATGACTAAAAAGATTTAGATATTTTGCTTGGTTTACGTTAGAAGCCAAAGAAATGGTCCTATAATTCAAACCAAGCCCGTCTAGAACTAAGAGTCATGCTTGTCTGGTCAGTATGCTGATGCCTATAGAGGCTATATTTCTATGTTACTCTGGATACCTAAATTATCAATTACTATCTGACAAGATTCCAAATCGGTAGATGATAGGATCTAAAGCAAGGAAGGATAATGAAGAAAATTAGAAATTAAAAGGATAAACCTTTATTAGATTATGAAATCAGAATCTAATTTCATAATAAAATAAAGAATAAGATAAGGATAATTCTTTAATAGTAGATAAGTAAGAATTTCAACTCATATGACTAATAAAGCCTAGGGAGAATCTCTCGCAATTAGAGAAATCATTCTCTAATAATTTTCAAATATTTTCTTAATGCTTTTACATTTAATGAGACTCAATATTTATAGATAAAAGTAATAACCATGGCTCCCTAAAATTTAGGACCACTGACAAAGACTCAAAAAAACTAATAAGACTAAAATATATTTAATTTAATAAATAAAATACTTTGAGTCAGCATATAATGCTAACAGACTCTACTCAATTCTAATCCCGTGCAAACCACTACTAAAACATCTAAAATAAATATTAATAAAATAAAATTAGACTAATTCAATCCCCTAAATTAGCTGTATGAGATTTCCAAACTTAGTACTTTTAAGAAAAGTCCATATTAATGTGATTGTAATAGATGATATGGAACATTACACGTTTTCTTTCAAAAGGCATTGATATCAGCCTGCATTGTACAGTGCTTAAGTATTGATAGATTCTTTGATGCCATTGTAATATCTTAGAGCAAATCATGAACCCACCTAGTTGGAACAACAGGACACCAACAGGAATATCAAAATAATGAAAAGGCTTAAGGGGCAATTTTACTCCTACCATTATCTCAGTTAATTTTAACAATTAGTTATTTAAATATGCTGAGCTGACAATTCACATGTCATCCCTATTACTTTTGTTAAGGACCAAATTTATCTCAAAAATTTTAAATCTAACTTAAAAAAATAAAGTAAATGATACATGAACTTCTGGTGCAAATTTACACCTTAACAAAAAAATAACCGAGGTGACATGTAAACTATCAGTTTAACATATTTTGCCAACTAATGGTTAAAATTAATTGAGATAACAGTAGGGGCAAAGTTGCTCCCTTTTTTAAACTTTTGAGGCAAAATTGCCCCTTAACCCTAATGAAAAGGGGAAAGGAAGCCATGACTACTAAGGATTCTGCCAATAAACTCAGGTTGGTAATTCCAGTGTGTTTAAGAATTTTATGCTGCAAAAATTTCAAATTGACATACCTTATAAGCTCGATATGCTGTTTGGATTCTTGTCGCTGCAATAGTTTCAATTGAGATCCCGCGTAACACACGGCTTCCACTTTTAGTACCACTTTCTACACCAAAACCTCTTCCTCTGTGATTATTTGGCTCCACTGCACTGGGTTTTCCTGATGCTAGATATCCCTGTCTCAAAGTGTGAGCAGATATGGTCAGAAGTTTTCTGGTCACAGAAGCCTCAGATACAAAATAAAATTTACATCTTAGTAATAAACAGCATTGTTCCATCCTCAAATTAACTTTTCATTTACATAACTCTGCTTTCACAAATCATTGCTCGTTTCAGAGAACATGGCAATGACAAAGCTTAAGATTGACAGGAAGCACACTGTACCTTCGCTTTCTTTGAACTGCCTTTTGTCTTTCCTAAGCAAATCATTGCCTTCAACCAATTTCCTGAACCCATTCTTGATGCGAAGAGTCCTGGGGGCGTTTTAAATGAATATAATAATCATTAGAAATAGTGACAAAGATTGAATACTCTAAAGTCCAAATGTTTGCGTCTGCTGCCCTTTGCCTATAATGCATTATGTTATAAATATACACATAACAAGCAAATTCATATACACATTTTAGTGCATAAATGCAGAAATTCAAACATACCAAATATATCACATTGACTTACTATATAATGCTCATTCAGAGTCTTCGTTTATAAAAATGGCATGTTGTCTTGCACAGGAAGAAACCTACTTTGCAATTAGACTCTGTTACCAATTACATTGAGATCAGAGAAGCATACTCCAGTCCAACTATAACATAGTATGCAACATATTAAGAATTTTAAAAAATTATGTGTATTGGACCATTTTAAAACTGAATTAATAAATTATAACCATTATTATCCTAAGCCATCTAGGATGCTAGAATAGGCACGAAAATGCATCCAATTTATTCCGTAAGTGCTACAAGCAGTAACTGATGAGAAGATGAAAGATGATTGAGACATAAGATGAATCACAGAGGAGTATCATTCCATTCTCTCTATAATTTTGTATACATGTAATGAGTAACTACAATTGTTTTATAAATCGTTCATAATCATAACAGTTACACCCAAATAACTAATCTCTAACCACCCTTGAAGTTGTTCACTTCACTCTTCACCTCTACTGGGATCAAACAAATCCATGACTCCAAATTCGGAAACCAAATGGTAAGAATGTCTTCTTTCTAAGGCTTTAACTGCTCTTTGATTCAAACATGCTTAGTCTTAACCACACCTCTATGAACTTTCTCCTTAACAAAATGAAAATATATCTCTATGCTTGGCCCTTTCATAAAATACCAGATCTGCAGCTATATGCATAACTGTCTTGCTATCACAATGAGCAATCGCTGACTGACTCTGATCCCATGGAGTGAAGAAGAAGAAGAAGAAGATGAAACAAGAAAATAAAAGATGACCAAGGGAGAAGATGAATAACAGAGGAATATTATTTCATTCATTTATTCCATTGACTCTATAATTCTGTACACAAATTAGCTACAATCCTTATATACATAATTCATAACAGTTAAAAAACTATATCCTACTTTTCACAGTAACAACAATGCTATATCCTTTCGCATCGAGTCCAAAAAGGTAGTCTACACAAAGAACTACAAAAAGATGGATCAACAGATCAAGTCCTGGCTGGAAACAGAACATGCCTAGAATTCTTATCAGTCATCAACATGCAAAATTCTAAGAATAACAAAGAATCCAAGGACTGCAAAAACAAACAAAAAAGCATATAGGTGTGTACCAGATAAGCCGCAAAAAGCCAAAGGCAAGATGACCCTTCTCCCGAATTTGGGCAAGCTAGATTTGGGACGAAAAAGGAGTAGACAATAATACCATCAGAAGTACAAGAGAAGCAAAACCCAGCCAAGATAGAGAGAGAAAGAGTACGAATGGAAAAACAAAAAAAGAAAAAGATATATAAAAGTTGGGTGAGGAATGTAGACTGGCATGGCCCAATTACAAGCTTTAATCTCCCCATTTGATGAAGTAAGGGAAAGAAAGAGACTTTCTATCACCATCGAAAGAAGCCGTGATGAAAGTTTATTGTAATTGTAGAGTAGACTGAAGAGTAGAAGTCGAGAGTAAATGAAACGGAAGGTTGTTAACTTTGAAGAATTCAACAAAAAGAGGGCAGAGCGACAGCAGAACGAACCGTGGCAACATTTTGTTGGCAATGGGTTGCTTTCCCTTCGTTTCTGGGCGTTGTTTTTTTGGATTTGACGAGTATGCATATCGAAATGGAGTTTTTCCTCTATTTTTTCATTATTTTGATTTTCAAAGTTGTTGTTATTAGTGGACGAAATCGACAACATAAACATTGTTCATTAATCAGGGTAACCCGTACCCAGACTAGAAATTTGGATCAATTTAAACATTTGGGATCTGGTACAGGCGGGGAATTCGCAATATTTATGTGGTTGCCACGTGGGACATTAATAACCGTTGATAAAAAAGAAGCACATTGAGATCTGGTACAGGCGGGAATACGCAATGTTTATGTGACTGTCACGTGGGGTCTAATCAACCGTTGATCAGATAAAAGCAGCGTCGAGATTAACGCAATATTTATAAGGCTGCCACGTGGGGCCTTAGAGCTGTTGTTAAAAGAGAGCGTAGAAAAAGTAAAATGGTCCCGGCGGGGCTCGAACCCGCGACCTTCGGCTCATAAGACCAACGCTCTAACCAACTGAGCTACGGGACCATTACGGTTACAGATGATAACAAATGAATAATGATTATTATTGTCGGGTACTTACAATTAAATTAATCCTTTGTTTTTTTTTTTGCCAGTAAAATTAATCCTTAGCTATATCATATTCAATGCTTGCTACAATTTCTTATAAATTAGCAGCAGGACTTATATTTCTGGCAACTATTCTATTGTTGGTATGGATTTTCTCATTAATCCGATTTAGTAAAAATAGAACCAATTGGTTTTCTTCTTTTTTTTTTAAGTGAACGTTAACGCAACTATTAGGAATAACCACCAAAACTCAAATGGAAGGTTTGAAGGGAACATGGCACTTACCTTTTCATGCCATTTTTAGTTGAAAAATCATGGAGTAAGAATTTAATTCCTTCCTTACCATAACACCAGTCTTTGACTAGAATAGAAGTCATAAATTATAGCGTTTAATCTTTCTTTCTTTCTTTTTTTCTGTCTTTTAAGCATATCTTAAAATCTGTGAATAACACTCACATCATTATCATCCCTTAAGAGTTCTAAGCCTAAAATGCTCAAGGATATTTAATATCATATCTAAAAAACTCAAACTTCTGAATAGCTTTATTGTGCCCTCAGCTTATCAAAATGTCTTTTTTATAAAGGGTAAATTTTTATCTTTAATATTTTGTTGGTGTCAAATATAAGACATATTTTAGGAGTTGATTTTGGTCCTACATATAAAACATATTTTTCATATGTTTCAATCTTTTCTTAATTTATCTATATTGATGCTCTATCAACAATAAATAAAGAGGAAAGGAAGTATTGTAAATAAGGAAAATGACTAGGGTATTTTAAAAAATAGATGTTGTATTAACAAACTTAAAAAACTTCCTCAATCTAATTAAATTAGGTAAAGTATATATATGAATAATTAAGAAGGCCATATATATATATGTATATATAAATCATTAAATTTTTGGAATGGTTTTTGCCAGTATTCTATAGACTAGCCTCATATTTGTTATATCCATATGATTTTGTGTTCTATTTTTAAAGTTCTCATCAAACCTTTCATAATGTTAAGGGAGTTGGTTATGGTTCTACGCTCATACTGTTCTCTTCCCCTCCACTACTCATATGAACTTTTAAATTGAAATTTGAGCAATCTAGATTTAATATTGAGAATATTTTGTATTGCAGTTATGAATTATCATAACTAAAAATTAAAAGTTTTTTAATTTATTTAATTTTCTAAATAATTTGATATTTGATTAATATTCTTATACAACATTGAATTTGAACAGCTCAAATTTCAATATAAATGTTGAGATTAAAAGATTATGGGAAGAGGATAGTAAGAACAAAGAAGCAAAGATGTTAAGCTAGTTTTGGACACTAGTTATTGCAGACAATGATGATAAGTGTAAAAGGGAAATATAGAGAAATCAACTCTAATTCAGAGATGATATAGGTCTTCCATTGTGCAAAATTAAAGTTACTACTTCAGTCTCCAATATATATCATGTCTTTGTATTTGGATTAGTTTTTGGAGAATGTGTGTGTGTCTATATATATATATATAGTAGATCGATTAGACTTTGTAAAAAAAATGATATTGATAAAATTGAAAATGTTCAGAAGCATGTTCTCAGAATAACTTCTTTGCATCTATAAAGTACTAAAAATAACATAAGCTACTATGATTACTACACAAAGAAGAAGACAAGGTTTGCAGTTGAGCAAGAGGCATGTATAATATCACCTTTTCATTTTTTTTTTTAATTTTGGGTGTTCGGACGAAATTAAGCAAAGCCATATGAATTTACTTGAAAAGATGCTTTTTATAATGGTAATCCCAAACGCACACTTAAATCAGAGAGAAAATCTCATTTGGTCTTGCAATTAATGCACAAGGCATTTATAAGGTTATTAAATATGGTTTCTTCTCGTTGCTACACCAATATATTTGATCATGAGGGAAAATGTGAAAGAAACAACATATCCATTATGAATTGAAACTTCAAAATATATATTTAATTGTACGCAGTTATCTAAAAGAAAAGAGCAAATTAAGTTGTGTGTTTGAGAGTTAATTATAAGACCTAATTGACTATTTTTGGGAGATTAAAGAAACTAATTAAATTGTTTTAAAGTATTTATATGCATTGTTTTATCTCCCAAACTAATTTATCTAACTCATAAACTAATATATAATTTAATCATACATAATATGTGATATTATTAAATAACTTATTTAGCTTTTTTAATTTTTCTAACAAAAATTTAATTAAGTCTTATATTTAGTATATGATATAGCATCATTAAAAACAGATTTATGAATTTTATTATCGTTGAAATATACTATTATTATAATCACATAAAATTTCGTTCATATAAAAATGATGTGGGTCTCATATCCGTTAATAAAAAAAATGGAAGAAATTTTTTTTGACATATTTGTAAATTAATATGAATCAGTCACCTTTTACATTTTTGTAGTAATTGCTTCTTCAAAGCTACTATACATATGGCATTGTGATTGTGATAGCAATCCATTAATGAAAATTTATGATGTACAGCAAGATACTTAAATTTATATGGGAAATAATGGTTTTTGTTTTTGCCCATATATTGGAAATAATGATTTTTTACGGGTTTCATAATTATATTATCATAATTAACCAGGTCAGTGATATATATGGTTGTATATTCGACCAAAAATATATATGGTTGTGTATTGCGTTAAGTTTGTAATATCTTAAATTTTGGGAAACTCTTTAAGTTAAGATAAAACCATTAATTTATGATTTTATGGAAAAATTTAAAGGAAGCATTGAAATTTTTCAGATGAGTTGAAAATTATTTATTGAAATGAAAAGGACAAAATTCCTTGAGATGCTTTAAGGAAAATATTTAGAGATTGACTCTGATCCAAAAGATTTATGAAGAATTATTTGAGGAATTTAAGAGAAATAATTGAATATATATGATTGATAAATTATCTTGGGATTTAGGCACATGGAATTATTTAAGGAAGACCCAGATGAAAATTGGGAAAAAAATAATTAGAAGGCTTAATGCATTATTTTATCCCAATGTATTAATTATCTTAATCACATTTCTTTTCCTTTCTTCTAACACATGTTTTGCTTTTATCTATCCTATTTTCCCCTTCCATCCACGTGGCTAAAGAAATGAACCACAGTTGGTTTCCTCATTCATTTTTGGTTTCACCCTTTATTTATTTTCTAGCCATATATTGCATTTGGTCAAATTGTCCAGCCATTCTCCATTATTTCTTAGGAAAATTGCATTTCAGTCCCAACTAATGAAATATACAACAAAAAGATCCCAAAATTCCTGTATTTACAAAAAAGTCCTGTGGGACTTTTTTTACAATTAATTTCCTTAATAAACAATAATTTCTCACTCCACCCTCTGATCTGACATCTGACGCGCGTCAATCTCGTCAGACTCTCTCTCCTTTCTCTCTGTGAAATTGTCACAAACCTTACATATAGTTGTCAATACCTTTATATGGAGTTGTCATTAGCCCTATATAAAGTTGTCACGCATCAGACTCTCTCTCTCTTTCTCAAGTTGTCACAGGG
>JBAGKO010000001.1:11858993-11883266 GCA_037177275.1 Acacia concinna | reverse complement strand
ACACGAGAGATTCACTCAAGGCTAAAGTGTTTAAACTCTCTCCTCTCGTGTTTTACACTCATTCTTCTCTCCTCACTGGGTTCTTTTTTTTTTTTTTTGCTCAGTATTCACATAGCAAACATCCTACCATAGGCTTGTAATGACTCTAAGATCTCCACTACAATTAGTGCTCATGTCTAGAATCAAGAGGGCTTTATAGGGTTGTAATGATGGAATAAGGCCATATGGAATGAATGATGACTATGACAAGGAATTTGGCATGTATACAAATCTACAATAACCATAGTACTCTTCCTAAATAGTGTTAAATTGTGCTTTAATGTAATTACTACCACCAAGTCTCTTGAATGAATGCCTTATTATTATTTTTTTAATTTTTTTATAGCGATCTTGAGCTATTGTAGGTCTCCTTTTGATGCGACCCTGCACATGGGTGATGCAACATCGAATACTCAGTTACTACTATTGTGGGTCTGCTTTTTATGCGACCCTACAAATGGGTGGTGGTGCAGCACCGGTTACTCAATTACCACAACAAGCACTCAATAGGCCTTTGGCCCAACTCATAACTCTCTCTTTAACTCTACCGTTTGATGCAAGTGCCAACATTTTATGAAGTGCTCCCAGTTACTAAGTGGAGTTTAGAGGTGTCAGTGAAGTTGTCTTTATTCATCATCATTTTTTTCAATAATGTTTTCAAGCACAAATAATGAGACGAGATACTATGGAAATTGAAAACTACATACACACTTTGTAACTTGTCACGGTGTTTAATTAAAGAGAGTGAAGGTTCAAAGGGTTAAACTAAGGAAAATGTAAATGGCTTGTGTTTAGGTAAATAGGGTGTGAAAACAAATGGCTCTATCATATTCCAAATCACAAACACACATGCAATTTTGACCAAGAGTCAAGACAAGTTCTAGAGCATGAAAACCACTAAATATACTCTTAATGCATGGATTTATCCTTCCAACAAGGGTTTTTATCTCCTATGTTCATACACCAAGTTCCAATCAACAAGAATTTATCACAACCATTAGGTCACTTATCATACAAGTCAAACTATAGGGTGAAGATCAAAAAGGTCAAAAGAAACACTCAAGAACATTTTGGAATCCCAAAAACACTCATAAAATCCTAGGGGATCCATTGTCCAAGTCTAGAACTACAAAACTCAAGAGTGGTATGGTTTTCAAGAGAAAATGGGGTGTAAAAGTATTCAAAATATACACAAGCAGCTTAGAAAATGAGTTCTTTCATGAAAAGTGTCCAAGTTGCGACTTTAAAGAATCCACGTCGTGACTTAGATTGACAGAAATATCCAAGTACAAGCAGGGGGTTGAGGTCGCGACTACAAATAAGTGAGGTTGCGACCAAAATTGGCAGAAACTTTCAACTTAAACAAGGGGTTAAGGTCGCAATATGAGTTCAGTGAGGTCACGACCAAAACTAGCAGAAAGCTCCTATGTTTATCTATGAGGCTCAGGTCACAATCTAAATTGGTAGAAGCTTATTCTGCTTCAAAATGCATCCCAAGTCTCAACTTGAAGGCAGGGAGGTCGCGACTTGGGCTTCCAGAGGCTACATTGCACGTATTTTAAGAGAATTTTAGCAAGTTTTCTCCAAAAAGATGTTATCATACTCAAAGCTCATCCAATATACATCAATTAACCATCCCAAAATCAGTTCAAAACAAGTAAAATGATGGTGAAAGATTGGATTTTCAAAAAAAATTTCCATTTGTGAAAGAATTTTCAATTGCAACACAAATTCATAGCGCCAAAAATTAAACATATAAAACCCTCCCCCATACTTAAATCACACAATGTCCTCATTGTGGGGCAAGAACATATGAACCACACACACCTAAAATTGATAAAAGGTATAAACATTTCATAGCGATCAATTGTGAATTTTCAATTACTACCATTTGTTCACAAAGTTAGAGTTACAAGGGAACAATCAAAGGATAACTAACAAAAAACAAAAGAAATAAAAACAAACAAAGTAGAAACATAATGCATGCGGATCAAGCAACTCTAGTGCCATCTCTAGCATCCCCTTCTGTTGGAGTCTCCTGTTGTCTCTCTTCTATTGCTCCCTCTTCCTGTCCTTCTCCTTCAGCTTCTAGCTCCTCTTCTGCTTCAGTGGCCTTTACACCAGACGTCTCTCCTGACCCCGTAAGGAAGTATGTGGAGGCTAGAAGGGTACTACGCCAGAACTCCTACTCGAAGCCCTCTGGTAGAGTGATCCCTTGAACCTTGACCAGCTGTAAAAGCAGCAGGTCTAAAAATCTCTACCTTCGAAGTTTGTTGGCCATGTAAGCGGCTTGGAATTCCTAGCGTTGGAGTTTATTGGCCATGTAAGTGGCCTTAAACTCCTCAAACTCCTTAATTAGGGTGTTCAGCTACATACTCAATGATGAAAGGGTCATACTAGAGCCACCCATAGCTTCTTCCTCCTCCTCCTCCGTGGCTTCACCTACCAGTCTTTTACTTCGCTTCCTTAATCGGTTCTAGCCAAATAGATACACTCTAGAGGTGACCAGGTCTAGAACAATGTCAGACGACTTAGATGGTATCTTCCCTTTGCATAACTCAGTGATCAGGTGGAGAAATACCAACTTGGTCCTCATATTGTTCAAGCAATTCTGGACCTGATCCATGATGATCTGGGCAATATCTACTGGCTGGCCAGTCATTAGAAAGTAAAGCAGGCCGCACCTCCTCGGTCACGTCTGAGATGTGAGTCTGTACCATCATGTTATAAGTCATGAAGTTAAGCCAAATGCCTATTTCATCGTTCATATTTTTCCTCTCAAAGTGATTTTGCCACTTCTAACCATCCAACCAGCTCCTTCTATACCAATAACCCTGAATACTTCATCATAGGATATCCGGTTGCAGTTCTTTCGCCACTCTTGAAGTTTGCAGTCAAACGGGCCCACTCATTCAGCAAATTATAAAAGGTTTCGATCTGGGCACGTGAAAGGAACATCTGGCCTTCTCTAAAAGTTATCCCCATCTTCTCGTCCATCACATAACAAATATAGAATTCCCAGATAAGGGTGAGGTCGACTTTTTCTTACTTCTTCATCATCTCTCGATATCCCTGGGCCAAAGCCTATTGGTAGAAGTTACAATCTTTGGATTCGGGGAAATGATGTTCTTGGAAGGCCATACGGTCCTTAAACAATTTTTCTGCCTCTTTCCTTGTCCTCTTTGATTCATCCCTAGGACAAAGATTGCCGAAGGAAGAGCCAGATTGCTTGTAATTCTTTGTGTGGGCCATCTGGATAAGAAAAAAGTATGATAGGGAGGAAAATAATAGGCGGAACAAAATCTTATGATATGACACTGTAGAGCATAGTTCACTCTCGCATACCCCCTTTTAAAAATAATTAAGAAACAAGTTCTTCAAAACTAGATGTAAAAACCCCTTTCTGTGACTCAGAACAGGTGATCATCAATGTTAAAATAGTTGAAGTCGTGACCTTAAAGCAGTGAGGTCGCGACTTAGAGTAACAAAAAGTTCACTTTTCAAAAGCCAGGCCCAGGTCGCGACTCCAAGGAAGTGAGGTCGTGACTTGGGTTGGCAGAAGGTTCATCTTTGTAAAGGCATTGGCTCAAGTCACGACTCCACATCAGTGAGGTTGCGACTTGAGCCCAGAAGTTTCAGAATATCAGCACTGAAGAACGACGAACCCAAAATCATGATTTCTCAGAAAAACTATCCAAATCCAGTTCAAAATTGTAGGTAAGACATTCAAAATAGATGACCCATCCCTTACAAACCGTAAATCTAAGTTTATAAACCTAAAATCTAACTAATATGTAAGAAAATTAAAGAACGACATAAATGAAATGAAAAGAAATAGGGTACCGTAGTTCGTGAGGGAAATAGGGATCAAATTTAGAATGAGTAGGGCTTCATGATGATGATGCTCAAGCGAAATCCCAGGAGCTACTTGCTCAAAATCACAAGTGAAGAGTTCTGTAGTTCGAATGAAGATAGAGAAGAAGGGTTTAGTGGCTTCAAGTTTTGGAGAGTAGAGAATATGAAACAGAAGGGAGTGACTAAAATAGGAATAGAGTGGGGTTACATAAGAGATTGTGAGGGAAATTTGAAAGACTAAGGGCAAATGGGGTATTTCACGTGATTTTAGACACTCTAGGTTGCTGCCTGAGACATTAAAGTCACGTCTTTTAGTAACATATGGGAATTTGGGAGTTAGGGTTCTAAGTCATGACCTAAAGGCAGGAGGTCGCAACTTCAAGAGGCAAAAAGCCTCTGTTAATAAACCTTACCCAAGTCAGATATTTGGGGTCACGACTTCAATGGACATCCCCTTTTGCTAGAATTGTAGCTCAAGTTGTAACCTGAAGGCAGGAGGTTACAACTTCAATAGGTGGGAAGCCTCATTCATTCGATTTTTAATACTTACCCCTTCAAAAATCTTCAAATTCCCTCCCCCACACTTCAGGGCAATGACCCTATTGTAGAAGAGATAAGATGGCATTCATGCACATTTATTCAGTCAAGCAAAAAAATAACAACAAAAATCAAAGCAAAAACAAAATCTAAATCTACTTCTACTGGAAAGGTCTCTTTCACAATTCTCAATTATCACATAAATGGAATTAAATCGAAGCTCAACAGATAAAAGAGAAAGGAAAGAGACTACCTGGGCTTACAGCAGTGGGGTTAACTCTTCATAGAGCTTCAGGAGGTGTCCATTGATTGGAAGAATTTGCCCAAGGCCTCCTCTAATAGCTCTATCATGACATAGTCATGTACTTTGACCACCACGTAGGGTCCGTCCCAGCTCGTCTTGAATATGCCTTTCTTGAATTTGAATCTGGCTTGATAATACAGGACTTTGTCACCCACTTTGAATTGTTTTCTCAAGATATTGACGTTGTGGATGGCCTTTGTCTTTTGCTTCTAGATGTCGAAATTGTTATAGGCGTTCAACCACATCTCTTCCAATTCTTGGACTTGAAGAAGCCAGTTCAACCCGTCTTCCTCGAAGTCTGAATTGTAGCTCTTTACTTCCTAATAGGAACGATGCTCCAACTCCACTAGGATGTGACATGATTTTCCATAAAAAATATGGTATGGAGACATTCCTATTGGGGTCTTGTAGGCAATGCGGTAGGCCCATAGAGCATCATCTAACCGCAAGCTCCAATCGTGATTAGAAGGCTTCACAATCCTCTCTAAAATACGCTTGATTTCCCTATTTGACACTTTAACTAGGCCATTAGTTTGGGGATGGTAAGGTGTAGATATTATATGTGAAACCTTGTATTTACCTAACAAGTTGGTAAGCAACTTGTTGCAAAAATGGGTACCTTAGTCACTAATCAGCACACGAGGCACTCCAAATTGACTAAAGATTGTGGACTTTAGGAATTTGGAGACTGTAGATGCATCATCCTTTCGTGTAGGGATGGCTTCTACCCACCAGAAAATATAATCTACGACTATAAGAATGTAGGTATAGCCATGTGATGGCAGAAAAGGTCCCACAAAATTGATACCCCAAGCCAAAAGGTGAAATGGCTTCTATTCTTGAGTCTTTGAAGCCAAAAGGTACTTTCAATGAGATCTCAAATAGACAATAAGTCATGGGAGTGATGAAGTATCACCAAAAGTTTACAATATTTTTGTGAGTGATTATGATTTAGAAATCAATGTGGGAGAGAACAATACTATATGTTTAGTTGAGGTTTCAATGTTGGAGTTTAGTCCTTATTGTTTTGCACAAGAGAAAAGTGAGGAAATCCCTTCAATTTATGTTCTTGATCCTCCTATTGATATTTTGACTCTTACTGATGAGAGTCGAGTATATCGTACTTTTGTTTGTGTGGATATGTTTGTTACATCTTTGAATTTGATGAATGCTTATACTCTGAAAGTATTGATGATTGATTATATGCATGTAATTAATGTGAATGAGCACATTTTCTATTTGTAACATTATTGCTTGAAAAGAAATGAAGATGAGATGGTCATGGTGTTTGATACTTATGATTAGGTGTTTTTATTGAAAAGTCTGGCTGAAGACTATAAATTTAGTGCTTCTTGGAAGGCAACCCAAGGTTTTTGTTTAATGTTTTGTTTTGATTTTGTAGGACTTTTGCAGCCCCTAATGATGTGTTCCACTTTGGTAGCAACGACCAAGAGGATTACAGAGTACAAATCAAGAAAAAAAGGAGTCTCCTTCCTTTTCTTTGTTTTTTTTTATGCTTCCAATAGGTTTAGGATGAAAAATTGTGTGGGGTCAAGGTAGGAAAATCATTTTGGAAGCATTAGGATTGAAATTGCTCATTTTTGCCCAAAATATGCACAATTTTGATTTGAGCTGGTTTCAGGGGGAAGGAGTGTGATTTTGATAAATCTAAGGCCAAAAAGGATTCTCCACGTGAAATTGTGTAGAAGTAGCCTATGTCATAATTTTTGGAGCAATGAAATTATACCATGTATGAAAGGAAATAAACCGGTACCCTTAAGGGGAAATTTCATCAATGTGTGTGTTTGAGATAAATAATTATGATATGAGTTTAGAAATGAAGTTTGAATGAGTAACAACTCACTTAATATATGTTTGGTATTTTAGGATTTGACCTTGGCTAGATAGACCAAAAGACTGATAGAGGATAGGCAAGTAGACTGGAAAGGACTCCAGGTAGTAACTCTATCTCTCAAAATTTGTGCAATTATTTATATGCATTGTTTTGCTACGTTTGTGATGTGAGAAGTATCTGGCCATGATAGTGGTTGAGGACCCTCTAGTCGAGGTGCTGAGATGAGTTAGGACAAATAGAGGTCTAGTCCTTCAGCTGGTCATCGTGGTCAGTGGCGGCTTGAGCCTTCGATGGATGTGTGTGGCATGTATGTTTGTATTTACCTCAATCGTGTAATATGTTGCCTTGCATATTTATTGTCACATATTTTATGAGTGACTGTTATTACTACTGAGATTCTTTAAATCTCACCCTTTTCCCATAACTATCAAATTTGGCTCAGTTAGAGGAGAAGTACACTAGGCAAGAGCATAGACACAGGATACTAGTGGTGGGGCCTAGTGCAGATGAAGAATTTCTTTTTGAACTAGTGTAGTTTAGTTATTCCCCTTTTGAAACACTACAATTATGTAAATATTCTGGTCTACTCTGTATGTACCCAAGTTTGTATTAATATATCAGTATTGTTCATGCTATTTTCTTGAACTTATTGAACTGTGCTCGATTACTTCGGTGAATGTGGAACCAAAAGAGAGGTTTGACATATTTATGTGAAACATGTTGTAGATTAGTTTATGCAAGAAGAAATTTAATAGGATTATAGAATATACTTTTTAAGAATAAATGGGAAAGAAGAATTATTCAAGAAGATGAAGAAGATTTCAAGTTAGAATGTGGTCAATGATGAAGTTGAAGAATAATAATGTGTTCAAAAATGAAGATAATAAATATGGGGTGAAGAAGTCAAGAAAAGAAAAGGAGTTATTTGAGTTGGCATCTGGAAAATAATCATGTAGAATAAGAGAAGAGATTAAAGAACTTGCTAAACCTCATAGGAATATCAAGACTCAAGTTCTTGGATTTAATATTGGTAGTTTTTATGGTCAAATAATGGTTGAAATGATTTAAGCTAAAGTTAAAATGAATATGGGTATATATGAGGAAACGATGGGAACTCAAGCTCAAAATTGGTATGAGCTCGAGCTCACAATTGGGTGTGAACTCAAGCTCACAATTGGGTGTGAACTTGAGTTCATGATTAGGCTCAAGCTCATCTTCTTTTGTTCTGTTTTTGTGTAGCAGGACATAGATCTCATCTTTTGATCATATCTCTCCAACCATAAATCCAATTGAACTAAAACTTATTTCATATGAAATAGATTTAAAATTTGACGAATGAACATTAAGATCAGGCTCCAATTAGTTCATATAAAAGAGATATGGATTTTCAAAGTTGTGGCACAATTTCATCATAACAATCCAGACAAGGTTTAATGTTGTTGGCATATTTCTCAAACTACAACTCTAATTAAGATCATTATTTTTTTGATATATAACTAGAATCTAGTCTACATCAACCAAAATGAAGATCATATGAGAGAATGAGGAATTTCTGAAACTCACGCTGTAATTTGACGTATATGCCAAAGTAGTTACTATTCTTTGGTACATATCTTTTAGACTACAATGAGGTTTGGAATGAATATTGTTGCATTAGAAAGATGATTCAAACATATTTCTGGGGGTATGTTATTTGCTAGATTTGAAGGTAAAATGACAAGTTAGCTCGAGTTTGTTCCTTCACCTAAACTTAAGCATTTCTTAAAAATAACTTATTTATTTTCATAACAATATGTTGAAATTTGTTTCTAGATCTTGATGAGTAAAAATATTCCATAATTGTGAGGGTTCCATTTATAAATCTGTTTCAAACATAATTTTAATTTAATTTTTTTAAAAAAAAATTGGTCTCTTATTATAGCGAGTGACTCGCTAAAGGTTCATAGTCTTTCTTTAAAAAAAATTACTTCCTTAAAACAGTGAATCACTCACTATTATGATGAGTCTCTTTAGTGAGTGACTCGCTGAAGACTTACTATTGAAAAAATTGGCCTCTCTCATAACAACGAGTCACTCACTATTATGATAAGTTTCCTTCAGCGAGTGACTCGTAGAATATAACACCCCAAAATTTCTATATGCAAACATAGTAAACAATTATCTCAATAAATAATGAATTTTGTGGAAATTTTTGGAAAACTATTTGGAGGCAGCCACGTTATAATATTTTTTATAATCAAAATTATGTCCAAAAATCATGATAGTTTATAGGATGAAATTTGACATCCTAAGCTTTAATTTGATAGGTCAACAACACCAATTAGGTTTATATATATTAAGAGATATGCATTTTGAAGTTGTACAAATGAAATTCACCAGTTTATGGAGCAGTATTTGAAATTGAATTTCCTAGAGATTTTATGATTCTAATTGAGCAAAGAAGGTATTTCTTTTTCATAACACTAGACTCAATAAGAGAAATTTGGGCTTTGGAATCACTTTAATTAGAGGCCTATGCAATTAGTTATGAATTTTCAAAGTTGGGTGAAAATTCTATCCAGAAATCTAAAATTTCAGTAATTAAGGGCAAAATGGTCATTTGACCCCCATTTGAATTTTAAGTCATCCTCAAGCTTCCTCCTGCTCCATATCACAACCAAAAACCAAGAAAAATAGAGAGAGAGAGAGCGCTCAAGGGTTTTAGAGTCTCTCCACTCAAATTCATGAGGTAAGCTACTAGAGAATACCAGATTTCTTGTACTTTTTGGTACTTAGGACCACTCCTAACCATTTTTTTGTGACTAATTTGTTGATTTGAACACAAAAGTATAGGGGAAGGAAAGAGAGGATGTCTAGACTTAGAGAGAGAAAGTGGAAAAAATCAGAGGCAACTTCTGAAACTTCGATTCTTTCGATATAAGCTTACTATTGTAGTTGATTGTGGTATGAAATTGTAGCTGTTTTGGCGTGAATTTTTTATTTGAGAAATGAGGAAACCTAATTTCAATAATGCCCAAATTTCCTCTAAATCATGTGTGGTTAGTGTATAAATGATTAAACACCGATTAGGAGCAAAAATGAGTAAGTTTAATTAGTTGATTTTGGAAAAATCACAATTTCTTATATTTAAGGGTAAATTTTGGCCAGCCATAGAAACTGAGGTTTAGAGATAGAATTTTATAATTTTAATGGTTCAATTGTGTTCAAAAGGCAAAATTAAGGAGGTTTATGTTGCCCTCGACGTCTGAAAAGCCCCAAATGCAAAATGACAAAAATAAGTTTAAAAACCTTAATTGGGTATGCCAAGGGTATAATGTAATTTGACATTAAATTTTCCTAAACTAAGGTCAAAAATGTATTCTACGTACAAAATTGTGTAGGATTGAACCGAGGTCTAAATTTTTAGAAAGTACAGTTATACCAGGTATAAGGGAATCTAGATCGGGTATCAAAGGGCATTTTGGTAATTTTTTAGTTTTGTGTTGGCTTATCAATGTAGAAACTTTGGAAGGATTTATGGGTTAATGTTGACACTATTTACATGAATTTTGGAATTTTAGGATTAAACGGTCAACGAACAACGTAACAGACAATGGGATACAAAATCAGGAATCTAAGGTAGTAGCATTTCCTTTTATACTTTATGTGGAATTGTATATGCTTTCGTTGCCCTTTATACAATACATGCTCTGTGATGCTGCATTCCATGATATGAATTATTTATGACAAACCTAAATGAAATGTGGGAAAAGCACATGTACCATTAAGCCCGTTTGGAACCCAACTAAGGTAGTGAAATGAGTACGAAACAAGCCAGGACAATGGTACAAAACAAACCATGACATTGGTACGAACAAGTAAGGGTTCAATGGCTGTTGACTCTAAATACATGTACTCATTCTATTGTGTACAAAACAAGTAAGGATTTCAACAAAAGTTTAGTACAGTTGACCCTGAATAAATGCGCACATTTCCATTGATCATAGAGCAAAAGATAGGGTAGTGTGCCCTGAGGTTGCTTGTTATAGTAGAAATATGTAATGATTATCTGTTGCTAATGTAGTGCATTGCATATCTATTTATTGCATGTTGCATGACAGAATGTTGTTACTACTGGGATTTAATTGAATCTCACCCCGTATTATTTTTATACAAATTAACCCAGCAGAAGCCAGTGGTTCTAGGAGGCAGTATTCCATAATGAGTGAGACATATAAGGCATAAATGATGCCAAGAGCTTAATGTAATTCCTTTTGCCAAATTTTTGGAATTGAATTTCTAAATAATTGTAAATCATACCCTTCAGTAGGGACCAATATTATATTGTAAACAAATATTATATATAAGTACAATACATTTCGATGTTATTTCCACTCACTATTTAAAATATGCTTTATTACTCTAATTAATGTTGAATTAAAAGAGGGGTTCGACACAAAAGAACATGAAAAGAAGGCATGAGCTTAAGCTCCATTTTTTATTGCAACTCGAGCTCTTTGATTTTCTTTCAAAGCAAGTTATTTTCTTAATACTGATAGCTCAAGCTCTATTAAGAATTAAACTCAAGCTCTTTGAAAATATAAACTCAAATTCATCTTATAAAATGCCTATAGCTCAAGCTCCTTGCATTCTTGAAGTTGAGCTCTATCCTTTCTCTTGTTGCCAATCCATCTTTTAAAAGGATAGCTCAAGCTCTTTTCACTTTTGAACTCAAGCTCACATTCTCATTTTACTTTAAAATCTTTGGACTCAAGCTCTCTTCATATTTAAATCATGAAGTCAATTTCCACTTGTTAAACTCTAGTAGCTCGAACTCCATTTTCTCATGAACTTGAGCTCTCTTCTATGAACTCAAAAATCTAGAAACAGAGCATTGACACATAATCATAAAATCATTTATATGATTTTGTTATTGATACCCTTTTGTTACTAATGATTCTATGAGTTGTTAGAAGTGTTTAAGAACATATTAAAAGTATCAAATATGGGGTTACCACTCAAGATGACAAAAAACCAAAATTGTGTCAAAATTCTAACGACTATATTTCAACAGGAAGAAAAGTTTCTCAAGAGCCAACAGATACTTCATCATCTCTAACGGTCAACGAGTCTATACCAACTATAAAAGGAGAAGCGTTAAAAAAACAGACAAGAGATTGCATGAATACAATATCAAATGCCAACACTTTGACTCCAACATCTCCGTATCGTATGGACTCTATTTTTTAGTGATTATGTAATATACCATAGAGAGAGCTTTACATATGAGCCTTTGTAATTATCTATCTATTCTTGTGAGAGAATATTGATTGTAAATCTTTATCATCAAAGTAGAATCCTTACGGGGTGTAAGGGGGAGTAACTCTGAGAGAGTTACAAAGGCTTGACAAGTGCCTAGAGTAAACTTGTATTTGTAAAGATTCTCCAATACCCATGAAACTTGAGGAATTGTAACAGCTTCTCTTCTACCTGCCCATATTAAAACAAAAAGATAAAATATTGAAAATCTCAAGTGGAGCTTGAGGACTGGATGTAGGTTATCGTGGATTAGAACGAACCAAGATTAATCATAGTTTGCATATTATATTCCCTTATCTCTTATATTTCTAGCATATCTAGCTTAATTAATTGTCTTTGAATTTATGGATCATTACTTACATACTTATCACTTTTATTAATCTATTAAAAGATTTTAAAAGTTCTTAAGTTTTTATGACACCAAATTCACCCCCACTTGGGTGATAACTAGTTCTAACAACATTTTATAGCAAAATTATCAAAATATTCTTAATTAAAAAATTAAAGTGACAACAACAATTGTTTAATTTTAACAAGTAATAACTTTAACTAATCAAATTATAACAATAACAATTAATTTCAATAAATTTTATTTTTACTGGATATAATTAATCACATGAATAGTTAAACAAATAATGGCTTTAACTAATCTAATGGCAGCCAACTAAGACAATTTTTTTATCGAACAACTAAGACAATCACAAGTATAAATAAACTCATTCTACACTAGTCTCAAGATTTTATAAGAACTAGATCATTTTAAAATATCATCTTGAGATTCCACTATTTTAATGGTTCTTCTACCTCTTTCTCCCTCATGAGCAATAACGTTGTTATCGGGCTTGTATCTCTTTCTCTCAAAGTACTAGAATTTAGAAGCATCCCAAAAGAAACATGTATCCTTTTTTCATGAGCTTGTAATCTAGGAAAGTTGGAAAGTTGATAGATTTTTAAGGTAGAGTTAATAATTTTGACTTTTGTTATTGTCTATATAAAATAAGCCATAAGTTACCTATAAATAGTATCAAAAGAGTGTTGTTAACCAATGAAACCTTGAAAAAAGGGAGTGGATTCTCTCCTTTACCCTTCCTATCTGCACTTATCTTTTGCCCCAAAACTATGTGGTAAGTTTTTTTTTCTAAAAAAACAAAGTCATAAACTATTATTGAATATATTTTTTTAGCATTAGATATCCCAAATTAATTGTTAGTACATCCAGCATCTTAAAATATAATATATATTTTTCACTCAATGTCTAACGTCTATCATACAAAAGTATTTTTTGCTTAGTACCTAATATCTTGAGTGCTGAAAAATGCACTAAAAATTACTTTAGATTAATGAGTGCTACTAAGAAAATATTTCTGGATGATAAATAATAGATATTAGTTCCACCAAAAAATATTTTGAGGGTGCTGAGTGTACTAAGAATTAATTTAGAATAGTGAATGCTACAAAAAAAACATTTCATAGCATGGATGACTTTTTTAAAAAAACTTACCTAACTTGTTTTTACCTGGGGCAAAGGATAGGAGCGGATGGGAGGGTAAAGGAGAGAATCTACTACCCAAAAAAAGGGGTTAGGCTGATAGGATATTAAGCAAAAATTATTGTAAAGCCTAAGACTCTGCAAGTGCACGGGTCGCATCAAGTAATAAAGTGATAAGTAAGATATCATTCCTACGAGGAATCAAGAAAACTAATTTTTAGATATTAAATTCTCAAATTTCATTTAAGTCAATTGAATCTAATTTATAATTAAAATTCTAAAGGAAATAAAATTAATGGAAACTATTATGTCTAAACCAATCCAGAGTCGCTAATCCATTATTTATTAGCTTAGACTTTTATTCCCACTAAATTAATTAAGCATTAATTCCATCAGCTAATCTAGAGTATTGGTGTCTATTGTTGAGACCCTAGTTTTAATGATAAACAAAATATATGTTGCAAATCTAACTTGTCTTATGTAGGATCTGAGATTGTATTCAATTGTACTCCAATACACCAAGTGGTACTTGAGTATAAATGTAGTTAGAAGAAAAACATATGAAAGTAACAGGTTCATATATCCGAGTATCTCTGTACCCCAGTACAAAGATGTAATACTCAAGTACAGTGACAGCAGAAAGAAGAAAAGGGTATGAAAGTAAATATGTTCATGTACTAGAGTACATGAGTACTATGGTAAGAACAGATGGTACTCGAATAAACATAGAAAATTTTATGGTATAGGTGTACTAGAGTAAAGGGGTTGCATACTAGAGTAAGTGAAATACTCCAATACAAGAATCTAGTACTCTAGTAACCTTATGTTGAAACGAACAGAAATCGTACCAAAGTACAAGGTATTCCGTACTAGAGTATGATGATACCCTAGTACGACTTATGTGTACCAGAGTACATCTGATATATTCTACATAAGTTTTCTAATAAAGTTTACTCAAGCATGTAGAAAGTAGTACCTGAGTACTAGCGTACTCCAGTATGAATTCTGCGTACCAGAGCACAACTGATGTATACTACAAAAGTTTTATGATAAACTTTACTCGAGTATGAGGATATGTGCACCTGAGTAATCTTCAGAGTAAAAGGCAATTTCCTTCACAAATCATACTCGAGTACAATGAAAGTGTACCTGAGTAAAAACAGTGAATGTTACGCATTTGGAAATTGGAAATCAGGAATTTCGAATTTCTGGCCGTTTTGAATTGATTATATATGTTTATTTGATCTAACAATTGTTTCCATGTTGAGTTTGAATATTTCCACAAATTACAGGATTCAAAATTAAGGAAATAAGAAACTCAGATTCTTAGCAACGGTAAAAGACAAGGTCCAGATTTGGTGCGACGGGCAAATCAGATTTCTAAAAATAGATACTTTGAGGCTAACGGTCATATTTCCATCAGCTATATAAAGGACCAACATGTAAGCTTCAAAGGCACCAATACATCCTGAGAGAATCATCTTCTATGAAAAAGCCTTGAGAAGTATCCTTTTATATACGTTTTAGTGTGCATATATCTACTCTGTAAGAGAGTGTTTTCTAAGATTGTTTATTATGAGAAAAGTGACTTAAGATTGTGGGATCTTGAGTAAATGAAATTATTGATTGCAAGTTATAAGGGGGAGTGTGAATTCTTTGCAGCTGTCAGTCAAGGTTGTACTGAGGTGCCAAGAACCCTTAAACTTGGATCATAGTGAAACACCCAGAGAGCTTCTAAGGACTGGACATAGGTCAAGTGGTTGGACCGAACCAGTATAACCTCTTGGTGTCATTGATGATATCTTCTTTAATTTTTATTATTGCTTTAAATTTATAAATTGTCATATTTTCATATTCACCAAATTCACCCTTCCCCTCTTAGGTGATAAAGTCTGTACTAACATCTTTTAGGATTACTATATTCTCTTCTGGAGATATCTCTCCTAGAGATAATAACTCTTTAGGAAATGATCCTTTAAAGCTAATAACTCTTTGAGAGATGACTCTTCTAAAACTACTATTTAATTTCTTGATTACCCTCTACTTGATCATCTATATTATTAGTTCCTTTTCTCTTTTGGGGATTTTTTTTATAATCAAAGAGAATTCCATACTTCAAGTGTGTTTACAATAGTTTGTCCTTCAAGGACATCAATTCTAATAGGAGCATAAACAGTTGAGACATGTAAATTTTGTCACTTTCTTTGGGTAAAAAATTCTTTTGGCATTTGATTAGCCAAGCTTTGCAAATTTATCTTCTAAACTTCTAGTTCCTATTGTTTATTTGAGGATCAATATAAGCTTATAATAACTCATTTTAGCTAATGTATTTACCCAACTTCTTATTTTCTCCCTATAATATTGGAAAAATGATTCAACAAAATGACAATCAACAAATCTAGATGTGAATAAATCTCATGTAGATTGAAGGAGATTCATACCCAACATATCTTCCCATTTTGGAGCATTGAGGAGGTACTATTAACACATAAATTACGTAACCAAAAAAATACTTAAATGGAATATATTAGGTTTTTGACCAAAAACCATTTGTAAGGTGGAAGCTTTTAGATAATTTTTTGGCTTGATGCATACTAACATTACTGCATACAAAATGACATGTTCTCAAGTGGACATTGCAAGATTTGATCTAATAAGTATAGGTCTTGTAATTAAATGCAACTATTTAACCAATAATTTTGCTAATCCATTTTGCATATGAACATGAGCTACAGGATGTTCAACAACAATTCTAAGGGACATATTGTATTCATTAAAATCTTGTAAAGTAAATCCACCATCATTATCAAAACATATTTTCTTAATAGGATAATTAGAGTAATGTACTCTTAATCTAATCAATTGAGCAAGCAATCTCACAAACTCTAGGCAGCAAAAAGGTAATTAGCAACCATTTAGTTGATGCATCAATTAAAACCATATTGTGAGAACATAATAAGAAAACATGATCATCTATCCTGTCTCTCTCTTTCTCCCTCAACTGTGCTCCACCTCACTTGTCCAGCCATATCTTTGAAGTTCATATCAGCAATCCTCCACTCCCAGTTTAGCTCATCAACAGTGACTTCACTAGAGAAGAGACAACATTAAAGCCCCCTCAAAATCCGATTGTTACCAACAACCACTTGGCTAGAGTAGCCTCCTGACACATCCCATAGAAATAATTTGTGTTGTTTGTTGTTCTAGTCTTTACCAATGAGTTCCACATTTGAATATAGGACTTGTTAATCTGTGTTGTTCATATGTCTATTACATTTACTCATGAGGAATTGGATACTTACAAGTGGGACTTGTTGTCCAGTTAATTTGTATTATTCATACGTTTATTCCACTTGTTGATGAGGAGTTATACACTTACAAATGAGTCTTGTTCATGATTCTATGTTTTCTTATTAACACATTATTTTGTTTTGTTCATATGTCCATTTCACTTATTCACAAGGATTTAGACATTTCCAAATGAGACTTATTGTTCAATTAATTTGTGTTACTCATACTTTTATTCCGATTGTTGATGAGGAGTTATACACTTGTAAATGAGACTCGTTCATGATTATATGTTTTCTTGTTAATAAATGATATTATGTTGTTCATATATTTATTTCACTTGTTCAAGAGGAATTGGATACTTGCAAATGTGTTATACTACTTATTTAACTTGTTCATTTATCTATTTAACGTGTTCATAGTTCTATTTCACTGGTTTATAGGTCAATACAACTTGTTCATTATGAATCATACAATTGTAAATGTGTTTTACTTATTTAACTTGTTCATAGCTCAATTTTACTTGCTTATAAGTCTATTGTAGTTATAAATGCAAAGTTAAATATGAGAAGAATATGTTTAAATATTTCTCATAGATGGTAGACATTAAAACAGAACCAGAAGATTGAGGAAAATTCTGGGATTTTGAAATTAACGTATGGAAAATAGAGTCATAGTACAGAAGAGGGTTCAATTATTCTAATCAAAGTCCTGTTCCTTGTTGCAATGATGAAAATAGACAGAGCTAAACACAACTAAGTAGCAAGTAAGGTTCTTTTGGTGCTGAGAGGCCAACCCCTCCTAAGTGTAAGACTTTCTAAACAAAAGATAGCAAACCCAAATTATAAACAACAATTATTGGCTCTATACAAATGTGCAAGTGTTTGACTTGAAAGCTGTTAAATGGGAAAACTGTCATTTTCTTTTTTTTCAATTCTTTTGCTTCTTTCAAGTAATTTAGTTACATTATTCCTTTTTTTTTTTCATTTTTGACGAGTTGCAAGCTACTATAACAAGTCCAACCTTAACTAAGCAATGAGTTCCTACATCACAATTATAAGTTCCATTACCACTCACTCTTTTCCTGTAGCTATACAAATCATGGAATCAAAATATGTAACATAATTAAGTCCATAATATAATAACGCTCTACATCATGGACAAGTACAATATTTCTATTAACAAGAAAAAATGAATTTCGTGGCTACAACTCATTTGCAAGTGTCTTTTACACTCTAAAGAAGTGGAAAACTCTTATGAACAACTGCAATAATCAACATGCAAATTAGACCCAAATATAGGGGTGAACAAAGATCTGGTTACACCCCAACCTGATGTCTAGAATGAATTATCATCAAGTTAGAAAAACTAGCATGTGGTGTAATCTGACCTAAACATAACCTGGTCTTTATCTAGACCAAACCAGGTCATACCAAACTTTTGGGTTGGTTTGGGTCGATCCCAATTAAAAGAAATAGAGTAAAAAAATTTAGGGGAAAAAAAAACATCCCAAACTAAACCAAAACACTATTATTTCAAACGCGCACACACCTATTACAAGAAGAGGGATACGACACTGAGCAAACCCTTCCCTTCTCTTCCAATTCATCATTGCCAGATTTGAGATGTATAACAAGGTTTTATTTTTTGCCCACCTTTAGTGAGATATATTGTCTCCTTTCAAAATTTGAGATGAAGTTGAAGACAACCTATATTTGAGAATGCAAGGGGATAAGATATGAGAGCAATGGAAGAACATGAGGAAGATTTGGTGGTCCAACTAAGAACAAAGAAGAAGAGGAGGAAGGAGATATTTAGAGAGTGAATACTTTGAGGCTGAGTGAGAGAGGATTTGATGAGCGTGAGATCTTCTGAAATTTGAACTGATAAAGGCAAGGAGGTAAGAAGGGAACAAAGCGTCGACTTAATATTATTAATAAAAATATAAAAAGGCTCAGGTCAAACTGGTCCTAATGCTTAGCCTGAAACTCAATCTGACTTGATGAGTCAGATCGATCCAATCCATCTAGTTGTTTCATCGGGTTGTTTTTTTCCCTCATCAGATAGGACTTGGCCATATTGGACCAAGATGGGTCAAACTAGTCTTCAGGTTTTTCGCCCATCCCTACCCAAATAAATCCTATGATAGACCTTCTCTAACATCTCAATGTATTGTAGATTCCAATTCATCATTAGGATGCCAGTGAACAACAGGTCCATATGTTCAAGTGCCTCTTAATTATCAAAACAAAAGGGGCCTTTTAATAAAGAAAACAAATGGCAGAGAAAATTTCTTTTTCCAATGAAAGGGGAAAGAAACACTTATTGTTTCAAATGAAAAAAACAAGTAGAAGTAAAGTAGAAGAATATTGATCCGATAAGATAACTCATGCGAAGGAGTTTATAGGATTTAAGTTTGTGCACGTACTACAATAGGGGAACAATCATCAAAGAAGCAAAAGGGATGTTTGAAAGAGAGCCAAAAGAACACTTAATGAAAGAGCTGATGAGGGGAGTCAAAGGCCGATAGGCCAATGCATAGACAAGTTGCAACTGAGTCAACGACGCACTGACAGTCTGAGGGGAGAAGGAATTGCACAAGAATCGGGTTCTTTCTTCACCCTAAAATTCTTTAAACACAGATGAGGGACGCGTGGTTGGCTTCTCGAATGAAGGGAGTCCGAGACTGAACAACTGTCACAAGAAGAGTTCATAGTTGAGCTGGCAACGCATTACAGTTTGGGGGGAGTCGGAATCACATGATTATATGTTTCTTTCTTACCCTGTTCATTTTAAACATAGAAGAGGGATAAGGAATCACACAAGGTTAGCTTCTTCTCTGCTCTTGGTTAAAGGGTCACTTGTGTCTTTTCCCTCAATCAATTAATTGTAGCTTGGCCCTTGGGGACTGCAGTGAGTTTCAAAATCTTTTGGATGCCAATCAATATTAATTCTCTACCACGGTCTTTAATTAAAATTTTCCCTTTAAAAATAAAATGGTGAAAGGAGAATTATTTATTATATTCACATAAAAATGAAAAATTATTTTGCTCATAAATGTAACATTGCATCTATTTAAAATCTACAATTTAGTTGATTTTGACATTATTTAAATCTATGTGACAAAAAAAAATTTGGACAAAAGGTGACAAAATTAATTTAACTGTATACTGAGTGATAGTTACATAATCAACTATTAACATCATTTCTCATTCATTAACTAATTATGTTGTTATGGGGAACAATACCTATAATCAAATAAATTATTATGAGTACCTAACAAAAATGAAATAAACTATGAGGACTTATTTAAAAATGAGGTAAGATTATAGGAACTTACATATTAATTTTGTCTTTTAATTTATATTATCTTTTATATAACTAATTAACATAAAAAACTTATAACATTTTTAAGAATTTAAGTGTATTTTCTTTTTTCAAAGTAACTAATATTCTGTCTCTGTCTCTCTCCCCATTAATATACATCTGATATTATTTCCATATTAATTTATTTGTTAATAACATGATAATCCACTAGCAATTTTGCCGTAAGACACCTACCCTTATAGCCCGTATGGTATTACTCTAAACAATGCCCGACCAATATACCTTCAACTAGTTGTTCTGGCCAAAAAACAAAAAAAAAAAAAGTTGTTGGCCGAACATGGAACAACTTAATTTGTTGTTGTTGTTTTGATACAGAAGGCTATCCTCAAATGGGCATTTAATGGGCCTAACAAATACGAACAGGCCCACCTTTTTAAAATTCGGGCTTCTTTCTGGTCATTCGTTTTCACATGATCATTTTAACATCTAACTTGGATCCTCTTCACGATGTTTACATAATTGATTAAATTGGTAATTTGAAATTCTGTGAACATATATAAAAAAAAATTTGGAAGTGGAAAGGGATTGAGAAAATCAGAGTCTTTATGTGGATTTCTCTCCATAACGGACTCACTACTAATGTTTTGAGAAGCAGATGTCCTTTAATAATTTGGAAAATGAAGTAGGCAGAAATTCCAACTCTGGTTGGAGTCTTATATGGGGTGTTGCAATTTGGAGACTATGGCTTTGGAGGAACCTCTGTATTTTTGAGAATAACTTTGAGAAACCAGCCGACCCTTGCAAGAGTAATTTCTTATACCTGGAAGCCTCTCCATACTACTAACTTAAAGATAATGTGGACGGGACTGTATCGTCAGTTGGTTTCCCAGTTGATGGTTGTGGAAGTCATTCGTGACTTTTGGGTTTACTCATTTTATTGGAAATCGTGACTTTGGATTTCGTAGAGTGCTCTTGGAGTCAGATGCCAAAAATCTGATCGATTTTCTTGTGGAAAATGATAATAGCTACAACAGTTTGTTGCTTCTTCAAATTAGAAATATTATGAGGCATAATTGGGATATGGAACTGCAATACATTTCAAGGAATCACAACAGAGTCGTTGATATGCTTGCTAAAGAAGGCCTTAACTTATGATGACCTATATTGAACATGATTGTATGGGATTAATTAATTTCCCCTCTAGTATAATTCTCTCTTATTTTAGGGCCCTGCCCTCAATTGTACCGGGAAGAAAAAAAAATTTACGTGCCCATGAACCTGTTCTTTGTTGGATTAATGTCTTTCATTCTGCGACTACTTTTACTCTGCTGATCATCCCATTTTCTCCATTGAAAAGCTTCTTGTTGATTTACCCATGCAATAGGAGGAACAACTTGTATCACCTCTTGTGAAATACCCCCTCCCATTTTAATTATAAGATTCAATTGACTTTTTTAGAGAATATTAAGAAAATTAATTACATTATTTTAAAGTATTAAAATTTATCGTTTTTCTTCAAACTATTTTATTTAATTTATGAACTAATATATAATATAATAAAATACAATATATATGATTAAGTAACTTATTTTACTTCTTTAACTTTTTTTTAAAAAAAAGTCAACTGGGTTGTAGTACATTATTGTTAAAATTCATTTAATATTTCATTCAAAATTTTGAAAGGAATTACAATGAGGCCTTAAGGAAAGGATTTAATTACCCATAATTCTTATTGACAACTGAAGATCATGTACTAACAAATTATATAGAGTTATAAATGACAACACCTCATTCACTTGTTATTGAGACTTTTTGATAATTAAGTTCTTTACTTGGGACCTTATTTTAATTTCCCAAAATTTAACCTTTAACTAAAAATTACCCCTTTTTTGTCCGATAGCATATACAAACCTTGCAGACCAGAACGGCCAATGAAAATGTGAGTATGAATCTATTCAAAGTTCAAACACAAAGCAATGGCAAATAAAAGCCAGAAGAAAGGCAAGGTTGTTAGAAGTAAAAAATGAATTACTCCCCCATTATAAATGTAAGACAAAATTGACTTTTAAAGAAGTTAAATATATTACTTAATTATGGCATATGTTGTGTATTACTCTTAGATTATATATTAGTTTATAAGTTAGATAAAATAGTTTGGAAGAAAAAACAATAAATATAAGTATTTTAAAAATAATTTAACTATCTTCTACTCCCTCCAGTCCTAATTATAAGATCCATTGGAGAATATTAAGAAATTTAATTACATTAATTTAAGACAATAAAATTTACCGTTTTTCTTCAAACTATGTTGTTTGACTACTTATGAACTAATATATAATATAATAAAACACAATATATAATATAATTAAATAATATAATTAGCTTTTTCAGGATTCTCTAAAAAACAATTAATTGAACCTTATAATTAGGAGTATAGGGATTTTCCTAAAGAAGTCAACTAATGTTATATATTTAAGATTGGAGAGAGTATATAATAAATAATTTGGGATTTTAACATAATATTCTTGATGCAGTTAAAAATTAGATTTATAGTAAACTAAAAGATCCTCTGGTAAGAAATCTATTTAAAGAATCTGGCAAAAAAAATGCAATTTATTTAAAGAAGATAGGTGAGTGGGAAATCATCAATCAAACTCACAAATACATGAAATGATCAAAATATATCTAATGGCTATGTTCTAGAACTACATTTTTTTAAAAGGAAAAACAATGATTGAAACAGAATCAAACATTTGTTTGGTACGTTTTAAGATAAATATTATTGATTCAGATACATGTACTGATAGTTTTGAATTTAATTTGTTTCACCAACCACGCAAGTATAAAATATAGCAATATTAAAATGACATTTTGCTTGATTATTAATTTATCTATTCCTCCGGTTTTAACGCTGTGGTTTACGTTTATCTATTGGCCAACCGTGTGGCTTAGATTTTCTATCATCTTCCTAATCATAAGCCATCTCTTTTGCTCCAAGAAATGTTTCTTGTGGTTTCTTTTACGCCTCCTCGCACTTCTTTTATTTGGATTTTTTTATCTTTTTTCCCCTTTGTTCATTTTTTTTTTCTTATTGAAAAAAATGATCTACAAGCCTCTATAGTTTCATCTCTTCTCCTCTCTCTAAGGCTATGTTTGGATTAGGAGAAAAGTGGGGAGAAATAAGAAGAAAATGAGTACTATGTTTAAAAATTTTCATAAATGATAAAAAAATGTACTATTTTTAAGAGTTTCTCCCCTAATTTTTTTTCTCCATCCAAACATAGAATAAATGTTGGATTTTCCTATAGTTCCATATGGTTTTTAACAAGTCCTTGTAGTGTTCTTTTTATTTAATCATATCTTAGTTTCACTGGATCTTTAATTACATTCATGTAGTTTTCTATTACCGAAAAAAAAAAAAAATCATGTAGTTCCCCCCTTTTATCATTCATATGAAACTACGAGTAAGGAATTTGTCGTAGATTGATTTTCTTTAGTTGTTTAACATATAGGAAGGCTTCGACTCTTGATTTCTGGTAATTCACCATTATACCTCCCTTATCATCAAAGCCAGGTCAGATAGCACGAATAGAAATTTTCTTATTCCATTATAATATTGGTGAAGCTTGTATATATGTTTTGTAATAAATAAAATCATTATATGCTACTCCCTCCAATCCTAATTATAACACTTAGTTGACTTTTTTTTGAAGAATTCTAAAAAAAACTAATTATATTACTTTAAAGCATTAAAATTTATTGTTTTTCGTTAAACAATTTTTTTGACTTATAAATTAATATATAATATAATAAAACACAATATATGATATAATTAAGTAACTTATTTTACAGCTTTAACTTCTCCAAAAAAAGTTAACTATATCTTATAATTAAGACTGGAGGTAGTATACTACAATAATTGGACTACATTTGAGGTAGATTATATTAGACATTAATTGGGGATTTCTCCCTATACACATGCATGGTCTATTTTAATCTATAAGACTCAAATGTAAGTCATTACTTAAAAAAAGTGTTGAGTTGCTTATCACTTAACATAATCGCATACTTGATTAAGGTTAATTTTACATATTATAGCAAATCATAATGTATTGTAAATAATCATAAGAATGAAAATACATCTGGAATACACACTACAAAAAAACGTGTATTTGTAGCGGTTAAAATGTAGGAAGCTACAAATAACATTAGTAGCTGTTTTGTAAAACGTATGTCGCAAACCATTTTGTAGCGGTTTTTATAAACTACTACTCATTGGTC
>JBAGKO010000001.1:11843233-11857827 GCA_037177275.1 Acacia concinna | reverse complement strand
TCAATGTATTGAACCTTGAATTGATTTTGGATAGTATGACACTATAATGAAAATTGAAATTTATTTTTTATTTCCACCGATCTAAGACCGGGTTGACTCCAGGCTGACCCCAGTCTAACCCATTAACTCTTGACCCAGTACTCGGACCGATTCAATGTCCAATCTGGGTTTCAGAACTTTGTATATTACCTAACTTAATCTAATTAAATTAATAAATATGCCTTATATTAAATATCGGAAGGAGGGAGTATTTAATAAGTATTTGAATGAGAGATAGAGTATGAGTAACGATATTGATTATTCTAATAAATGAATAAATATCAATTGGAGTTATGTATAAAAAAATCAATTGGAGTTACTTTAAGCATTTAAATTTCATAAAACAATTAACAAAACAGAAAAACACAACTCATGCATGGGAAAAAGCTGATGGTAGAGGCAATTGATTGGATTGATAAACAGCAATATACTCCTCCGATTCTATTAATTAAATCCTTGTTTAATATACTCTGATATAATATACCTCATGAGAACAAAATCAATATCATAATAGAGGGTATAATTATTCATTCATATGAAAAGTTTGATTATATGATGACATCTAAATAGAGCCATAAGTATTATCCTCCCTACTATATAAATAAGACAAGAGAAGTATTATATTAACTTATACCTTTAATTTAGGAAGAATTACATTGAGGTCTCAAGTAAAGAAATTAATATCAGAAAGGTCATTTTGACAAGTTGATGACCTATTATTGACAAGCTGAGGAGTTATATTGATAATCTGAGGAGCTAGCTGAGACTTGTCAAAAAATAAATTTCCTTACTTGGAACCTTAATGTAATTCTCCCTTTAATTTATTGCTTTGAAGGTAAGAAACTTCACGAAGGACATATTATTTTATATTACCAATTTATTTATGCATTCGATTTTACAAGAAACAAAGGAAGAAATCTACTTAAGTCAACCGTTGGTTTTTTGTCTTGTACTCAATTAAATGTAATTAAGCAAATTATGATTAACCGCGTCACGGATTTCTTTTAAGCTAGACAAATTTACTTTAACATAGGATTGTTCTATGTTTTAAAGATCGCAAACACCACACAACTTAGGACAACTAATGCTCTTGCCAGCTTTCACAGGCTTCTGCCTCGCTGTTTCTTTCTCCAAATTAAAGTCAACCATGAATAAATAATTAATAAAAAATAATGATAACATTCCAATTTCAATGCATTATTTGCGAAGAATCCATAGATGATGATAAGGGTTTCCAAATGATTGAGCAAGCACACAAGTCAAGGAAAGAGCATTAAAATAATAAATTCCCATTATTTAAACACTTTCCTTAGTATTGAAAACCCAGAAATTCTCCAAACATGAGCTGGTCAGTGAACAAATCCTACAATTTTCCAACTTGCATCTTCATCTCATTCACTTATCAAGATAAAGCAAATCCATTAGCTTAGCTGTATACGTGTATATCCATCCACGCACACTGCATAATATACCTATATTTTTCTTTTTATATATACCCCATAATTTATTTTCTGCTAACTTCAATAAACTGTCACTTTCTAAATAACATGGCAACTCATAGTGATCATCAATCAAAACCGAGCTTTGGTTTTGCGGTAATGGAGGCGGCTGCGTCAGAGTTGAAGGATATTAACCAGAAAGGTAGTGATCTTCATCATCATCATGCAGCCGTAGGTTCTTCAGAAGGGATTCTTGAGAACATATGGGCTAGGGTTATCAGCACAACAAAAAATAATTCATGGGAAGGGCTTCCAAATCTTGATGGAAGAGATAATGAATCTATGGGGATTCTTCAAAGGCTTCCAAGTTTGGGAAGATGGATATCTATGGGAGCTGAAGCATGGGAAGAAATTCTATCTGATTTTCCACAGAACCTTCTTCAACAAACATGCAATTACAATAACAATCAGGGAATCTGCAGAAACATTGAATCCAACTGTAAAAAGGTAGAACAAGAAGACAAAGAAGAAGGTGGTATCGTGAGGGCAATGAATAATAATAAGGATGGTGAAAGCAGAAGACACTACCGAGGTGTGAGAAGAAGACCATGGGGAAAATATGCAGCAGAAATAAGGGACTCATCAAGGAATGGAGCTAGGGTTTGGCTTGGGACATTTGAGACAGCTGAAGAAGCAGCTTTAGCTTATGACAAAGCAGCTTTGAGAATTAGAGGTCATAAGGCTTACTTGAATTTCCCTATTGAGACTGTTGCAAATGCTTTGGGGTTTGACCTCAAGGGAAGTCATAGTACTAGTAATCCTATTATTACTAGGTCTGTTTCTACAACTTGTGAGGAGGACTATTCCAGGAAAAGAAAACTGAGACATATTGAAGAACCTGCAGCTAAAAGGATGGCGAATTTGGGGGATGAAGTAGATGTTGTTGTGTTTCAGGACTTGGGGAGTGATTACTTGGATAGTTTGTTATCTTCTTTTTGATGGAAAAAAATAATTCATCAAAATTCTTAAACAAAGTTAATTGTCATAGATATAAGGTAAAATATATTGAATCTATTTATTACCAACAATAGTAGATTTTGTGTCTTTTCTGTATATATTATTAGTAACTTATTACCACATATTTAAGGTGACTAAAGTTGTCACTAAAACCTTTAATAATATACAGGATTCCCTTGTACCTATATATTAGAGCTTTTCTTTTTTCTTTCTAAATAAGTTTATTCCTAAATATAATATCTTTTTTGAGTTTATCACAATGATAAATGCACTTTTTTTCCATTTTTCCCTCACCTAATTGCTACACTTCATACATTCTCTTTCATAATTTTTCCGTTATTACTCTCCCTCTCATGCATTCATAAATTTAGGCATTTTTGAAAAATTATTAAATTTCTAAAATAATTATTATATTTAACAACTTTAAATGCTTTTTATAGTATCAGGATTTAGTTGAAAGACTCATATATATATATACATATATATATATATGTATAAACTCTTTCAGTCCTATATATAGGGAACTTCCAATATTTTTCATATAAATTAAGGAAAACTTCTTATTAACTCTGTCATAAAATTCAACAATTTGTTAATTCTACCCCTATTTAATAGACATGATATTAAATGAAAACAAAGTCAACACAATATTAAGTTAAGGGTAAAATTGTACATTAACATCAAAACTTTAATAAGGTGACTTATAAATAATACCAAAAAAAAAATTATCTCTCTGCCTTACTACTCCTCTGATTCTATATATAAGGCGCTTTCAAAATTTTTCAACATATCAAATAAAACATTAAATATCATTAACTTTACCATAAAATTCAACAATTTTTTAACTTTATTCTTATTTAATATATATAATACTAAATGAAAAGAAAGTCAATACAATAATAAATTAAAAGTAAAAAAAATTGTACATTCACATCAATAATTTAATGAAGTACTTTATAAATATGATCAAATTTTTTTTCTATCTTTATCCTATACCAGATGAGTATATATAACATCATAGGAATATTTTATTATAAACATTGGAATTTGGAAATATCTGTCAGTGGGATATTTAATGGGCCATTAAAAGGACTAGCATAAAAGTCAATTTAATGAGGTGATGGCCAATGTTGTTAGTGGAAGTTCTTTTTATTAGTTGCAACATTGCCACACATCTTAGCTAACTAATGAAAACGATAGTTTTGGTGGAACTTTTGAAGTTGGAGCTTTTGGTAAAGTTAACGGAGTTGTATACTATGCATGCGTGCATATATAAATATACTCCATAGACCCACAATATAATTAATACGGAGTAGTATTAATTCATCATAACTTAAAAATAGTATAGTTATCTTATTAAATACATGTGAAATTGTTTTTTTTAACTTTACCTATATTAAATTAGGTTTTGAAGCGGAGGAATATAAAAATTCACAATTAAACATTAATTACTTGCATAAAATTGACAGTTAAAAGAATTTACTACTCTTCAAGTATCTTATACGAGTGTTGTGGATCGAAGCATTTTGGTGAAAGTGATTTATGTATGTCGGTTGTAATAGAAATTAACAGTAGAAAGCTAATCTGTTAGAAAGATTAAAAAAATAATAATAATGAAAACAATGGTCAAACTTAATCGAACTTCATACATATGAAATTCAGAGAATTTAGGTTCGCATGACGACTAAAATTCAGAAAATTAATGTGTCTCTCTCATATCTTCCCCTCTTACTACTCTCTTCTCTATTATAAGTTCTTTTTAATTAATTCTCACTAAAAAGAATTAGTTAACCTAATAATTAAATATTAAATTTATACCTTTACCTTCATTTATGAATGTTATTTGTTCATTTCTTCTCTCTCCTCTTTTAATTAATTGCAAAATTAGAATAGTGTCATTTAATACTTTAAAACTGGATTTACATTAAAGATCAAAGTTTTTAATAAAAAACAAGATATTTTTTTCACTTTTTCTCTTTCCCTTGCCTTTGATAACGGGGATGAAAGTGAGGGTGGGCCAAACCCATCAAATAATCACAAATGATATTGGGCTTGGATCAGTCGATCCTATAGACACTAGCCGGATGAATCACATTGAAGCGCACGTGCGGAGTTTGTTACCTGCAAATCACTATCTGCATTATTAGATTTCCTTAATCTTATTTGAATTGTGAAATTATTACATCACCCTTTCCATAAATAAGAATATATATTTAAAAAAAAGGAGTAAAATACATAGGGTACCCATATCTTTTATCTAAATTACAGACCTTCCATTTATTTTAAAAATGTATATCATTACCATAAAGTTGTGTATTATGACTCTCTCTTATTGGAATCATTGCTATATATAGAGAAGCGAAAATTGAATTGACACTCCGCCTTGACATATATGACGGTTTAATAAGCAAACATCATGTGTGTGTGTGTGTGAGAGAGAGAGAGAGAGAGAGAGAGAGAGGTATATGGTGGTTTTTAACAATTACCATATATAGAGAGGCAGGGTTTGAATCAACTCTCCGATTTGACATATATATGATTATTTTATAGATAAATGTGATATATATTTAAACAGTATGTGGCGATTTTTAAAAAAATTGTCATATATAGACTAAAAATATATAACTGTTTTTCATCAAACAACTGCTATACACGTTATATGTGAAATTTTCTTTGAAATAACCGTAGTAGACACACCTTTAAAACTGAAATATAAACATTATTTTTACAATTTCAAACTCCACACCCTCTTTATCACACTCTCGTCAACACCTCCACCACTATTTTTTGGCATCACCACTTTGATTTCTTTCTCTATTATTGCTGAAATCATGATCCTCCTCCTTTTGGTGTCTATGATGGTCTATGTGAAAGCGTACATTGATATGTTGGTGACCGATTTTAGGTTATGCTTTCAGTGTTCTTTGAAGCTATACAAGTTTTGCGGTGAATCACATAAAAATAAGAACTATCCTCCCTTAGCTTATGCTTTCAGTGTTCTTTGAAGCTATGCAAGTTTTGTGGTGAATCACATAAAAGTAATAACTATCTTCCCATAAGTGTAGTTTATTATGAAAAAGATCATTTATTGCCAGAATTTTGATTTCTATTGTATTTTTGCTCTAGGTTGTGTTTTTCAATAAAAGTGAGGACTTTCTTCCATTATATTGTTGATATGTTCTTGGTCATGTTGTAGCTTTTTTATTATCTGCCCATTAAAAGTCAAAATTTTCAATCACTATGCTTGTTGATGTGATGTGGTTTTGGTTGATATCTAATTTTTATGATGCTCAATCTTTAATTTTGTCATGATTTTGTCATTATATATAGTTTGTTGTTATATTAATCAATTGAAGCATGCCTCATATTTTGCAGTGATCGATTATCATCATTTTGTTTTGCAGTCCATTTCTTGAAGCCCCCCAGATGAATCTTCTGCCCTTTCAAGACCAATGTCTCTTGTTTTTGGTTTTATAATTGATTTTTTGTCCTAAGGTAGAATATTAATATATAGATATATATATATATAATAATAATATTCTATGACAACAAATTAAATAAAATCATAAACACGAGAGATTGGTGCTGGAAGGGCTGAAGATTCTCTAGGGGCTTGGATATAAATAGATTGTAAAATAAAATAATGATGATTTATCATTGTAAAACAGAAAATGATATATTTGATTGTGTTCACATAAACAGTCAAATATACCAAACAACCGCCATAAATAGGTGACTCATACATAATGTTTCTTACTAAAAAACCGTCATATGTAAGGAAGGGATGTTCAATTGCCATATATATATATGGCAAGATAATATATGCAAATTGAAAACCATCATATATAGAGAATTTCTTGTTTGAACCTGGTTCACCACAACATTTGTGGTATGACCAATTAAAATACAACAGCTTAATAAATGATTTGGCATTTCCTAAATATTAGTTGGCATATTAATAAAATTAAAATATTTTACAAAATTCACCTTTTCATTATTTGTAAAATTTAAATTAATGGATTCATTTTTTTTGAGAAAAATAAAAATATGAAGATCACAAGTATCGAACTATGATTAATGTTCGCTAAGTTATTATATTTTAATTTGTCAGGCTACAAATGACATGGCAAACCATATTCATACAAGAATTTCTCTCATATATGGGTAAAAACAACCATTATTTATAGACAAATATATAGTAGTGTATAGACCTCCCTTGAAATTTAAATACATCTTACATAAACTTCCCATACATATTTAATATTTTATTTCCATTGAGGCAACCTTTAGTTAATGGTTAAATTTGACTATTGAACATTTTCGTTGACCAAAATATCGCTCTTTCAACAAATAAATGGAGGAATCACATTGAAGCGCTCGTGTGGAATTTTTTGTCTCCAAATCACTATCCCTATGGTTAGATTTCCTTAATCTTTTTTTTTATTTTGAAATCATTACATAACCCTATCCATAATAAGAGTATTTTTTTATAAAAAAAGAGTAAAATATATGAGATACCCGTATGTTTTATCTAAATTACAAAAACCTTCTATTTATTTTGAAAACGTATATAGTGTAACATCCAAATTTTTATACTTTGGATTTCATTATAATTAAAAAAATAGAAAAAAAAAAGAAAAGAAAGAAAGAAGGAAAGAGAAATGAAATAGAAAAGTTGTAAAAAAAATTGTTCTGTTTAGACCATTTGTGAGGGGGTTTCATTGTTATATATGTGGACTAGTGGGCTGGGTTTCTACCCTTTTCTAGTGGTACCCTTAGTCTTATGTATGGATTACTATAGTGGGTTTGTGGGTGGGCTATGTGCCCTAGACCTCGATGTGTTGATCTTTTGGATTAATTAAAAGGTTTTCAAAAGTGATAGCCAAATCCTTTTTATAACCATGATATATCATTTATATTCAGTTTTACTCTTTTCTATCATGGTTAGTCTTATAGGTAGGTTTAATTCTTTTAATCATGATAGTATTTTTGGAAACGTGGTTTTAAACTTTTCTATCATGGTTAACTATTATAAGAATCCAATTGGATGATTTAATACATGTTAATTAGATTTAATATCTAGTTTAAAGAAAGGGTCTTTTCAATTTGGTATCCAGAGCCTTGTGTTCATGATATTCCTAGCCCTATTGTGCATTTCATTTACAGTATAGCAATATATTATCTTTACTTACCTGCTTCCCTTTATTGTTTTGTTTTTGTTTACCGTTTTAAATGTTCTCCCTCCTTGGTGGTGTTTCACCCTTAGGTGGGGAGAGATGGTAAATACTAGGTGTACAAAATTTGATGACAATGTCTAAGAGAGATCTAATGGGCCCTTATAGAATTTGACCGAAGCTTAAATGTTGTGGCATGTATATGGAGCGACCCTTAATATGGAAGAGCAGTAGAGAAGGCTCGAGGAGGGTAGAGCTAATGAAGGGTCTAACCAGAAAAACCAAAACAATACCCAAGAAATGAATGTTGAATCAGAGGAAGAGAACATTGGCCATTATGAGAAGTCAATTGTTCACCTATCTGCATCTAAGTCAGATGAGTTTGCAAAGCGTGGGTCTACTTCAGACATGTTTAAAATATGAAAGCACATCAATTGTTTCCATCTTAAGACCTTCTTAGGAGGATTGCCATAAGAAGCTAAGAGTTGGGTTGATAGGCTGGAGATGTTACTTGATTCAGTCAAGTGTGATAAATTTTAGAGGGTGCTTTTTGCAAAGACTCTATTAGCAGTTGGTACCTTGGATTTGTGGAATACTTTGAAGCGTATTGATGGGCATCAGCTTGAGTGGGATGAATTTAAGAGAATGTTCATGGAGTATTATTTCCCCATTGAGGCGCGACACCAAAAAGAAGCTAAGTTCTTCATTCTTCGACAGGGGGAAATGGATGAGAATGTATTTATAGCTTGATTTATGGAATTGCCTAAGTATGTGTCACAATTGAACATAACAGAAGAGGACCACAACAATTGGTTGGCTAGACAAATGTTAGAGAAATGCAATGATGAAGTCAAGATATGGATGGGTACCTATGAGGTCACTACTCTCGAAAAGTTGATAGCAAAAATTCGAGAGGTCTGTAGAAGGCATAAAGATGCTGAGAGGTCTGTAAGAAGGGATTCCCATAGTTGATTCAGTAGTCATGTGGGAGTATGAGGGGGATTAGTAAGAAGAGTTACCCTTTGAACTCCACTGGATCAAGTAACAGGAGGAGTTTTCATTAGGGGAGCTTCAAGCAGAGGAGTCATCCTCCTATGAGTCAAAGTAATAGGAGCCATACTAGAATGAATCAGGCCTCCTATAATGGGTTATTAGCATCAACTCCTAGTGTGACTCAACGCCCTTCCTGTGTTTATTGTGGGAGAGTTCATGCGAGTAAGTGTTGGACTTGTTTTTCTTGCGGGGAAAAGGGTCATTCTGCGAAGAATTACAAGAATGGAAGGAAGGAGAGTTAGACATCTAGACTAGCGGCACCCAGGCGAGTATTTGCATTAGCAGTTGAGGAGGCTAACATTGCTCCTAATCTTATTTGAGGTAACATCCTTCTTCAAGGTCATCCTTTATGTATTATATATGATTCTAGTGCTACTCATTCTTTCATCTTTCATGGTTGTGTGGAAAGATTAAAGCTTATTATGAGTGATTTGCCATATGATTTGTGTGTTTCTACTCCTGCTGGAGCACATGTAAAATTTGTTATGGTGTATAAGAAATTGATGTTTGTAAGTGAAGGTTAAGAAACAATCATTGATTTGATTTGTTTACCCATTCGAGGTATAGATTGATTGACAACTAAAGATGCATCCTTACAATGCAAGAAGAAAGTTGCGCAATTTAGTAGTTGCTTGGTAATTGAGGAAATTCTTTAAGGTCCAATAATGTTGTCAGTAGCTTAGGTAGAGACGAGTCTTAGGATAGCTTGTGAGGCATTTGTAATATTCTTCTCGATTTAGGTGGAATTAGAAGAAAGTATCGAGAAAATCAAAGTAGTTAAAGAGTTTCCTTATGTGTTCCCTGAAGAGTTGACCGGATTACCTCTAGAGCGGAGGTTGAGTTCACGATTGATTTAGTGCTTGGAACAGAGCCAATCTCTAAGCCTCCTTACTATGTCACCTTCAGAGTTGGCCAAATTAAAGAAGTAGATTGAAGATTTGTTAGAACAAGTTTTCATCCGACCGAGTGTATCCCTTGGGGTTCGCCAGTGCTGTTTGTGAAGAAGAAAGATGGTAGCTTGAGGCTTTGCATTGATTACTGGCAATTGAATAAAGTCACTATCCAAAATAAGTATCCATTGTCGAGGATAGATGACCTATAGGTTCATCGGTATTTTCAAAAATTAATTTGAGATCGAGTTATCATCAGTTAAGGGTAAAGGCAGTAGATATTTTGAAGATCGCCTTTATGTACCCGATATAGCCATTATGAGTTCTTTGTCATGCATTTTGGGTTAACTAATGTGCCAACAGTATTTATGGATTACATGAATCAAATCTTTAGACCTTATTTGGATCAATTTGTAGTAGTGTTTATTGATGACATCTTGATCTATTCGAAGAGTGAAGAGGAACATCAAGAGCATCTTCGAATAGTATTACAAATTCTAAGAGAGCATAAATTATATGCCAAGTTATATAAATGTGAATTTTGTCTTAAAGAGGTGAAGTTTTTGGGCCATGTGGTCTTAGCATATGGAGTTGTAATAGACCCCAACAAGGTTGACACTGTGTTGAAGTGGGAGCCACCTTAGTCTGTGATAGAGGTCCACAGTTTTGTAGGGCTAGCTAGTTATTACCGCCGTTTTATAGAGGGATTCTTTTGAATTGTTGCACCACTAACCAAATTAACTAAAAAAGAACAACCATTTATTGGAATGAGAAATGTGAGGTAGCTTTTCAAGAACTAAAGACTCGATTGATCACTGCTCCTGTTCTCATCGTACCTGACCTACAAATACCAAACACAGTATATACATATGCTTCATTGAAAGGCTTGGGGTGTGTGCTCATGCAAGATGGTAAGGTAGTAGCTTATGTATCTCGACAGTTAAGACCTCATAAAGAGAATTACTCGATGCATGATTTAGAGCTTGCAACTGTGGCTTTTGCCTTGAAAATATGGTGGCATTACTTGTATGGATCTCAATTTGAGATCTTCAATGATCATAAGAGCTTAAAGTATCTTTTAGATCAGAAAGAGTTGAACAACCGATGGTGAAGATGGATAGAGTTTTTGAAAGATTATGGTTTTGAGTTGAAATATCATCCAGGGAAAGCAAATATAGTTGTATATGCCTTAAGCAGAAAGTCAGTACACATGTTCCATATGTGTGTGGCTGAGCATAAACTCCTTGAAGGGCTATTGGAGGTGTACATTAAGCCAAAATTAGAGGTGGTTATAAGTACAGTACGTGGGGAGTATGACTTTTATAATGATTTGAAAATACCTCAAATGAAAGACGATTGATTATTAAAGATTAAGGAAGAGTAGGAGAATGGTGAAGTACCTAATTATGGTATTAGAGAGAGTGGTGTGTTGAGGTATAAGAAGAGGATTTGTGTTCCGGACTACGAGGAAATCAAGAAGACCATTCTTGAAGAGGCTTATCGGACTAAATACACTATTCATCCAGGAATTACTAAGATGTACCAGGATCTGAAGCAAGGGTATTGGTGGCCTAAGATAAAGCGTGACGTGACAAGCTTCATATTGAAGTGTTTGACTTGTCAAAAGGTGAAGATTGAGCATCAAAAGCCTCTAGGATTGCTTCAACCTTTAGAGATTCCTCAGTGGAAGTGTGATAGCATTTCTATGGATTTTATCTTGGGTTTGCCAGATACTACATCTCATCATAATGCCATATGGGTTATTGTAAATAGATTGACAAAATCAGCCCATTTCATTCCTATCCATATTGGTTATAGTTTGGAGAAATTAGCTCAATTATATGTGGATTGGATTGTTAGGTTACATGGCATGCCTTCAGATATTGTATTAGATTGAGATCCAAGGTTCACATCGAACTTTTGAAAGGCATTACAAGAGGCTATAGGGACCAAGCTGAAGTACAATACGACTTATCATCCGCAAACTGATGGTCAGATTAAGAGGACTATCCAGACACTTGAGGATATATTGAGGGATTATGCTATTAAGCTACCTGGTAGTTGGGATTGTCACATACCCTTAGCAGAATTTGCATACAACAATAGCTATCATTCAAGTATTCAAATGGCACCTTTTGAAGCATTGTATGGTAGAAGGTGTAAATCACCTCTCTATTGGATTGAATTAAGTGAAAGAACCATAATCGGACTGGATTTGGTGGATGAAACTACGAAGAAGATTGAGATTATTCGTCAAAAGGTGTTTACTGCACAGAGTTGACAGAAGAGCTATGCGAATAAGCAATGTAGACTTTAGAGTTTGAAGTGGGTGACCACGTGATCCTTAAGGTCTCACCAGTAACCAGTATTAGTAGATCCATTAAAGCCAAGAAGTTGACTCCTCAATTTATTAGCCTGTATGAGATTTTAGAGCGAATTGGACCAGTTTCCTATCAAATTGCCTTGCCACCGCATTTGTCAAGTGTGCACAACGTGTTCCACGTATCACAGCTCAAGAAATATCATTCGGATCCTTCCCATGTAATTGACCCTAAAGAGGTTGAGTTCAGAAAGAATTTGACTTATATGCCTAAGCCAAAAAGGATCTTAGATGTGTAGGACAAGCAATTGTGAAATAGATCAATTCGTCTTTTGAAAGTCTTTTGGAAGTGTATGCCACTCGGTAATGCTACCTGGGAACTAAAGAGCGTATGCAACGTGGTTTCCCTAGCTTGTTTGCTTAGGTATGTTTGTGTGTTATTGTAGTATTGATGTGTGTGTGCGCGCGCGCGCGCAGGGGTATTGTGCTCATGCCAGTGTGGAGTTATGATTTGGCTTGTGTTTTGTCATGTTTGATGTGCCTTTGTATTATGGTGTAATTGCTTGAAATTTGAAGTTGTGATTCTCATTTTTTTAGCTTGAATCCAATTTTGGGGACAAAATTCTTATTTAGGTAGGGAGAATTGTAACATCCAAATTTTTATACTTTGGATTTCATTGTAATTAAAAAAAATAAAAAAATAAAAGAAAGAAAGAAAGAAAGAGAAATGAAATCATAATAGTTGTAAAAAAAAGAAGGAAAGCAACCTGTAAAAGAGAAGAAATATATATTATTATTTTATAAATATATAATAAAGAGAACCAAAGGGGCATGTGCCCCTTTAGTGGTATGGTGTGGTTATTGATACCTCTACAGTAATCAAACCCTTCCCCTCTATTCATTCCATTCGGCTGGACACAGTGGGAAGAATTGATTTCATTTTCATAGCGCAAGGCTTCATCCTTCAGTAGCTAAAACAATACCTTGAGATAATTTAGGTAGTCAAAATCTCTTCTTTTCAACAAGCTTCCTTTATAAAAGTTGTTCTATGTATTTTTATCTTTCCAATGATAGTAATTTTGTTCTGATTATGGGAAATTTGTAAAGTTAAGGTTTTGAAAAGTTTTGAGTTTTGACAATATAAGACTATAGAATTGTACAGGGATGTTAGTAGATAATTTTAATCAGTTTAAATTTTTTATTTGGTTGTTTTATGATTTTATAATGATTTTTTTAGTGAAAATAGACCAAAAAGTTATCATTTTGTACTTGCGTGGCTTATTAAAATTGTGTTCAACAATTTATTTGAGTTATTGGAGGTATTATTGAAGTTGTAATCAGTTTACTTTGTTGGAAAATTTTGAGATTTATGAAATAAGAATTTTATGTTGAATATCTAAATCTTGAGTTTGGGGATTTTGTACAATTATATGTAATTGGTGTTAACTTATGATTCAAATGAGTTAATTGAGTTGAGGAAAGTATTAGATTAAGATCAAAACAAATAATTGGGGTTAGAGTTCAAAATTTGTAATTTTTGGATAGTTAATTCAAAGATTTAATATTATATAATTGTGTTAATTTCTTAATTTGTGTATTACTTGTATGGATTTTGAAAAATTATGTGTATGTTTAAGTATTAAGTTGTTTCAGTGAAGCAGTATATTTTCCAACTTCTAGGTATGCTTTGTGATTATAATTGAGTTATTGTTGTTATGATGATTATGATGAAATGTTATTGTTGTGGAATGCTTCTGAAAATTATATTTAGTATATTGTGTTATGTTATGGGATATATTGGGTTGTGTGGAAGATATATGGTGAAGTTGTATGCCCATTAACTCTCTCATTCCTGGCCCGAATTTGAGTTGAGTGTTTTGGGTGGACACCTCCCTATTATGGTTTAGTGGTGGTGACATGGGAGGGGAAAGTTTTCTTAAAGTGACTAGCTGACCTTTGGTCAGGTATACTAGCACTGATAGGTTGTACCATGTCCAGAAGATATAAAGAGGAGCAGGATGGATGAGTGGGGATGGTCTAATTATGGAATGTATCAAGTACTATTTTATTATTGAGAGTATTGTTATATTTATTGATAAACATGCTTCTCTGACTTGCAATCCTTTCTTGCATATTTTGTAAATTGATTTTGGTTACTGAGACTTCGTGTCTCACCCCGTTATTATTAATTTTTTTAGGTGAGACCTCTCATCCAATCAGAGGTCAAGGGAAGAAGGCGAAGGCATAGACAACAGTAGCCTTGTATGCCTCTGGACTTTTTGGGAATTGTATTGTTTATATATTGCCATCATAGGGTAATCATGCTTTGATATATTTTGACATTTTTTTAGATAACTGTCTTGATAGTTGTTAGCTTATTATTGGGTTAGAGGCCTTATTTCATATACTCTGATGTGGTGGATCAACTATATTTTATGTGTGAAACACTGTTATGTTTGGACCATTTGTGATGGAGTTATGTGTTATGTATGGGATTACTATAATGGGCTTGTGGGCATGTGTTGTGCCTTAGACCTCGATGTGCGGGTCGTTTGTATTAATCAAAAGGTTTTCGAAAATGATAAACAAATTCTTTTTATAACCATGATAGACCCTTTGAATTTAGTTTTACTCTTTTCTATCATGGTTAGTCTTATAAAGA
>JBAGKO010000001.1:11821321-11843133 GCA_037177275.1 Acacia concinna | reverse complement strand
AACCTATAACGACCATAAGTACACTTGGAAAATAAAAGTTCCATCGGAAACGAAAGAAGAAATAAAAGTTTTTAAAAATTCACGAATTTCCGCACTTAGAAATATTCTAAAGGACGTTATGTGACCTAAAGAAGGTTTTAAGTTAAGGTGTTACACTTGGACTTTGGCTAGCCGCCTGAGGGGGCTGGCGGCGGTGCTCTGGTCACTTTTTTTTTATATTTTTTATTTTAAATAACTTAGGGGTATTTTAATAAATGTATTAACATTTGCAAAACCTAATTTAGTACATAGTACTTTATTATCCTTTTAAAATATTAACATCTCTTTTAGAGATTTTGAATTTGATAAGGTATTATTTAGAATTTTCCCTAAAAAAAATGAGAGAGTAATAACTTAATTTATCTATAGTGCAAAAAAAAAAAAAAAAAAAGAGACAATTAATTTTGACGTCCAAATCTGGATGAGAAGTGGTCGTGTCAACTGTCAAGTATTTATATAATATAAAGTCATACTTTAAAGTAGTGGTTTTTAAAAGAAAACATTTAGGTTAAGTTTTTTATATATATTTTGTCATGTTCTTTAATTATATATAATCATGTATCCTATATTTAAATTATTATCATTTAATTATAAATTTAAATATAATAAATAGAATATGTGTTAACATGCGATTAGAGAATATAATGAAATGGATGTAAAGAATTTGATGTAAGTATGATCATTTTTTAAATTAATATAATTTTCAATTAATATATTTTATTTTATGAACAAACTTAAATTCAATAACATTTAAGGGTAACATCCTTTCAGAAAGTGATGATTATGAGATATGTTCTTAATGAATTTTAGTGCATTAATTCTCTATAAAATACAATGCTTTACATAATTAATATCTTAATTTATAATGATATCACTTACTCCTTATGGTCCTTATTATAAAGCACTAACTATCAATTTTCACAAATCAATAAAATTAGTTAAAAATATTTAAGATGTCATCAAATTCAAGTGATTTTAATATTACTAGTGTTAATTACATTAAACTTAAATATTATATTAATTATTACTCTCTCCTACTACCCTTATTAAATATGGATAAATATATAAAAAATTAATATATATTAAAAATTTGTAAGTGCCTTATAAGAATAATCAAATATGATAATTAATTGGTTCCTTATAATAATAAAAATAAGAGAGTATAAAAGAAATAAGTCTCTTATTTTAAAATTATTCAAACACGTTAGTTTGATTACCAATGTGTGGGACATAGGGAGCTCATATATATCACATCGCATTTACTTTTGGTTGACTTTAGTATCATTGCTTTTCCAAGGTGGCGCTCCAGCTCCAGCTATAGGCTACTAAATATTATAAAATTCAACATTATTCGGTAAGCTCTCTCTCTCTCTCGATTATCGTGCAAAGAAGCTTCGTAAATATAGAAGGTAAAACTAACTGTTTAAATATTAGTTTTGTAAATAATAGATGTGTAAGTTAGCTTCTTGAGTTGTTTTAGTTAGTTAGAAGCCTGCTCTCAATACTTGAGAGTTGTTGTATACTTTTCTGGTTCGATATATAGAACAAAGAGAGAAGATTTTTTTAAATTTTATTTATAAGCTATTTCATTAAAATTTTAATATAAATGTACAATTTTAAAATAGTAACTAAATTCATTGCTAATAGATTCAGGCCCCTCATGAATTTATTAGTAAGCCACGAATGATGCAGGTTTATATCCACAAGATCAAGTTGTGATAACATAATCATAGCACAAGAAGCAATTCATCTCATGAGAATCAAGCCTAGGAGAAAATGATATGTAACGTTCAAGATTGACATGGAGAAAGCACATATGATAATCTAGATTTAAGATTTCTTGAGCAAACTCTCAAGATCATTAGGATTAGAGATAATATGGTGCAACTGATTATGTCCTGCATGAGTTCCACTACTATGAGAGTGCTATGGAATGATATGGAAGGACCAGAATTTGTTCCATCAAGGAAAGTACGACAAGGTGATCTATTAAGCCCAAACCTCTTTTGTTTTGTGTATGGAGGGATTAGGTCACATAATTCAATATAAAAGTGAGAGATAAAAATGGAAACCACTAAGATTCAAAAATGGCCTCCTAACTATTTCACATCTCTTTTTTGCACATGACTTGCTTCTCGAAGCCTCAATTAAGCAAATGGGGATCATCAAGAGAGTGATGGAAAGGTTTTGTGCAGTTTCAGGACACAAAGTAAATCCTAATAAGTCAAAAATATTCTTTTCAAAGAATGTTCATTTTACCAGAGCTTTAGTTTTAAGTCAAAGATTAGGCATTAGAATGACAACTAACTTGGGCAAGTATTTGGGAGTGCCTTTAATTCATACTAGGATTAATAAGGATACATTTAGCCATATTACAAAAAAAAAAAGTGAAATCAAAGCTCTCATCATGGAAAGGTAAACTCTTAACTGCTTTATTTGTCTTGCCACTATATCAGATGCAGTCCACCTTACTGCCAATAGGAGTCCTATGAGAAATCAAAAAAAAAAAAAAAAGCAGCAATTTCCTCTAATGTCAAGACGAGAATGTGAAGAAAATACATCTCATTGCTTGGTTTATCATTATGAGAAGTAAGAAAGTAGGAGGTCTTAGAATTAAGAGTCTAGAAAACCAAAACAAAGCTTTCATTATGAAAATTGTTGAGGCTTGTTGACAAAGTCTTATGCTCTATGGGTTAAGTGCCTTAGAGCACAATATGAATGTGGGGAAAATATTATACTGGTAGTGGAGAAAAAAGAAGATAAATTCATTAACATGGAAAGCCATTATGACTGTTTGGTAATCTTTCCTTTAAGGAGAGGGTAGGAAGATCAATCATTGAAGGGATACAAGATTATGGTTGGATCCCTGGACTCATCTAGATAGGCCCCTCATTGATATGGTATCTCAAAATATGGATTAGGTCAATCCAAAGGAAAAAGTGGTAGATTTTGCATTACCAGGAGGAGGACATAACATAGCGAGGTGCAGGATGTTCTTTCCTAGACATGTTATGAATTGCATTAACAAAATTAAACCTCCATCAAATGATCGTATGGATGAATTTTGTTGGAGAGAAGCCACTTATGGGAAATTTTCAGTGAAAATGGCATATCAGTTCTTGATAAAACCAACTAATCTGATAGTGAACCAGTTCTAGCATAAATTCTAGCACTGGCCGATTACAGAAAAAATTAAGATGTTTCTGTTTAGCCATGAGAGATTGCTTACCAACTCATTTAGATCTAAAAGAGGCATTTCGACTTCTACCGAGTGTCCTTTTGAGTGTTTGAGTAACGAGAATGTAATTCACCTTGTCAGGGACTGTAAAAGAGTGAAAGATGTTTGGAAGGAAAATAAATACATATACATCTTTCTTTTCTTCGAATTTGCAGGGATGGCTTCAGTGTAACACTACTCATAACCCAGGGAAAAGAAGATTCTCACGATGGCCATGACTAAAGATCTTTGCATATGTTGGACCTTGTGGAAGGCTAGATGTACAAAGATCTTTGAGTCCAAGGACACCACTAATCGTGAGATATTTCAGAAATGTATGTTTCACATCATGGAGGAAACCAAGACCATAAGCTACATGCATAAAATATTTCTAGGACTATCAACAAGAGACCAACAATGGATTCCACCAGCAAAAGGATAAATGAGCCTAGATGTATATGCTTCTGTGTTGAACGTGAATCAAGCAGCGTGTGGGGGACCAATACGTGATGACAAAGGACAAAGGATAATGGGGTTCAAGCTAAGAAAGCTTTACAGGCAGAATCGATCATGGCTGCAGAGTTACAAGCTATAAAGATTGTGCTAGAAGTTTGTCAAAGGTTAAAGCTTACCGATGTCCTAGTCTACTCAAACTCACTTGAAGCAGTAAATTGCCTACTGCGTAATAGTGGGAAAAATGAATCTCTCAGCAACTAATTGAAGATATTCGTCACCTACTTTTTTAGGATTGGGAAGTTCAACTCTTTCATGCATACAGAGAGATTATGGAATGTGCTGACATCTTGGCAAAAGAAGCTCATTCAAGTAACATGGTAATTACTTTTCTTCTAAAGGTTAGTCCAAGTTGTAGGACCAGTTTTTAGAAAGACAAAACATAGGATATCTAGACATTAACAATATCAACCATCAGCTTGCCACTTGTACTCCAAAAAAAAAAAGAAAAGCTATAGACTACTCGATGGGTATGGGGGCAATAAAAAAAAAACAATAAGACTACTTGGTGGAGAGAAACTAGTTAAACTCAAAGTTACCAACTTTAGGATTTGGCAGACCTATGGTGTCAATGGTGTAATAGAGAATTTTACCCCCCGGGGGGGGGATTCAGAATATTACACATGGGGGAAGAATTCTTAGCTGCATATACTAGTATTGTTTTCATATTGATGGTTCATTAGATATCACTGTCATGCTCCTACTTGTAGTGTTGTTACATGGCAGAAAGTTAAAGCTAGGTAATGAATTAATGAAACCAAAATGTATACTCCTATTGTTCGATTTGTAAAGTAAACATTTCATGAGGATTTATAACTCAAGCAACAAAGCTACTTGCAATAAAAGGAAAAAAAAAGAGTAGAAGGGCCCTTCATCTGGCATCTAACTCTGTAAAAGACATTTCATTAATGGAAGAACTTATGTGATTGTTTGGAGGAGATTCTTGCTGATGAGGACTCTTCACTAAAAGGAAAGCAGGCTCTTTGGGTTGAGGAAACTCACCCTCACTGCTTAACATCATAACCACAAAGGCCATGTCTGGCCTATCATCTGGATGCTGCTGCAAACAAAGGAGACTAATATGGATACATCGCAACACTTCTGATGTAATAACAGTGTTTTCCAAAGAGGCATCAATCAATTTTAGTGGCATCCCCTCCTTCCACAACCTCCAAACCTACAATGTTTCAATACAAAAGTGACCTTATTATGGCTTCGATCAAATTCAATACTAATTGGAAAAACTAAGTAGCTGGATTCTTTTTTACTCACATGCTCTATAAGATTAAGACCATTGTTGGGATAGGAAACTCCTTTACTTTTCATTCCACTTACTATTTCTAGTAGTAATATTCCAAAGCTGAATACGTCAGATTTGACAGAGAATATTCCATTAAAGGCATATTCGGGTGCCATATATCCACTGAAATTAATAATTCAAAAAATGAATTTTTATATATGATATCTCACAATGTACAAGAATAAATTGAAATTAAAAAAATTGTAGAATACTTACTATGTGCCAACCACCTTGTTTGTATTTTCTTCAATTTGATCTCTGCCAAAGATCCTTGCCAAACCAAAATCTGAAATTTTTGGGTTCATTTCATTATCTAATAATATATTACTTACTTTTAGATCTCTATGGATAATCTTCAATCTAGAATCTTGATGAAGATATAGAAGACCTCGAGCTATTCCATATATAATCCGAAAACGTTTGGACCAATCTAGTATATTACGTTGTTTGATGGAACCTGTGAAGTTGAAAAGTAACGATACTCTGAGGTTAACATACATGAGTTAAAGGAATTAAATCAATAGATTTGGTAAGAAATGTTTATGAACAACACACAAACCAAAAATCCATGAATCTAAACTTTTGTTGGGCATGTATTCATATATGAGCATCTTCTCTTCTCCTTTGATGCAACAACCAAGAACCTTAACAAGATTCCGATGCTGTAGTTTAGAGCACAATATAACTTCATTCTTAAATTCTTTCATTCCTTGGTGAGAGCTTTTAGAAAGCCGTTTGACAGCAATCTCTTGTCCATTTGCTAATGTACCCTGCCATAGTTTTATAGCAAAGGATTATAAATCTATGACACCATATTTAAGAATAAAATGATAAATATTATTTGTTTAATTTTCATTATTTTAATTAACTATTGATTGTATGATTACCTTGTATACAGGTCCAAAACCACCTTGACCTAGCTTCTTGTCAATCGAGAAATTATTAGTAACTGTAGCTATCACAGCATAATCATAGAAAGGAATTTCCATATCTCTTTTTGAGTCTTCAACACCGTTTATTTCTGAAAAAGATATCACTATTTTCACTCCCATAAACTAGTTTATCAAATAAATATAGCAAAAAGTGCATGCTTTTATTACTTCGAAACAAAATCCCGTAAAACGAATATGATAAACTCTAACTTTGTAAATGCTTACCTCTAGATTGTCTTTTACTCTTATAAATGCAGAAGAAAATTAAAAGCATCCCAAAAGCAAACACAATGGGAGCTATAATCACAATCACCTTTGTCTTATTCCTACCACCATCTTTATCTTTAGCTTCACAAGGAAATGAACAGATATAGTTAATACATGAAATATTAACGTTTTTACTGTGAACCAAAAAATGAATAATAATAATATTATCCATAAAAAATTAGACCTGTTTCTGAAGCTGCTAGGCGAATATATAGATCTTGATCAGCATTACTGGAAACCCCATCCCTTATGTCAATTAGAGCACCAAACCAAATGACACAACCGCTAGAACTATTAGAATTAGCATAAGCAGTACAAGAACAATTCTCTATGCACTTTGCTTTGCACTCCTCAAGTGTCATACTAGAATTAACCCAAGCAAACGCAGAATCTGGTAATTTGAGCCCACTCAATTTCAAAAAACCATCTTTGTCTCTTACCTTGCAGCTCCAGGATTCACTTCGAACACAACCTTCACTCCAATCCATAGTATCCCAGTTCTTTGGAGATTTTGGCCGGAATCCTCTTAAGCATTGGCATATAGGTGCCCCACCTATGACACAATTTCCGTTTGGACCGCAAAGATTATACCAATCGCAATCATCTCTTGGGAAGTTTCTCGAAGACCTCCATCTTTGATCTTCTTCCATCCATACGAAGGCATCGGTAGTATATGTAGATTGGTTCCAAACAGTTCTCATCAACAAATCAACTTTGGTGTTGAATGTGTAATACACCTCATCCTTATTAGAGATGAGATCAGACACAAATCTGGATCCGTTCAGAGCTAATGCTGCGCCACTAAATCGAAGACCATCCCAAGGGCCACTCCTGTGATATTTCGTTCGACCATGCCAAATAACTACTTCTGGGAGATTGTGATACATGAGCTCACATGTGAAATCTCCAGGAGAAGGGTCATCCCAATTCTTCCATGCTATGATACGCCGATTTAGACCAGTTCTCAGGTCCCATCCAACCTTCATGCCTGGCAAATAGGTATCGGAAGGATAGTCAAAGCTTTGCCACAAGTAATTTTGTTGATTTCGGTCTTGCTCATCTCTTAGTATCAAATTTCCAGAGCTTAAAAGCTGCACAATTGGACTCAAGGTCTTTACTGATGAATTTGCCACCCAAATAATTGTCTCGTTCTGGTGAATAAGCACAAGATTTCCCTCTGTGTTTATTCCCAGCATTCCTGTGTTGTCTTTGACTGGTTTCTCGCGATTGGCAACCCAAACAATAGTTCTAGTTGGAATTTTTCTGTACCAGATTCCAACGTAACGGTTCTTGGAACTACCTGGGCTGAAGAAGCCTAGCTCAAATGTTCCATCTTTAGACACCAAGGTAGTTCTTCCATCATCACGAAGTGCTTGAGAAGGTGTGATAGTATCAATTGCAGAAGATAATCGCAAGAACAGAAGCATTTTGAGAAGAACAATCACATAAGGAAGGATGGCCATTGTACTGTAATGATGGTGTTGTCTGGTTTACACATACATGTGTGTCTGCCATGGATTTTTTTTTTAATATAGAATTAGTAAAGATCTAGCTAAGGGGGAAGAGACAGAAGATATAAAGAAGAAAGTTGTGTACGATATCACATCGCCTTTGATTACTTTGGATGAGTTTAGGATCACTACGTTTCTAACGTGGGCTCCAGAGGTAGACTACTTGCCTTGAAGAAACCAATTAAATTATATTCAAAGCCAACATCTTTAGAATTCAACGGATCGGACGTGGATTCAATTGAGTAACAGAGAATTTACCCAAAAAAGAAAAAAAACAATTAGATCAATGCTACATACCGAAGAATTCATTGCCGCGTATATAATTTTCACATAAATTATTCGTTAGACTTCTTATCATCACTCCTACTTCTAGGTTCGTGTGGTAGAAATATATGTTAGTTGACTTAAAAATTTAATAAAATTTGGTTCCCCAAATATTCAGTTATTAATTTGCTGTGGAAACAAAAGCAAAACCCCCTTGCACTACAAGAACGTTATATACAGCAGCACTAAGCGTTATGCAAAATGCTTAGTTTAAATCAAAACCTAAATTTTTATTTGGTCCATAACGGAATAAGTTTAATATACAGCTCCCTCAAGCCGGTGTGTCGTCCACGTTACAAGTCATACTCTTCACTTTCAAGCCCCTTATTCCCTTACTCCTCTTATCCTCATACTGAGATTGTGCCTTCTGCTTAGAAAGGTAATCTTTATAGAAGTCCATAACCTCTTCAACTACATACCTTTCAGAATTTTTTGAATACCCTTTTAAGATCTTCATGTATCGCTTGAAAGGGTACTTCCACCTCAAATAAACTGGATCGCAGAGTCTTACTTCCCTAACCAAATGAATTATCAAATGTACCATTATATCAAAAAAACGCAGGTGGAAAGTGCATATCTAGTTGTGACAAAATAGTGAAACCCTCAATTTCCAATTCGTCGAGCTTTTCCGTGTTGATGACTTTGTTACAGATAGAATTGAAGAAAACACACAATCTTGCTATGGCGGATCGCACGTCATCTTTCATAATGCCTCTAACTGCCACTGGTAATAATTGTTGCGTCAACACGTGGTAATCATGGGACTTCATTCCGACTAACTTCAAATCATTCATTGAGACAAGCTTGCTCACATTAGAAGAATACCCTTGTGGCACTTTTATGTCATGCAAGCACCCACACAAACTCTTTTTCTCAGCTTTGGACAGTGTGTGAGATGCGGGTTGCAGGTACGCCTTCTTACCATCGTCTCTAAGTTATGGATGTAATTGTTCTCTAATTCTCATTTCAACTAAGTCTAGTCTAGCAGTAATTCCATCCTTACTCTTCCCTGGTGCAAGAGCATACCGATAAGACTATCACAAACATTTTTGTCGACATGCATCACGTCAATACTGTGTCTCACATCAAGAGTACGCCAATAAGGAAGATCAAAGAAAATTGACCTCTTCTTCCATATGCTCTTCTCACTCGCTACCTTCTTCTTACTCTTACCAAAGTTGACATTGATATGTTCGACCCGCCTATAAGCTTCTTCTCCAGTTAATGCCTGTGGAGCCATCCCATTCTCTGGTAAGCCATTAAATCTCTTTCTCAACCTTCGATACGGGTGAAAACGATGAAGAAACCTCCTGTGACCTAGGTACACGGTTTTTCTTCCATGTTTAAGTTGATGGGAGTGTGTGCCAGCTTCACAAATCGGACATGCTTTGTGCCCCTTAACACTATACCCGGACAAGTTTCCATATGCAGGAAAGTCGTTTATCGTGGTGAAAATCATTGCACGAAGAGTAAAAGACTCCTGCTTATATGCATCAAACACATCTACACCTTCATCCCACAACCTCTTCAGGTCGTCAATCAAAGGGGCCAAGTAGACGTTGATATCATTTCTCGGTTGTCTTGGTCCAGAAATCATCATTGACAACATCACATATTCGCGTTTCATACACAACCATGGAGGCAAATTGTATATAACTAAGAGAACTGGCCATGCACTGTGAGTACTACTAAGAGTGCCATACGAGTTGATCCCATCTGTGCAAAGGCCAAGCCTCAAGTTTCTTGGATCCCTACCAAATTCAGGAAACATTTCATCTATTTTTTTCCATTGCAATGAGTCAACCGAGTGCCTAAGATATTTTCCATTAGATATTCTGTCATCACAATGCCACCTCCACTCCTTCGCTTTTTCCGCATTAGCAAACAATCGCTTAAACTGTGGAATTATCAGAAGATACCATAACTCCTTTGAAGGCTGCCTTTTAGCTGTCTCTCCACCACCGCCGCTACCATCTTTCTTTATTTTGTAGCGCGAAGTTCTACATTTCAGACACTCGCTCAAACCTTCATACTCTTTTCTGTACAACATGCAATCATTAGGACATGCGTGTATCTTTTTGTACTCCATACCTATAACAGACAAGATTTTTTTGGCCTCATACATCCAATTTGGAAGGACATTTTCTTTTGGAAACATATCACACAACAACTCAAGTAACAATGTGAAGCTGTTGTCAGTCCACCCACAGGTTGCCTTTAAGTTCATTAAATGCAAAACTCCTGGCAACCTAGTATATTTAGTACACCTAGGGTACAAAGGTGTCTCCGCATCACTCTGAACGCTTTCATGTACACGTGATTGTGAAGCAAAAGATTGCAACTTGACATCATGAATCATTCTCTACATTTTATCATTATCGACCCCATCCACATGAACATCCATTTTCTTTTGAGAGGTACAAGCGATGACTTTCTCACCATGCCATATCTAGCTTGTATACTGAAGATTTATTCCATCACAAAGGAGGTGATCTTTTATATCATCAACATGCAGACGTTTCTCATTTAAATTGTTAACACAAGGACAAAAATGCATTCCCTTCTTGTCAAACGCGTTCTTTTTAGCAAATTGAATAAATTCTTCCACCCCTTTCTCATATTCGTCACTAGTTCTTAGAGCAAACATCCAACTATGACCCATCGTGATTCCTCCTATGACATTTTAAAGAACGCTCAAATTTAAAATACTCAAGGCCCATAAAATATATTTTGCTTTTTACTCATTAATTTTTTTAAAAAAATTGACAATATTTCCCCTTATAATTAAAGTATCCATCCAATAATTGTCTACATTAACCATAATTGTCTACATGTTGTTCACTAACAATCAAACAACAACATTAACAATAATTGTCTACATTTTGTTCACTAACAATCAAACACCAACATGAACAATGTAAATTAAATATTATTCTGTAAAATACAAAACGCAAAAAAATTAGCCAAACACCTGATAGACTGGAAGTTGCAAGAGACAAAGAAGTTGGGGTTGGGTAGGAGCTACTGTCACCATAAATGCAGCAAGACAAATGGCAAAGTGTGTGAGCTTTATGTTTGTTTGTGTTTCCGTAATCATATCAACCCCAAAAAAACACACAATTTTTAAATTCATAGTTATATAAATAGTCCTACTTAAAGAAAATTCAATTCAACAAACTGAAGCTAACTTTCTTACATAATTAATCAATTACAAGATTAAAATAAATCAATTCAACAAATCTAACATTTTCTTCAAACTCTAAATTAACAATAATTGTCTACATCTTGTTCACTAACAATTAAACACCAACATGAACAAATACCAACATTAACAATAGCAATCAAATTTAAAATACGCAAGGCTCATAAAATATATTATGGTTTTTACTCATTGTTTTTTCAAAAAATTCGACAGCATTTTCCTTTACAATTAAGCCATATAGGAAAATTAGCAACAAACCAATTATGTCCTATTCAAACAAAAATATACATAAACATATACCAATATTAACAATCATTACTTACTAATTTTTTTACTTCTAAAAATTCCTCAATCTCACAACTATCTCTTGAAAAAAGCTCAACCCATGTTCAGATACAATAATTCAAATGGCAAACTTCTCCCCAATTTATTCTACAATGACAATAGCTTAAAGCCTTGAGCAAATAAAGACATTTCTATCAACCTAAAGAAGGATATTTCAATTTTCTTGTTTCATGACAAAAATTACAGTCATTGTGCAATTTACATATTTGTAATCTAAAGAATAGTAATATATAGTACAAATTGAGAAGGCTCCATTCACAAAATTTGCAGGTGTAGGTGTGGCAATGAGGGAAAATTATAATAACAAGCTAGATTAATGAGGCAAAGATAGAACTTCTTACCAAAATTAAATCAAAAAACGACTCTGCTTCCTACCCCTTCTATCTTCAGAAGCCTTGCCGACCATCAGCTTGAAGTCATGTTTCTTCCACACTTTTCAACAAGAGCCACATCAATGTCATCTTCGGCAATGGGGATGGGAGGGTGGTTCGCGCCGAGGTTCGGGTGGGGGGTGTGGGTCGCACCGGGGTTGGCCGCGGCAATGGGAGGGGGAGTGAGCCGCTGGCAATGGGAAGGGGAGTGGGTTGGCAGCAATGGGACGAGGGTAGGACAGTGGCTGATTGGTGAGGGAGGAGGGGTGCTTGTCTTCGAAGAGAGGAGGGGTGGTGGCGAATGGGTTTTCACAGATCTGTTAAGGGGAAGGGGCCACGTCCCCCCCCCCAATCCGTGGGGACGTGGAAAATTGAGTTTCCACGTCCCCACACGTGGTGGGGATGTGAAAACTCCAGTTTTCCACATCCCCAAGATTGATACAGACGTCTAAAGTAGGCTACAACATCTGGACAAAAAAATTTAGACGTTAAAAGATACATATGACAATAATTTATTGGAAACCAGATATTCATTGTATCACGTGAGTATGAATTTTCTCCTATATATTATATGGCAGCTGACAACATATTTGTGCGGGAATTGGATTTTATCCACCACTTCACATATCAAATGGTATATTAAAATTTGCCGGGTTAAAATTTAATGTTTTTTAACTTATTCATATATTTGATGTATATGTATAAAAATGATAGCAGATATATATGCATTTAGGGGATATGCGTTGGTTTTGAAGGAAGAGGTTTTGGTTTTGAGTTTGTATACGTAAATAAAAATAATTAAAAACTCGTAAAACTTCTTTTCGCAACACCTGGGGGAAGTTTAGAGAGAAACAAAATTATAAAAATATATTTAAAAAACTCTGGTCCAAATAATTAAATGTTGCTGATAGAAGTATTATAAGCTGTTAAATACACATACATGACACGTCCATATTAATAAAAAATGCTCACTGGTCAAGAATAATACTAAATTTTTTAAGCGTGATTGCGTAGTCGTATTCTTTTTTTTTTTAAATTGGAGCTCATAGGCTCGGGCAGGCACTAATGGCCTGAAATTACAACGGCGGGATCGAACCCGTGACCTCCTCCCACTTGGGAGATACCATTACCACTAAGCTACAAGGCCTTTGGTACGTAGTCGTATTCTAAATCTACATTTATTTAACAGTGTCATTATCATTTAGTTGCATTATGAAAGTCAAAACACATGCTCCTACTGATAACGGCATAAAGAATTCCCATTACAATAAAAATTGTATTTAATTATTACAAAGCTTTATATAAAATACAATAGTTTATTTGTATACATTAATCGAAGATTGATGACTTTATTGTAAGTAACAATCATCCTCGTAATGAACGAAGACTACTTGATTTGTTTATGCATTATTAGAAAGTGAGTTTTGAATTGGCTATCTGGACATTCATAAGCCATATATGATAAACCCAGATATCTCCTTCATAAGTGGAGACCTATCTGTACAACACTCTTTTTTGATATTTTATGAAAGCAATGTTAGATTTATTTTTTTTCAACCATACAAGTTAATTAGAAATCAACAAGACTTTCACGTGTCATTGTTAAAAAAAAATCACGTGTAAAAACATATAAAATATTATAAATCATAATTTCAAAAACTTTTAATTTTTGTTATCCTATCATTGAGTGTATATTTTATTTTAATATGCTTCTTAAATTAGTCCCTCAATGAATTATTATAAAATATGACTGAAGGCTAAATCACTCGAAATTAAATTCATGTTTTAAAAAGATTATATAAAAATGAAATGATAAATATAAATAATTCATAACTATCATCATCTTCAAGTCTAAAATTAACAAGCCCATAAATATATATTAAATACTTAACAATATATAAATCTTCATCACTTAGCTGGAATTTTAATAAAAAAAATAAAAAATCGATCTATTTCAAAGATTTTTTTAAAAAAGGTTGAATAATTGAATGAACCAATACCCTCTTGGTATTTATGCTTTTGTTTATGCATAGTGATGAACTGGCCATTTTTTTTAAATAGTGATGAATAAAAAAATAAAAAATCGATCTATTTCAAAGAATTTTTTTTAAAAGGTTGAATAATTGAATGAACCAATATCCTCGTGGTATCAGCAAAGGAGGTTGCCAGCTGAAGGTAGCAATCTATTTATGCTTGGGTTTATGAATAGTGATGAACTGGCCATTTGGTTAATTTCTAGTACTAAGATTGTATATATAGAATGAAATTGGTATTTGATCGAAAAAAAGAATGAAATTGGTATTTATGCTGTTTTCATTTTTTATCTTTCAGCATTATTTTTTAAATAAGTGATTATAAATTAGTTAATTTTATTCTATATTTTTCTTTTTCAGAAATAAAACAATATAAATGTAAGAAATTAATCGGTTAACAATTCAAGATTTTAATTTGCCAAATAAAATAGTAGTAAACAAAGCCATTAATTATAATGATCTGATGAACTGTTAATTAATCTTTAAGGCTCATCATTAATAATCCCTAATGACTCCACACATTGTCTCCATCAGTACTATAAAGTAGACATCCCATGCTCAATGGCTTTTAAATAAAATAATAAAAAATCTTCACTGATCCATCATATTATACTCTTTTGTTGTATAAAGTATGTTGAGGTGAACATGAATCACTCTACAGCCACAGGGTCATATTATATATACTCCAATTTTATTAATATGCAATGGGATATACTCTTTTAAATTCGTTATACATACATCCATATATACATCCTTTCATATTCAAAAAATTGTATCTTCTTTACCAGAAAAAAGAAATGTATATACAAAATTTGTAATAAAATTCACATTAATTATAATTCATAAATAATACAACTGACGAGTGGGCATTCCAAATTAAACTTGATGCAGATATATAGTAGGGGCCAACAACTATCTAGATAAATAGATACAATCAATTACATATAATGCAAAACACATTACAACCTAAATAATTTTATTTGGTATAAACATGAAATAAATCAAATCTTAGATCATAAATCTGATGCCCAAATTGAAGCAGAATCACCCGGCATACCTGATACTGGTTAGAGAGCTATGAGATCTTCCTCTTTGTTATCAAAAAAAAAATCCGATGCCCAAAATTCTCACTCTTCTTAGACTTTCTACCTCACATATCCTAAATTTAAATTAAATCACCTGCACGCATCTAGCTAGAATCAACTATGACTCTCAACAGAACTTATAGCACTCAAATCAGAATCAGAAGAGGCCTTATTATTCAATCTTTCTGGGCTGATAATAGAAGAAGGAGAAGAAGAAGAAGTAGGAGCTACAAATTCAGGAGGGAAATTAAGCATAGCCTTAGAACCTCTCATTCTGAAAGCAGCTCTGTCATAAGCCAAAGCAGCTTCTTCTGCAGTCTCAAACGTCCCCAACCACAGCCTTGCCCCATGGCGAGCAGAGTCGCGGATCTCAGCCGCATACTTCCCCCACGGCCGCCTCCTCACTCCCCGGTAGTGCTTCTTGGCGATCCTGGTCATCGTCTGCCCGCCATGGAGGCCAAGGGCTGGTGATGAAGTAGTAGTAGAAGTATGAGAATTAGGTGGAAGAGCGCCGGCTTCGGTAAGGACATGGTAGATAACCATGTCTTGAGAGTCATCTTGATTGAGAGGAAGAAGCTCTGTTTGTTGGGAAGAAGACGATGATGACGACGCCATGGATTAGATAAAATTGAAGAGAGAGCGTGAGAGGGTTTAATGGGTAGTTATGGTGGTGGTGGTGGTGGTGGTGGGGACTAATGAAGAGAATAATTTGTGGTGAGAAACTGAGAATGGTGGAGTAGGATTTGGGAACTTGTAAATGAATGGACTATATATGTTATTGTTTCAGTATTTTTTTGTTGGTGACTTGGTGGTGCATAATTGTATCTGCTTTGGCTTTTTCTTTTATATATATATATATATATATATATATATATAGTGTATTCGGGTTCAACTCGTCAACTTGTCAAGTGGGATTTGCAAAAAGAGAGTATATATGTTTTGTTGCTAGCTTTTTCAGCCCGCCCCGCCTAACTTGTCTCAAAATGCCAACTCACTTTGAGGTGGGCCGTCTAACCCGACCCGACTAACACGCAACTTGAGAGTTGGCCACATTCTCAACACTAGCAATAGAAATTAGAGATTATTTTCACAACCAACATTACTACATGATTGTTAATATTTTATAGTTATTTCTTTATAATAATGATATGCATCATATATTGTATATAATATTTATCGGCGTCTATACCAACCGTCTAAGTATTGAGCCTTCTATTTTGACAGGTCTTTGGGTACATAGCGTTACTTGATGATTTTTTAATCATAACTGTCAAGTATTAAGAAATATTATAATTGTGTGTATAATTCGTCAAGTATTTAGCATATACGGAGTACTTTATTGTTTTACCTATCAAGTATTGAAGAATTATTTAAAAAAAAGGGGGGGCTGTTTTTCGAGCAGCCCCTGCATTACATACACAAAAACAACAAATTTAATTACATAACTAAATTAAGTAAAACAACTAAATAAGCCAATACACAACAAATCAGAAACAAAAACATGAACAAGTATATTTATAATATTCATATATATGCTTTAAAACCAAAAATATAATTTGTAATGCATATATTGTTGTCACCTTGAGTCAAAGTCTTATAGGATTTTTTTTCCTCCCATTAGAAAATTAAATATATTGGTTATGATCAACTTTAGTCAAAACTCTTACTATTACCAAATATCACCGGCAACATATGTCCTGGGATCATAATGAAAATTGACCATAATTTTGACCCTAATTTTAACCGCAATAACAAACCTACTGGAATTTTGATCCAATTTAACCATAAGTCTCAAGGTACAAAAAAGTATGTTCTGCCAAATTTTCAACTTCAATATCAGATATTGGTGACAGGTAAATCTTTCGGGAAAATGTTGCAATCAGGGACGATAGAGACAACTTGTCCAAAGTGATCCAATTGTCCCAAGCATTGGTTGGAATGACTAATTATTAAAGACAAAATTGTTTTATATTTCTTACTGTTATACTCCATCGTTTCCTTAATATAAAATATATTTACTTAATTTAAGCAGATTAAAACAATTAATTATGTTAGTTCATATCACATGTATTTTTTAAAATACCGTAGTTATTTTCTTTAATTCCCTTTCTCCTTCTCCTGTTTGATTATTATTGAGAGAGTATCAATAATAGTAAATTAAAAAAATATTGATAAATATAAAAACTATGTCTTATATTTAAGACCAAAATTAACTCCCCAAATAAATTTCATATAAAGGACCGGTGGGAGTTTTTTTTTTAAAAAAAAAAAAAAGAAGCATACACAGAAATATATTAATTAAAGTTTTAGTATTCCTGTTAACATTATTCAACAATAAGAAACTTCAAAATGAAATATTATGATATGGTGGACGAAAGAAAGGCTGTAGAAAGTCTTGATCACGTGGTTTGAATTTTTGACTAAATTAAAGATAATGTAACGTTCAAACAAAAACAAAACAAGAGATGAGACAAAGTTAGGCAACGAAAAATGAGCAAAAAGGTTCTTTTACGCGCAATTAATGAAGATTTGTCTAACCTAATTTGAATTGTAATTATAATGTTAATTACTTAATTAGAGTACATATATCTGAATTCTAGAATAATGGAATTTGTTGTCTCGCTTTGGGAGTGATATAGTAAACAAGAAAATTAGGTGTGGTTGAATTGATTTTTAATATAAAAAAAAAGTTAGTTTAATGTATAATATCTTATTTATATCACCAATGTACATTTTATTAAAAAAATTTGTAGGATCAATGAGGAACTAGGAGTACTCATGTACAAAAATCGGACATATCAATGATCTAGCCAATTCATTAATTCAGGGACATGTGGTTTAATTGAGCTTAATTGAGCTTAATTGAATAGAACATCCAAGTATAAACCAATCATAATTCAACAAAATAAAGTTACTAAAGCACGGTATGATTTTTTAAAAAAAACAAAAATTCTAAACAATGTCGTTATAAGTTCAATAAAGTAAGAACGGAGATAAAATTTTACCATGTCAATTCGTTCAAAACTCTTAATCGGATCGGTCAAAATACCAATTCACTGATATAAACAAGGCTTAATTTAGGTTTTAATAACGTAAGGAGAATTATCTTTTTAATTAGAGTGCAGTGGAATGATATAACTGCAAAGAGGCTAAAAGGGAGAGGATGAGATGTGGGAACTCTAAGGGAGAATAATGAGAATGGCGATAAAATAGAAAGAAAAAGAGACGCAAAGCAAAAAGACCAATATAAAATAAAATAAAGATTAAATAAAGAACCTAATTGTAGAAATACAAACAAATATGGCTTGTGAAAGAGTTACAAAAATAACAACTAACCTATCATCCTTAATATAAGATTCCCTTTTATACCCGAAAAAAATGGCAATAAAGCAAATTTTATATTAAGGATTAGAGGTAGTAATATTTATAAAGCGTATAATAAAAACTTAGGAATAAAGGATAATTATCTATAGTGGCTCTAAAAATAATATTGTCAAATTTTAGAGCAAATTAGTGTATACAGTAGTGTACGAGTAAGTTTGTCCTTGGTCAGTATCGGGAAGGAGTGATATGGGTGATATAATATACGGAGCAAAATAGTGTGCGTGCATGTGTAGAAGAAAACTGGGGTCATTTTTTTTAAAAAAAAATAATAATAATTTCAGGAAATTATAATAAATTTAAGTATCTAATTTTTTAAAAACTTTGATGAGATAACTACTGGTAACAAAAGGAAGAGTAACAAAAGAAGGTAATCATTGATATCAATAAAAATATAAAGAATATGTTAAGTGGAGCACGTACAGGGAGAGCTAGAATGTTCAAATCTAATATGATGATGCATGACGGAAAAGGGCAAAAGGAGAGGAGATGGGAGAGAATAGAGAATAGAAAGGGGGAGAGGGAGAGAGAGAGAGAGAGGGGGGGGGGAGAGATAGAGAGATAGAGATAGAGATATAGAGAGAGAGAGAAAGAGAGGATAACAAGAAAAGAAGAGAAACCAAACGAATAAAGTGAAGAGAAAAATATACAAAGGGGAGGAAACTCAATAATCCATGTTATTCAATTATAAAGCGTCTACAAAATACGAGTAAGATATATTGCACGCTATTTATAACTCTAGCTCTATCCATAGAAGTAAAAAGAGATCATTCTAGAAATGATGAAATGCGAATAACAATTAATAATCAAAAAGATAATGATAGGTCAACATTAACACAAAATATTTATAAATCTTCTCATTAATTTTCAAATCTCTTTGATAGTCTTCAATCTTCTAGAATTTTTATTTAATATTTTTCTTTATATTTTCATTTCCATTAGTTGTCCCCACATGCACTTGAAGAACTCGGTTAATAGAAATGAAAATAGGAAGAAAAAATTTAAAAGAAGATTCTAAAAGATTTGAGAACTATCAAGGAAATTTGAAGATTAATGAGAAGATTTCAAAATAATTTGTTTTAATATTGATTTATTGTTATCTTTATTATGAATTGCTATCCGCATGTAATGATTTATTGAATGGTTTCCTTTTAATTCATAGGGTTACACCACTACTAAAAACACACCCTTTTATTGTCTATTTTTTTAGCCTTTTAACGTCCCTTTTCAGTGGGACACATATGTAATAGACGCAGAAACTAGCACAACCACATCCCTAATTTTAGGGACGCAGAAAAGACCTTACGGCGTCCCCAAAGGTGTTGGGGAAGCCGTAAGTTAAAGATACGGCTCCCCAAACATTGGGAACGTCGTAAGTATAAGATATGGCATCCCCCAAAACTCTTGGGGACGCCGTAACGTCTGTATTCTTAATCTACGGCGTCCCTAAGACACAAATTGGGGACGTTGTTTGTGAACATATGGCATCCCCAAAATGGTTTTGGGGACATCGTATAATCCACCACACCCAATCCCCAACAATATGGACGCTCGGTTAGCCGCAGAAAAAGCAATTTGGTTGCCCGCAAGAAAAGCAGTTCTGAAAATTTTTAAATTTTATAAAGGGAAGACGCAACCTACATTCGGCGTCCATAACCTAATTGCGGACATTAAAAAAAATTCCCAAAATAACTACTTATGCCCATATTTATCTATTGCCAAAGGATTTAATATGTATAGGAATATATAATCATCATATCAGCCAATCAGTAAATACAAACATACATATTATAGGTAATTAGTATACCAACATAATTACAACTAAACAAAGAATCCAAAACTTGCCAACATTAAATTTCGAAAATAAACTTTACTCATCTTCATCTTCAATTTGCTTAAGAAGATATCCAGCTAAAAGGTCTTGAACCATATCAATGTCATTGGCAAGGAAAGCTTCTTCATTACTGAATATCTGCAAATTGAAAAATAAGCTAGTTATGATACATCATTAAGGTAAATGCAAAAAAAATGACAATTGACATTGTAGCAATATTATAATTTGAGAATGGAGAAGCAATTACCTCTTCAAAATCTGTAATATGTTGACTCTGAATTATATTATGCATATACAACATAACATAATACCCACACTCTGTCTTCCCTTTCTGTTGAGGACACTATAAATCAAAACGAAATAATTGAAATTAATAACCATGTATCCAAAGCTACTGTTAGTATGTGAAAGAACATGAAATCAAATTGCTTACTGCATGCAAAATCCAAGTCAAACTACTTTTTCCTTCGCGCATCCCCCCCATGAATCTATATGTCTTCAAAGCCCTATAATTTAGAAATCAAAATACATTAAAACAATTTATTTAAAATGAAGGCTTAATTATGAACAAACAATAAAAAAACTTATGTGTTAAATACATATTTCAACTGTTGGTTTGGCTTTTTCTTTAATTGATCAAACTAAAAGACGAGGTTGGCCACAGGGGAGACAACAAACAAACTCCAATGATTATTTAACATATAAAGATTTTGAAGTTAGATAACATGAAAACCCCTAACAAACTTAAGATGTTTTTTTAAAATATATAATATTTAAAGACTTACTCTTCAACAATTGGAGATAGATAACAAGACAACTTGGTATCTCCTATTGTATAGCCTACATAGCCTGTCCTGTTTTTAATCTTATTATTATTTTCCTTTGTTGTCTGCGTTGGACATAGAAAGCCATATAGATTGTTTGTACCCAACATGCCACACAAGTTGTGGAAGTACCTATTTATATCAATAATAATTGGGGTTAAAAGCTTAAAGAACAATGCATTAATTGAAGTTAAAAACCGATAAAAAACTTACATGATACCAAGTTGTACCCATGCTATGTCAATCTCTTCTAAATTTAGGAACTCCCTTATGTCTTTCTTGTCAATTTCGAAAGAATGGGTCATATTTTCACCCACAACCCCCACAGGCATCTTCAAGTCAAGCTTCTTAATTTTCATTAACTGGTTTCACAATCTTGCTAAGAAGGCACACTTCTCACCTGGTGGTCCTAAAAAAACATAAAATACAGATTATAAGTAGGATGCCTAACAAAATTGAAGTAAAAGTAAGGTGTTTCATATTGTTAGAGGTGTCGTTGCTGTGCCAATAAGATTTTTTGGCCAAACGATGTAATATCCTATCGATTGCCTAAGTATCACAACCTCTAAATCACATATCAGGATGGTTGTAGTTCCTCCTCCTCTCGAACACAAGTCACAGTGACCCGACTAAA
>JBAGKO010000001.1:11810935-11821221 GCA_037177275.1 Acacia concinna | reverse complement strand
AAAATAAGTCTACTTTTACCCATTATTCAGCAAAATGCACAGTGTGACACATTTAATCCAAATACTATAAATACCATCCATAATATGGGTAAATGTATGCAATTAAAACCTAAAATACCTCGAAAAACCATATAAATATCGTGTCAGATCACCACTCTATCTCTTGCCCCCCTCATTTTGGAAGAAATTATGGGTAGAAATGGCATAGAATAAAGCTTATCTCATGTTCTCAAATTTGCTTAAACAATTGTGGTTAATTCGCCACCACATGTTTTCCTTTTTACTTTAATCCTTTTTAACTTTTCAATATAAAATTTTGGCCATCCAATTTAGTCTTCCAATCCTTGCCCTCAAGGTCAAGTTTAATCTTCCCTTTTTACCTTTAGAAGTGACACAATTTACCATTGTGTCATTACCTTTTTACTATGGTAAGTTTGCTTTTACCATAAATCATTTTTGTGCATATTTTGGGATTATTTTCCATAAATAATTCTTTTAACAATTTTTAACCATCAAAATTAGTGGTTTCACATCTAAACTCATTCTTAATTCCTCCAAATTCATTCAAAGCTATTTCCTCCTTAATTTTCAAGAAATTGTCTTTTCTTGGAAATTATGCCCATAAAATATCCTTTCATGGGAAATTGCTATTCCCCGGGCATAAAATTATCTTTGTAATATTTTCTCAACCTCAAAATTAGTTTTCTGTATTTTTCCTCAATTATTTGAGGCTGAATTATCCAATAATTTTGTAGACATCTTTTCACTACTAAATAGACAACCTTTTAACGTTCATTTTTTGCCTTTTAATGCCCTTTTTTGGTGGGATGCATATGTAATGGACGCAAAAACTAGCACAAACGTGTCCCTAATTTTAGGGACGTAGAAAAGACCTTACGGCGTCCCAATGATATTGGGGATGACGTATCTCTAATGTACGGCGTCCCCCAAAACTCTTGGGGATGCTGTAATGTTTGTATTCTTAATCTACGGCATCCCTAAGACACAAATTGGGGACACCGTTTGTGAACATATGGCATCCCCAAAATGGTTTTGGGGACGCCATATAACCCACCCCACTAATCCCCAACAATATGGACGCTCATTGGCCGTAGGAAAAGCAGTTTGGTTGCTCGCGGGAAAAGTAGTTCTGAAAATTTTTAAATTTTATAAAGGGAAGACGCAACCTTTGCTTTTATTGCATTCGCAAACAACCACTTAAACCTTGGTATTATTGGAAGATACCACAACACCTTTAACAGTTGTCTTTTATCAATCTCTTCACTACCACTACCGCTATCTTTCTTAGTTTTGTATCGTGAAGTTTTACATTTCGCACACTTAGTCAGACCTTCATACGCTTTTCTGTACAACACACAGTCATTAGGGCAAGCATGTATCTGTTTGTACTACATTCCCATTGCAGACAATATTTTCTTGGCCTCATACATACGATTTGGGAGCACATTTTCTTCTAGAAGCATATCACATAATAACTCAAGCAGTAAAGTGAAACTTATGTCGGTCCACCCACAAGTTGCCTTTAAGTTCAACAAATGCAAAACTCCTGATAAATGAGTATACTTAGTACACCCAGGATACAGAGGTGTCTTTGCGTCACTTCGGACGCTTTCATTTACATGTGAATGTGCAACAAAAGATTATAACTCAACATCGTGAATCATTCTTTGCATTTATGATCATCCTCTTCATCTACAACCTCTTCCTGTTGACAAGTTGAACTAACTACTTTCTCACCGTGCCAAATCCACTTTGTGTGCCTAAAATTTATTCCGTTACACAGTAGATTATCCCTTATATCATCCACATTTCGCCGAGTTTCATTGAAACAGTTGACACAGGGACAAAAATGCATGTCCTTCTTATCATACGCATTTCTTTTAGCAAATTGAATAAACTCTTCTACACCTTTCTCATATTCCTCACTAGTTCTTAGAGCATGCATCCAACTTTGACCCATTTTAATAACCCTAAGACATTTTGATAATCATTAAACTTTCAATCAATAAAATACCAATCAAGAAATATTAATGTGGGTTATAAAATGTAATTAACACTTACCTATTTATTTCTAAAAAATTCGGCATCATTTCAGCATATAATGAGACTTCCAAAAATTTCAACAACAACCATTTTAGTGCAATTGAGTCAAAATTATATCTAAACAATGTACATTAACAATTGTATAAAAAACAGTCTCCAATTGCAATACTATTATAGAGGAACTCAGTACAACCAAATAAAACTAAATTACTTATAATAATATTACTCATTTGGGCAAATTCATTTCTTTCTACAAACCATAAACACTGCCAATAATTTTCTATAGTCTTCTCAATAATTATAGTTATAAAAAATCAATGTCAAACAGCAACAAAAGCTCAAATGTTCTGAACAGTGGAAATGAAAATATAGGGAAACAAAGAAAAGGTGCCTAATGGGAAAATAAACTGTCTACAAGGGAAGAAGCTGTGAGGTGTGTCCCTTGGTCTGTCAAGGAAAGAGCAGTACTGTAATGCTATGTCACTTGGACTGAGAAGTATGGGTCGTTGCGGGAGTGGGGGCAGGGGTTGAGACAATAAGGGCTTGGGATTGAGGGCGGGGTCGCCGGTAGAGTGGGGGTGGGGCGCAGGGGAGAGGGGGCGGGTTCAGGGAAGGGTAGGGTGGGGCACGATCTGGGTGGTTTATGGGGTCGGGAGTAAGGGAGGAGGTCGAGGTCAGGGATGGGGAGTGAGTCGGGAGCAGGGGAGAGTTTCGGGGCTGAGAAGGAGGTTGGGGACGGGGACGGGAACAGGAAGGGGGGTCGGGGCTGGGGTTCAGGGACGGCGACTAGGAGGGGGTCTTGCACAGGGGTTGGGATGAAGACGGGAAGGGGAGTCGGGGGGACAGTGCAGGGTTTACCAGGGGTTGGGGTCGACTAGGAAGGTGAGCTCGGGTTGGGGGATAGCGCAGGTTCGACTAGGAGAGAGGAGGTGGTTTTTGGTGGGGATGTGCGGTCAGAACAGAAGGTGGGAGTGAGGAGTGGGAGTGCCGCGAGAAAGTGAAAAGGTAGAAGAGGGAGATACGGCGTCCCCCACAATGTTGGGGATGCCTTATATACCCTACAACATCCCTAAAAGCAGTAAGGGATGTCATAACCTCCTTTACGGCGTCCCCAACGGCCTTTGGGGACGTCGTATTTTTGTTACGGCTTCCCCAAACTCTGTTGGGGACGACGTAACTCCGCTTTGGCGGGAATTTTTGGGGTCGTATGGCGTCCCCATGACTTTGGCAACACTGTGACGTTGCCCAATGACTTTCATCGTCCTCTATATAAATATTTGGGACGCCGTAATATCTTACTGCGTCCTTACTTTATTTTTGCCATGCCATAAGTTTTACGGAATTCAATTTAATTACAAGATTGTCACCGCTTATAGTTTTTACTTCCCTAATTTTAAAAAGGGACGTCTTTTAAGGATGTAAAATCTACTTTTTTTAGTAGTGGACTTAGGTTTATAAATAGTCTAAAATACATATGCATTATTGAGTTTACTCCCTCTCTTATATTTATCTCTTTTTTCAACTAAAATTGTAAAAAATAAAAAATAAATATTGCAAATAGTAATAAAGAACACCAACGAGTAGTTGGCTCAACTGGTAAATGGATTTGAACCCCTGTAAGGACAAGAACATGTGTTCAAATCCTAGAAGAGGGGGCAATGCCAATTGGCGCCAGATTACTGGGCGGTCTTGTTACCAAATAATTAAGCTTTTATTCATTAAAAATAATATAATCATTTCATATTTAATATTACAATAATATTTTTAATCTAGTATAAAATTTCAACAATCAAAAGTTAATTTAAGGGTAAGAAATTAAATGAAAAAGAAATGAAAATAATGATTAGCGGAAACACCATTTTTTTAGAGGGAGCTTGACTTTGATATCAATTGATGCAAGATGGATAAGGGCAAAGGGAGAGGAGAGAAGGACAACATGATAGGAGGGAGATACCAGACCAATAGAGGGAGGAAAGAAATATATAGGGCACACGGCGACGTAAACTTAAAAATCAATATTATTTTGTTTTATGAGATATGTTAAAGGCTATTTATAACCACAACTCTAAGCCTAGAAATTAAAAGATAATTAACATTCTAGAAATCATAACATTAAATGGAAATAGCAATTAATAATAAACATAATGGTAAATCATCATTAAAACAAATTATTTATAAATATTCTCATTTAAACTTCAAATCTCATCAATAGTCTTAAAATCTTCTAAGATCTTTATTTAATCCTTTTTCTTCTAGATTTGATTTTCTTAAAAAAAAAAAAGTAGTGATTTTTTTTAAAAAAATAATTTTCTGAAAAAAAAAATAGTTAAGAGATTAGATTACCTATATTTTAAATTATATATTTATTAAAATAACTTTTGAAAAAAATAAAGACTTTTAAGAAAGTGTCAAAGTTAAACTATCAAATCAGATCTAGACAATCCAAATATGCTTAGCTCTTGCTTGCTGAGCAGAAAATTGGTTCCATGTTAAGTTGTATACTTGTATATGTAAAATTCATTAAAAAAAAAGCTATTTTTATTAATACGAGTGGAACAGTTTAGAGATTTATTTATTTATTTATTGAATGGGAAGTGACAGATGTTTCTACTTGGCAATTTCTCATTTTGGGCCAGCCAAGTAATGATAACATCAACATATGGGCCTTTAATTTTAAAAAATGAGTGGGCCCAAGAAAAAGATAATCCTAGCTCAACCCAGATCAGCGCAAGACCGGAATTGTCTGCTACGCATTTTCAAGCAAAAAATTGACAAAATATCTTCAATATATTAAGAAATTAAAATTAAATGGAAATCCAGACAAGAGAGAAATAGCAATATATAGGTTTCATGTTATATGCAAAAAAATTGACAAAACCATGAGTCTCATTAAGGTTGTCTGTTGTTGGGGGGGAAAAAAATAGTTGTCTGTTGTGCTATACTGTTTTCCATACAAAAATATTTGATATTTGAATTGTCTAGATCAGTATTTGATTTCAATTGTTATCATTTTGATATGTTTTTATAAAAATAAAGTAAAATTAAAATTATTCTGATTCTGTTTTTAGCTATAATTTGGCACGGAAATAATAATATTTGTGATTTTTTAAAGATCTAAATCTCTCTACTTACATAAAAACTAGCTGTGTGACTAGAGGTTAATTTTTAATTGTTTATTTTATTTGATATATCTTTCATTTTACAAACATAAAATACAAGATGAAGATTATTCCCAACTCCTATCGGTGAGTTTGTCTGAAAAAAAAAACCGTCTCTTTTAAAACAAAAATAAATTAATATAAAAAAAAATAGAATATAAAATATTGCAAAGTATAAATTATCGGACTTGTGTATCGTATGTGATTCTTCTGATTTTATGATATGATCCGTTCTAAAAGTTACCAAAATAAGGCCAAAAAAACATTAAAAAAATAAAACTTAATTATGTGCTTATCCAAATCTGCGTTTCATATGGCGGTGAAATATTGTCTTATTCTGTCTTTTCATTTCTTCTAAAGAAACATGCATCAAACTACCAAATTAAAAATATTTTTTTCTTTTTTTTTTAAAAAAAAGCCATTGAAGTTTTCAATGACAAGCCATGTGGTTGTCTAATACCCTGTTTTTTTTTGTATTATTACAAGAGGCCGAGATCAAATCTAGATTGGGTGTTACATAGAACACTAACCTTACTACATGACTTAGAGGCCGTTGGTAATACCTCTGGTTTTTATTATAAACAACCGAACATATTTCATAAAATAACATGCTTTGTTTAAAGTATAAATTTTTTTAATCTAGCAAACTTCTTAATTATTTAATCAAACTCCTCCCACTTATAACTTTTACCGAGGGTAATTTTCATATTTTATATAAAAAAAATATTAATCAACTTCATTAATACTAATTCGAATTTTAGTTGTGCCAAGCTTTAATTTAAAAGACATTATTTTAACATGATTTATTTTTCCATCCACGCAGCTCCAATTTGGGGGGGGGGGGGGGGGGAGTACTGAAGTTCCAAAATAAATACTGTAATTGCTAAAAATAAAAATTATTGAATAGTATAAACTTGTTCAGTTATTACACTAAAATTTATTATTATATGTTGCTCTAAAATCTTTTCAGTGATTACTTTCACCGAAGATACCTTACAGTGATTTTCCCAATCCAAAAATTAAACTATGCAAATCTTGCTGGAGCTCACTGTAGAACTTACAAGAAATAGACATTAATGAATAGGCCCATCTAAACACAAAGCAAAGTCACAAGCACAACAAACTTATTTGACTTTTGCTTAAAATCATCAAATCAAAAGAAACCAATTTCCCAAATATTTCATCATCATGCACCACCAAAAAGACAACAGATGGAGTACTGTGTTTGGTTAATTAACCAAACCCCTTAGCTTTTTTAAATCATTCATAATTCATTCTCTAGTTAGCTGACTTCTCCCACACTTAACCAACCAACTCCACCACACCGTACCCTCCCTCTATACCCACTCATAACTTATTACCTTTTCTTCTCTTTCTCTCTTGTTGGGGCCTTCCACTTGAAGAAAAAGCTTTTGTCACATGAATATATATAATCAAATTCCAGTAAAGACATATAACTAAAGTAGCTATATAGCTGCTAGGTTGTTCACGCCCAGCCACCCTCCTCCTCTCTTTTCTTCTTCTCTCTTTCTTTCTGTCACCGTCATAACTTGCTTATATTACAGATTCAATCTTCTGATCCTTCATATATATACAGTCATTTCCAGAAGAAGAAGAAGAAGAAGAAGAAGAATGAGTACAGCGAGATTTATAAAGTGTGTGACAGTAGGAGATGGTGCTGTAGGGAAGACATGCATGCTTATATCCTACACCAGCAATACCTTTCCCACTGTATGTTTTCTTGCTTCTCTCTCTCTCTTTATATATATATATGTATATATAATTGTCTCTTTGGTGAATATTAATTCAAGCTGATCCATATTGATACTGGTTTGTGATAGGATTATGTTCCAACAGTTTTTGACAACTTCAGTGCAAATGTAGTGGTTGATGGCAGCACTGTGAATCTTGGTTTATGGGACACCGCAGGTTGTTTCATCTTTTCCCTCATCTAAACTATATGAGACATCCCATCTTCAAAACAAAAATCCTTGCATCTAAAAATTATTTCTTTTAATATAATTATATAGTATCTGGTACTATCAGTATATAGCCAAGCATTAATATTAGGTTAAAATGGAGGTAATTCTTCTGATATGCTTTAATTTGTATTATAAAAACTTTGAATCACACAAAGCAATCATGTTAATCTGATCAAGTTTCATCATGTAAGAAAGATAAACACACAGCGAGTGGGTGGTCCCCACTGGTGTTTTGTCTAACATTCGGATATAAGACACTTTAAACCACACATTAATTAACATAATTATTATGGGTTATGATGTTTAATTTGAATTACAGGACAGGAAGATTATAACAGGCTGAGGCCTTTAAGTTATAGAGGAGCTGATGTGTTTCTGCTGTGCTTTTCTCTGATTAGCAAAGCCAGTTATGAGAATATTCCTAAGAAGGTTATTATCTCCTCTCTTGGATATATATATATATATATATATATTTAATGTAAATGTGTTTTCTACATTATTTGAAACATTTTCAAGTCTTTCCATGAATTCTTATATATACAGTGGATTCCAGAGTTGAGACATTATTCTCCAAATGTGCCTATTGTGCTTGTGGGAACAAAATTAGGTAAGTAACACAAACTTTCACAATTTGTACTATAATAATAAAATTAGATATAGTGCCGCCCATTTCTCAAACTCTGATACTTATTAATTTAGGTCAGATATATTATACATTCATTGTCAAAGAGCTGAAAGCTAATAGTGGTTTTCTGGTGAAACTGGATTATATATATACACAGATCTGAGAGATGACAAACAATTTTTTATGGATCATCCAGGAGCCACTCCAATCACAACTTCTCAGGCATGGATGTTTTCAAGAGTTTATTTTCTTTAAGAAAAAAACCCTTTTCTTTGGGTTTTTTTTTTTGTTCTTTTTTTTTTTTTGGCTTGTAAGCATTTTAACTTAAGGATGTAATGAACAGGGTGAAGAACTGAAGAAAATGATTGGTGCTGTCACTTACATAGAGTGCAGCTCTAAAACTCAGCAGGTAAATAAATTTTTTGCTCTTTTTTCCCCTTATTGTATATGTACCAGGAAGATCTGAATATTTGACTTTTTAATCATTTCTTTGACTATTATGCCACCATTGATAGCTAGTGACATAAAGATGGGAAGAAATTTTACAATTCGTTTAAGAAGGGGAAAAAAATACTTTTATCATCCTTCAATTTTTCAGTATACTTGTTAAAATAGGGATGTAAGTGTTATTCCGATTTTATTTTTAATTGAATAATTAACTCTTATGTTTTTTGAAGTTCAAACGATCCATGATTATTATAAATTGCATTGTTCTTTGAAATTCTTTTATATATTTTGTTTGTTTATATACAAATTGTCTCTAGTCCACATATCACACATGTGTACCTTTCGAGATTTTAGGTATCCTAACTACTCTAGTAATTGGGTATCGAATAATTAACTCTATTTGCTTATAATGTTTACTTGTTTAGTATTAATTTAATTAGTTACATCATTACAATTAGAACTCGATATTTTATTGTTTTTAATAATGACAAAGATCTATATTTATTTTTAAAATTATTTTTTCAGACCCTCTTCAGTTTGCCTTAGAAAAGATATTTATAAATAACCCCATATAGAAATCGTTTTTAAGGAATAATGTTTATCATTGCTTATAATTATGCTTCATTATGGTTTCAGAATGTGAAGACAGTGTTTGATGCAGCAATAAAAGTTGCATTGAGGCCACCAAAGCCAAAGAAGAAACCACGCAAGAGAAGGACCTGTTCTTTCCTCTAAGCATTAATTAATTATGCACATCCTCTTTTAATTTCTTTTGCTCTAAGTCATAAATTTAGAACAAGTAATAGTTTTTTTAATTCTTTAAGATTCATGTTCTTAATTTTAATATATATATATATATATGTCAACTAATGTTGTGAATAATAATATTCATGGGGCAATATATTAGGTTCCTCTTTGTGTAAAATTAGAACTTTTATATTGTAAAATTACTCTTTACATTGAGTTTTGTAAATTGTTATCTCGTTTTCTCTTTTTATTATTAAATTTGTACTTTGCCAAAAACAGAAAATCTGTCTCTAATAGTTTGGTATACAGGAACATTATAATTTGGTAACTAAAGGATATTGTGCCAGTTTGACTCGCTGCAACAAACTAACAAACTCGGACACAATAACATTGGAAGAAAAGAAAATAAGAATATGCAACCAATAGGCTCAAGAGCCTATTAGCATTTCAAAGACCTGCCAAGGCTTAAGTCCCATCTCGAACAAAAGAGTATGAGTAGATACTACTCGGGGACATATATAGAAAAACAAAAGGGCCATTGCAGGATGCCACCATCGACCCAAGATGCCAATAGTTGTTGAGCTATTAAAGGTAGGGGTGTTCAAAAAATCCTGATTTAACCATTCCCAACCTGATCTTAAGATTGGGACTAGAATCACCCTTGGTGATCCCAGAATAATCCCGGTCTCAGTTTTTTTTAATTTTTTTATTTTATAAATTAAAATTATTCTTTTATTTGTGTATTTTTACCCCTATTAATTAAATTATCTTTTTAAAATATATGTATAACATCTTTTGTTGGAATTAAACCGCATATATTGCAATACTAAGCTTAAATATATACAATATAAAGATAATAATCAAGGTACAAAAAACCACACCGGCCAAAGAACCGGTCAAGGTATGGGTTCAAGGTTCAAAGGGTTGAACCGGGTCAGATGGGGGTTGAACCAGGCATTGAACTGGGCATATTAAAATATTATAATTTAGATGTTATTACTAAATACCCATGTGACAAGTTGATAAATCACTATTTTGTATGAAGTATTAGGCTTAAGTAGTGTAACACGCTACGCAGAGTTAACTACAGTGGTCCTTGCGAGGGCTGTAAGGGGCAGCACCCTCGGAGCTTTTGAAAAAGGGAGAGATACTTTTAAAAAAATGCTTTGTTCTCGTGAATTCTCACTCAGTTTCATAAATAAATTAGAAGTATTCTTTTTTTTAATACAAACCGGACTAGCTAGTTGGACCGGTCGTTGACCA
>JBAGKO010000001.1:11783857-11799398 GCA_037177275.1 Acacia concinna | reverse complement strand
AGAGGGAGGGAGAGAGAGAGGGAGAGAGAAAGATAGAGAGAGAGAGAGATACCTCTGCAGACTTTAAGTGAAAAAAAAAACCTATAAATTCCAGCTTTGGGATTTGAGGTTTCGTTTGCTATTCCTACTCTGTGATTCCTCTTTGCAAATCTGTAGGATCTCTCTTCACATTTTTGCCCTTTCTCTTCGCTAGTTCCTTTTTTCAAATAAGCAAGGCAAGCTTTAATCTTCATATATCGATGCACAGTAGGCACCTACATTACGATTTGGATGAAGTCCCAAAAGAATCTAAAAGGTCCTCCTGAAGCAAACCCAAGCACGAATCCGATGACGCTAGTGGGATCTCTTTGCGATTTCTATTCTAACCCTTTCACACTGTCAATCGTATTTGGGATTTAGGTTTAATTTTCCCCTTCTCTTTTATTTATTTCTTACAAATTAATAAAGCTTCATCTGACTCAACAATTTAGGCAACCACGTATGTTCAAATCAATGTCCCTGTCATCAGTTTTTTGACTCAACATGACAGACATTTGAGTAGGTTAACAGTTTGCTCCTATTTATATAATTTATGGTTAGTTTTCAACCTAAAAATAAGATCTTAGTTACAATTGCATTTTTTATAAGAGTTAGTGGTCATTTTAGCACATTAACTCTTATATAATAGTTCATAAAACAAACAATATAATTTAAAAAAAAATTATAAACTTTAATGTTTTAAAGTAATATAATTAGCTTTCTTAGGATTTTATTAGGATTCTCTAAAAAAGTTAAAGGTGTTTTATAAATAAGAATGGAACGAGTATTAAAGAAGGTGCTAAAACAGATTGAATCTAATTGTTTGATATCCTTGTTGAGCATTTAAATGGATTGAAGTGAACCTGATATAAGCGTTTTTGTGTTTTATAAGAAAATTTTTCTCACATGTTTATTTCATACTGTTTAAAATTATTTAAAATATAGCATTTATTAAAAAAAAAATAGCTCTATTAAAGTAATATTATCCTAAACAAATTATAGGGCAATAGAATTGTTTGCTTCTTGTGGACATTCTCTTTATCCTAATTATAAAGCACATTTTGATTTAGCTATGAGAAAACGTTTGTGCAAGATAAAATAAAAACTACTCTCACATACTTACTTTATCTACTATAAGTCACGTAAACAAATTTTACAATACATGCTATAAAATTATTCATGGTGAGGGTATTCAAATTATAGAAGAGCTTTCATGCTACTAAACTGCAAAGTCATTGTTATCACTGGTTTTTTTTTTTTTGTTCTTTTTTTGGTGTCATGAACATGACTGGTTATTATTTTCTTATACTATTTTCCTCATTTCTCAATTCAAATATTATATTTAATTTGATACTAGATTAATTTAAATATATATTAGATTTATCGGTGCTTGTCACTTACATATATCTTTGTGGTCCCAATAATATGTAACATCAAACTTGTATATAAAAAATGATTCATATCAGATTGGCGTCAGAATGACCTGAATTTTTGTTTTTTTTTTAAAAAAACAGTTTTGATTGGTCTCTAATGTCCATGTCAGTAATATGGGCCTATATGTTGGGCCCATATAACATGTCCATAACTTTCTCTAAAAACCTCCAGAAATATGGGACTCATTCGCTTTTATCCAATTCAAGGATAATGGCCCCAATTAGACCCAAATATTTTGGGCTCAAATTTAAATGAACCAATGCATCAACTTCCCCAACCACACATGCAATGCAAATATAGCAACTGATTACCTTTGTTCATCGTAGAGTCGAGAATTCAAGCCGAGTCCATCGGGTCAGTCCTTTTAAACCCAAGCTTGTCACGGGCTGGGCCTATAATTTAGAATCAAAAAATAGGGTCAGGCCTAAACATACTGACCCTGTAGGGTCGCGGGCTTAAACGGGCCACGTGTAGGCCCATTTATTTTTATTTTTTTAAAAAATGACATAAGATGTTAGTAGGCATGAAGAAAATTTAATGATAATGTTATTAATATTATTTAGTGTTTAGTTTATAGTTTATGTATTTATCTAATTATTTATTTGATTGTAAACATTAGTTTTTGGTCTTCACATATGGTTTTTTTGGTAAATATAGACAATATTTGATATTTTAATTTAGTTTTGATAAATACAGAGAACAATTTTTAATTTTTTGATCTTAGAATTTGTATTTCATTGGTTTATACTTTGTTAAACATAGATAATGTCTGACATTTTAACTTAGTATTAATAATATTTATATTTTAACTTAAGTATTATTGTTTGTATATACGAAAAAGGCATTAAAAAATTTTTAAAAACAAAAGAAGAAGAAAAGTTAAACGGACCCAAGCACGCGGGTCAACCCAAATTTTTTGAAGGTATTTTAGGACTCAAGCCTAAATGGGCCAGCCCGTTTTCCCAATATTAGTTCATCGAAATGTAGATCCACAATGAGAGAATTTTGTTACTTCTGAAGAATTATTATGTTTCGAAATTTAGGGTTCAAATAACAAACCATTGGTTAACTTGAAACAACCAACAACCAGTCAATACAAGTGTCACATGGTCTGAAAACATATATTAAGAATGTGCTAAAACAGATTGGACTTGATTGTTTGATATCCTTGTTCAGCATTTGAATGAATTGAACCTGATATAAGCGTTTTTGTGTTTTATAAGAAAATTTTCTCACATGTTTATTTCATACTGTTTAAAATTATTTAAAATATAGCATTTATTAAAAAAATATAGATCTAATAAAGTAACATTATCCTAAACAAATTGTAGGTCAATAGAATTGTTTACTTCTTATGGGCATTCTCTTTATCCTAATTATGAAACACATGTTTGAGTTGGTTATGAGAAACACGTTTATGTTATAGAAAATAAAAACTACCTTCACATACTTACTTTATTTACTATAAATCAGGTTAGAAAAACGACTTCTATCGTGATTCCAAATAGAAACGGATTTGACAATACATGCTATAAAATTATTCATTGTGAGGGTATTCAAGTTAAAATTTATTATTCAAAAGCTTAACTGTTTTATTAATAATATATAAACCAAAAGTTAATGGATAATTAAAAGCAATAGAAACTAACAGGTGTTGATATGAGTTAGCATAAATGTATAAAAAGCCTTGAATTAAAGAGCTACTCTCAATTAAATTGGATAATACTAAATGTAATCAAATCATATAAAACAAATAATTAAAAAAACGAAAAAAAGAAAGAAAGAAGGAGAATGGAGACAAGAAGTCAAAAACAGTCGCATCAATCAAAAGACTGTAGAATGACCTAATACCTTGTTGATGTGGGAATATACAACCACACTCTTTCTCTGTACCATTCTCCAACATACTCACTTATGGCACCTTCCATACCCCACACACATCACATCCTTTTATTAATTGCTAGCCTAGATTTGATGTATGAATATCAAACACACACCCAAACAAACCAACCAATAATAATAATAATAATAATATATATATATATCTCTCTCTCTCTCTACATTTATATTATGTACACATGCCTGAAGTTTTTCATGTTTAAAGTTAAACTCGTGGGGGTAATGATTATGTGGTATGTGTCTGTGATAATACGTTGATATGCCATACGTGATGGCTCATGCAGACTATTAAAATGTCCCTTCGGTAAAAACAGTTCATGCTCTGCAGAATTTTAAGTGGAAAAAAAATGACATCTATATTTTTCCCACAAATGAATCAAAGGAATGTAATTATAGAAGCTTAATTTTTACTTATAATGGTAATTAATAGGGTAGATACTGTAAGTCTTATAAATTTTTTAATATGTATTATATTTTTGAAGATATTTATCTTCTGCTTTTTTTCCGGCTCAATTGAAAACATTAAACTTTTGGATTAATTATATGGAATATTATATGGCTAGGCCTCAATTTTATAGGTTTATTTCTATTGACGATTTCAAGAATTACAATCTACTCGTTTTTTGGCCATGAATTACAGTCTACTCTTTTTATGAGTCTCGATGTCAGTTAAATAAATTTAGATGATATTTAAATAAATTCATATGATATATTTCCCTTTTCCTTGCTTGTAATTTTGGGAATTACATGGGCTATGAAGATGGGGTAAACAAGTTATAGGGGCAACACCTGTCAAACGCATCTCTTAGAGAGAAGGCTGCCTAAAATTGAGAACTTCGCATCTAATTAAATGATGAGCTTGATTTCATCATAATCCACTTATTCTTTAATCATGATAAACACCTCAAACTCATTACAACTTTAAGGTTAAAAGAGCTTCAAGGAAAGTGTTTAGTGTCATTTATGCTGTAAGCCCTAACCAATTTATATAACTACTGACTTTTTTTAAACATGTCATGTTTAGAGAGTGATAAAACAATCACGCATTATTAGATCGTTTAATCCATATATTGATCAAGAGGTGATTGGAGCAAAATATTACATTTATGTATTCAAGAAGGAAGATAAAAATAAAGGATATATATATATATATATATATATGATGTAATGAATCCAAATGGCCTGGGAGGGTCAAATCTAAGCACTGTTTATGATGAGATCACACGATAACCAAACTGAGCAATGAACTGTGCGGCTGAGAAAGTGATAATTATAACTACTCTCCCATTTTCTTCTCTGTTACAGTTCTGACGACCGATGTATATATTTCATGTCTTTGTTATCAACTCCACAAAAGCAACAGTTAAGTGAAGCCAGCTCAAGACAAAAATAGCACTTTGCAACAAAACAAAAACATCCGTACCCTTCTGTTCTCGTCACATTTTTCCAATATTCCTTCCAAACAGTAAATTCAGATTCACATGTTTCATATATTTTTTTTTTGCCAACTCACATGTTTCATATATATTCTATATATAATTATATTTTTTCCCCATATTCGATTAAGATTTAAATAAGATATTTTGATAAAATTTTGAATAATTAAGGATTAAAATGTAAAAATAACTATTAACTATTATAGAAAGTGTAAAAGTAATTATGAACTATTTTTTAAAATAAAAAAAATTATAAATTTTTAAAAATTATATAAAACCGTTAAGTTATTATATGACTGTTAATTTTTTTGTGAGGATTCGATATAATAACTAAACAGTTTTGCACTATTTTATATAGTTAATAGTTACTTTTACTTTAAAAATATTTTATGATTATTTTTACACTTTTAACAAAAGTTGATAGTTATTTTTAAAATATTCCTTCCAAACAGTAAATTCAGATTCACATGTTTCATATATATTCTATATGTAATTATATTTTTTTCCTATATTTGATTAAGATTTAAATTAGATATTTTGATAAAATTTTGAATAATTAAGGGTTAAGATTTAAAAATAAACCTAAACTATTATAGGAAGTGTAAAAGTAATTATGAATTATTTTTTAAAATGAAATAAATTATAAATTTTTGAAAATAATGTAAAACCGTTAAATTATTATAGTGTTGTTAAGTTTTTTTTTTTGGTGAGGATTCAATACAATAACTTAACAATTTTGCACCATTTTATATAGTTAATGGTTGCTTTTACTATATACCTTATGTCATTGACGCCCAATCACATTTTATTAGTTAGTTTAATAATTATGTTGTCTATAATGATTAATAGAGGCATTGACTAATTAAAGTGAGCGTGCACAAAATGTTTTTTCGCTTTCTCTAAGTGGTACTTTGTCGCAGAATTCCAAGTCCTTTTAGTTTTCATATTATTCTTTTTGACAACCATGACAAATGATGTAAACTTTGAGTTTAGAGTCATCAATTTTCCATCAGTTTTGTATTTAGATCTAATGTTAGCATATCTAAACTAACATTAATTTTTTTGTTGTTTTAGGTGATCTATAGTATAAAATCATTTGTAACTACAAGTGTGAACACTTGCCAATTGATCTAAAAAAATTATTCTTTGTATGATGAGAGGCATATATAAATTTTACATTATTATTTTCTTTGTTCTTTACCCTTCTTGTATTTTTTAGAATATTCAAATGATACATTAGAGGCAGAGCCTTTTTGGTAAAGTTGTCATTATACAGTATATAGACTAAAACAAAAGGGTTCAAATTAAAACAAGTCCACAGGAGCTTAATTTCGTAAAATAGTAGCATTCGGTGTATATATTATCAAATATGATCAATTTAAAAACTGGAAAAGCTCTTTTGGCCGGTGTAATTTTTTCTATTATATTATTAAAAATGTTAGCTTCATTGGAAAAAAAATATCCTCATCTTGATGGAATTTTTTTATACTATCATTAACATTATATTACGTATTTCATATAGTAGTATTTATATATCCACTTTTGAATGACCTAACAGTCATGTTCGAACTTGTTTTCTTCGTGTCTTGTTTAAATTCTTCATTGAGGTTCACAGTGTTTGATGGAGGAGAAAGACTTGTGAAGGAATAAACTGAAATTCTTTTATACTTCAAACAACATGGAACATGACAGACAAGAATGAGATAATATTTTTTGTGTTTTTTTTTCTTTGTTTTGATGTTTAATTATTAGAATGGAGACTAACTACCTTAGACAGATTTTTCTTATCAATATAATAAATAGATCTTAGAAAATCTAAAACGTAAATCGCATGCATTTACTCATATTTTCTCCAAAGAGCTGACAATATGGGTGTGTGAAAAGTGTGCATGAGAGAGAGAGAGAGAGAGAGAGAGAGAGAGAGAGAGGCACTGCTACAATCAGAAAGTTGTGGCAGAAAATGTGGAGTCCAGATAATATGCTGTATAAAAAACACACATACACAAAAGAAGTGGAAGGAAAGAAAAGAAAATACGATTTGTATTGGGAAAAACATTATGGTGTTTATAAATAATAAATAAAGTCTCATGTACTGATTAATTTAGAATGTGTTTTCCATTACAATGATTTTATTGTGCGTGGGTTTCAGGTTAGAAATCACTAAAACAATGATTTTTTGCTTGAAGCATGTATAGGACGTAGTAGTTAGTTACCTTTGATTTCCGTAAATTAAACCAAATATTGAACTAATAAGTCTTAATTCAGATTTACATTTAAAACTAAAATGAACTATTCTATATATCAGTGCTACACATTATGATATTTCATATCAACATCAACAAAAAAACCGCCATCATTACATTTAGCCATTTACGTTCACACTATTCACATATAAAGCGCACACACATACACACACGCATTTAGCTTCATTTTTGGATGATTTTTATGACTATTATTAATTTTTTTCCCTAGGAGGCAATACATATAAAAGTTAAAAACATACACGCACTCACAAGGATAAAAATATTAAGTCTGCATATAATTACTTTGAAAGAAAGTTAAGTTACATATTCAAGTCCATAAAACACTAAATCAAACCCTAATTAATACTCTAATCATCACACTATAGCGCAAAACACAAAGAGAACTGTAATAATTAAGAACATATGCTCCAGAGAGATACGTAGAGAAGTCCATAACTATCTGACTCCCATCACCTTCAACTTCATATTCTCTATATCTGCACGTTCATTACAAAAAACAAAATACAATGAATCACTATAACTTGTGGATAAATGTGAAAATTACAAGTTAATAAAATTCATAGTAATGAAGACAATATCATGTTTTGAATTAGATCTTTATTTAAAATTATGCAGTTTAGAGGGAGTTAATAATAAAGTTTCAATTTTATCAAAATATCTTTTTCCTGTTAATATACATCATTTTGCTTTCTATTTCTATGTTACTAAACCATATGTAATAATCAATGTTTTTTATTACTGTAGAAGACAAATAATTAATATATACCAATTTTTCCACAAGAAAAAAATGCTCAATTTTAAGACATGTAAAATTAAATGTTTTTTGTTTTTTCTACGACAAATAAAAATAGTTGAAAAATTAGGACAAAAGACAAGAAAAAGAAAAACTACAGTGTTTGAATACTTAAAGGGTCTTAACGTACGCACCAGATAATAAAATGCGCCGTGCTGGAGTGACTGGAGGGTGACGCCCCACTCGTTGGTGAGGACAGGGTGTCCTGTTGCCGCGTGCACTAGAACCGCGTCTTCACCAAAAGCCGCACGCACATTGAAGGGACCCACAGCCACCTCAAATGCGACGTCGTTTATGTACACAATACATTTCTCCGCCGTGCCACTCGCCTCCTCCCCTGCACCTCACACACCCAATCATCTCCTCTGGTCAAATATATACCCTAAGCCCCAATTTGAAAGATTGAGATAACAAGCCATGCACACAGCACACGTCTTTCCATCAACACAATCAAAATCTTAAGTATCCCGATCTGCAAATTACCATCTTACCCCAACCTTTCTCTTTAATCACCGCATATATATATATATATATATCCTTATACATTTTATTAAGAGAAAAAGATAAATACCAGTTAAACTTCAAAATTATAAATTAGTCATATTGTTTATAATAACAATAGAATTAATTAAATTTATATAAGAATTGACAACTCAATTTTATAAAAATTGCTAATTTAATATTTTAAAGTTTAAATATTATTTTCTTGTCTTTTTCCCTTTTATCATCCTGCTCTAAAATTTGATAAAAAATCTTGCTCTAAAAGATCTTCTTTCTTGAAATGATGCTCTAATAAATTATCAGTAAGTACACATGACAAATTCATCAAAATCAACAAGGAAAGCCCCTTTGATCTGTTAAATAAAAAGTAATAAGCATATTAAATCTTGTGCGAAACAATAAAACTAATTATTCGTATATTATTATTCTTATTATTATGCTAAAAGAGGGGGGAAAAAACATAGTGTACATATGTGTATAGTGTGTACCATGACATGTAACATCTTATGTTTATTGGTTTGTTGAACAGCCAAAGTTATATGTACCAAAAGTATTTATTCTGTGACATGATTTATGAATGACACATGCTTCATTGTATCTTCTTGAAAAGTATTTGTCGTGTGATAGTATATAGATAGATATAGTCACGTGCTATGCAATAATTCCAAGAGGGGAAAAAAAAGTCTCTTACACAACAAATCTTGTGTGGATAGGACCACTGTAGCAAACATGCACAAGCAAACTCTCAAAAAGCTCAAAAAGTAAGTAATTATTAAAAAAGAACCAAAATTACTTATTTACCTTGAATTTGTGGGATTATGAGGGATGGAACAGTAGCACTAGCGGTGGTGGTTGTTGTTGCAGGAGCCATAGAAGGCACAACAGTACTGTGAATGGCGGGAGTTGCAGAAGAAGTAGCTGCTACACAAAAACTAAGATGATGATTCACTATGGTACTCTTAATGTTCTTACTATGATCCTGTTCTTTCTTCTGGCTCATCATCTCACTGAACAAGAGACTAGTGCAAGGCCCAATGTTTTGATGCTGATGATGAGCTTGAACAAGACCAGACAGCTCAGAGAAGTAAAGCCCTTGATGAGTTGAAGCAGAAGAAGAAGAAGAAGAAGAATCAGGGAAGAAGAAAGGCTCAGAAAGAGAGGTCACATTATTATGGGTTTGAAAATATGTGGTGGGGTGGTGATGATTACTCACTGAAGAACCACCACCAGAAGTAGGAGAACTTGGTAGAATTATATCAGAAGAGAAGCCATTAATGGAGAATGTTGAAGAAGATGATGACTTGAAAGAAGGGGGAGGAAGAATACTGATGATTTCCTTAGAGGAAGAACAGGAATTAGGAGAAGACTTGTTGTTATCAGATGAAGAAGAATTGGAAGGAGAAAACTGAGAAGAAGGAGGTGGCGGCGGCGGCCGTGGGGCCATTGATGACGATTCGTGTGTGATCTTGTTGTTAGTGATCTTCTTGTTGGAGTTTTGGAGGTTGCGAAGCTTGTGTTTGCTTCTGGACTTACGGTTCTGGAACCAGTAAAAGACATTAGCATCACCAACTTGACCATACTCTTGAAGCTGAGCTCTGATCTTTCGGATCTCATCTCTGGGAGGATTCACCATCCCTGAGTTGAAGATCGCTTCCAGAATCCGAATCTGTTCTGGTTTCGGATTCCACCTTGGCTTCGGCTCCGGACTTCTCTCCTCACAACCTGCAAGAAACAAACAAAAACAAAAACACACATTCAAATTACAACTCAGAAATCGAACTTTGTTTTCGGCTAATTATTATTATTACTACTAAAAAGTACCTGAGGAGGAAGAGGAAGAAGAAGAGTAAGGGGTGCGGTGGCTGGTGGTGGTGGTGGTGGAGGAGGAGGAGGAGGAGATGAGGGAGGAGGGGTTCATGTCGTGCTGCCATGGGTGGTGGTGGTGGGGGTTGCAGGGTTTGGACTTGAACATGCTAGGCCAGTGTCTGTTAGAAGAAGCCATGATAGTGATGATGAAGAAGACGACCGATCAATACAAGAATGATGTCTGATAATGATGAGAACTTTGAATATGTATATAAAGGGGTCTCTTCGGAGAGAAAGGAATCGAGTGAACTGATTGAGAGGCTAGGTTTTGAAGCAGCCAACCACAAGAGAACATCATATATACACACCAACTAGACCTTTATATATATATATATATATATATATATACATGTCTTTTTAGCCTTTTGGTCTGAGAGAAAACCCACTAACTCTTATAGCCCCTCGCCATCTACTCCTCTTCTCTCTGATGAGAGAGCTTGTGTCCATTTTATAATATTGTAAATTATAATAATGAGAGGTAGATTGATTCATTAAATTTAAAGACTTGTTTTTTTTGGCCAAAATTAAATTCAAGGACTTCAATTTATAAAAGTGGAAGGAACCCACAACAGAGTCACTTGTGAGATTTAAGGTAAAAACCATAAAAAAAGAAGAAGAAGAAAATAGGGAAAATATGTGAAAAGTAACATTATGGTCCTATTTATAAGTCCAATTTAAAAAAAATTAGTTGTTATTATAAGTCTACCTTCAAAATAATAAATGAGAGTACTACAATTTTACACCTATTAAAGGTAGAGATTGAGAGAAGAAAGAGGTGGAAAACACTCATTTATTGGCAAAATTGGAAAAATTTATCAATTTAATTCATGTTTATTGAGTTAATTAACTTTCATTGGTACATGAGATAAATTAGACTATATAGAGTGGTACATGTTTGAAGAATTTATTGGATATAGAATGACTTTATATGTTTCTATACACAAAAAATATTGATACTCTACTTGATTTCATTTAAAAAAAAACTATATGGACTTCAATTATTCGTGTCATTCTCACATATAAAATTTTCAAAAGGGACTCTTTACCTTCTTTTCTTTTTTCCTTTTTTTTTTGATAAACTATAAGACTATAAAGAGAGTGATAGTAATATATATATATATATATATATAGTACTTCTATTTCTTGCCAGAGTAATATACATAGTACTATCTTACTATGTCTCCCATCCCCTGCACGACTTTTGCATTAATGGTGATCAAGTTCTTATTTTTCTTTGATCAAATTGTTAGGGTTTAAAGAAGAAGCAATGTGCCCCCGGATGAGAAGCAAAGAGAACATGGAAAAGGATACATGCTTGGGACTTAATTAGGAATCTTGGCTCAGAGTTGACAGAGAAAGCTGTTAATGCTTTGAATACTAGGGCTTTCAGTATATGATCAGTTTGTCTCTCTTTTATATGTGTATGTGTTTGTGTTTTCTCCAGAAATTTCTTTCTCCAGAGAAGAAATAAAGGATTCTAATGTACCACTCAATTTCACAATATGAGTAATTTGTATTCAAATTTCAAAATATAAATAATTTATAGGGTAATAAATGAACTTTTGACAATTTTATCTATATTGGCTTATATTAAAAAAGAGAGGAAAGAAATATATAAGTACATAATAGAGAGAAAAGTAAAATGAAAGGAGATGTGTGCTTTCATAACAAGGGAAAATATAAAAAAAATTATCTACTTAATATTTTTTTTGTTTTGCGGGATATAAGTAACTTATATTATAAAATTGAGGGTATATACCATCATCACAATGTATTAATGGGATTATTTTGCTAAGGTAAGAGGTTGTTGCAGGAGTAAATGGTGGGGTTGAAAGTCAAGAATGGTAGAGTTTTGTGATTGGAAGGACGTGATGGGTTAGTAATTGCAAACTTGTATTTTTAAAAAATTTCCTATTCATTTTAATTTAGTGTTTGCATAATACTCTGTATTTTTTGGATTGACTCGAGGGAACTTATTTATTGTGATCCACCAAGTCTTGTGTGCAATTTGTAGTTCACAAATTCAAATTCATTCATTCATTTCGTATCTCAAAAGCATCAAACCTCAATAATAATCCTTGGTTTGATGAATCACCAAATGCATGTGTAATTAGTCGAAAATTTGCTGGAATATTAATTGTGCATTGATACTTGATACTAACGAAATAAATTAAATTGAACACATGCACCGGGTTTAATCAATTAGTTTGAGAAGTTAATTAGTGCTTATGAATACTATATCTTCAAAGTTTTCACAATAGTACTACTCCCTTCTTAAATAAATTTGTGGTTAAAATTAGCTAAAAATAATGAATATGTCAAAAATGTCGCATCTTCTTTAAATGTGTCATTATTTATGGGGAAAAAATGTAAGAGAGAGCATGAATAGAAAATATATGAGAGATAATACAAAGAAAATATAAGAGATACTCCTCTGATCCTATATATAAGATATTTTCAACATTTTTGATACAAACTAAAGAAAAATTTAAATTTCATTAACTCTACTATAAAACTCAACAATTTTTCAACTCTACTCTCATTACATAATTTCAAATGAAAATAAAGTTAGCAAAATAATAAGAGAATGGTAAAACTGTACATTCATATCACAACTTTAATGAGGTGTTTTATAAATAGGACCAAAAAATATCTTCTCTCTCTACCCTATATATAGAACCAAAAGAGTAATATATAATAAATGGTTATATAGTGGTGAGTGGGAGATAATTAATATAAATATATTTATTTAATAGGGTTAGAAAAAAAAAAGATAGTTTAAATTTTTATACAAGAAAAGGAAGTTATTTATATTAAAGGTCAAACCTAAAAGAGATAAAATTATTTATATATAAAAAAGGACTAGAGTAAGTAGTAAAGAATAAAGATACTCCCTTCAGTAGGCAATATAAGTTACTAGAAGAATGCATTAATATACACCAATTTTAACAACTTAGGAAAAATTGTTTAGAAAACCTCTCATTTCAAAATTTAGTATCCAAATGTGTATATTAATAACTCATATCCTTAAATGGGTGCGAATCATCCTCCCTAAGTGCAATTTTTTTTTTGGTTGTGCATAATAATATATTCAGTTACGTGTAATCGTTTTCTTTTGCACATAAGTGAATATATGTTTCATCGGGGGGAAAAGAAGAAGAAGAAGTGAAGATATTTTAAACACAGATTATTAAACAAATATCATGTACTTTTTGGACAATGACTTTTGTAAAAAGATTTTTCCATCTTTTTTTCTCTGGAATCCATGGGTCAGTCTGTTAAGATTAATAAACTTTTCAAAAAAGAAATAAAAAAAAGGGTAGAGGCACACACATATGCGATTAGTTCTGAGCTTATGGACAAATGTAATATGACAAACATGCTCGAGACAAAATTTCATGATGTCATATTATTGTTTTGATGTTACATATCCGGAAATTCAAATAGAAGATTTAATTTGGCCAGAACAAATATTCCAAAAATTACTAGGCACGATCAATTAGATACTAATTAATAATAGATAATTGAAATGACTCAAAAAAAAAAAAATAGATGCCACTGATGTTCATGAATGATGCGACTGAATAAAGCTGCATTTTATCATCAAATTCCACATCACATGACCTCCTTTTTGTATTAATTAAATTTCGGTTAAATTTAAAATTTACATGTATGGTATATTTTAATTCTCTAAACCGTTCCATAGGGAAAAAAATTTCTAAACCATTACCATGGTCGTTGTAATCGGTAAAAAAACAAAATCTAATTTATAATACGAGGTTGACATCCCACATGAAGCTCTATTTAATTAAACTCGTTAAATACTAATCCTCGTTCAGATTATATATCTAAGGTAGAGAGAAAAAAAATTTGTTATCCTATTTATAAGGCATAGAGAGAAATTTTTTAAATAAATATACAATTTTATCCTTAATTTATTATTATAATCACTTGAGAATATATATTATATGGGGTAAAGTTGTAAATTTATTGAATTTTATATAAGAGTTAATGAAGTTTAATGCTTTTCTTTATCTACATGAAACATGCTAGTGACCCCGAACTGGACCAGTTGGTCCGGCCTGGGAATCGCCAAACCGGCGGTTTCACCCAATCCTTTTTTTATTTAAAACTTTTTTTTTAGAATTTTATATAAATAATCCTAAAATTTTCACATACTCATCGGTTTGGCCCTGGTTTGGTTCCGGTTTGATCCACTAACCATTGACTTAATACCCCAACTAGTTCAGTAACCAATTCAGTTTTCATAACATTGATATTTATTCTAATTTACCAAAGTTGAGATACAAAAGGACAAAATTTGAATGTGTGATGCCTTTATTTGTTCCCTGTGGCATATAATTTAAAGATGGGTTAAGGGGTAAAAACCATCTTAGAAGCTTTTATCTAAGAGCAATTTTGTCTAGGAAATTTTAAAAAATGAGTAATTGTTCTCTGACCATTATATCAATTAATTTTGATCATTAGTTGATTAAATATAATGAGCTAACATTCTATATGTAATCATGTTATTTTTTTTAATGTGTAAATTTGCTTTAGAATTTTAAAATATAACTTTGAAAAAAAATAAAGAAGATGACACATGGACTTTTAAGACAAATGCACCTTAAAACAAATGACATGAATGATATGTGGATTGTCAGTGTCAAACGCTTCTTTTAATCCGACATTAATTAAAGTAATAGAACACAGTTCAAATGGCAAGTGAAAATGACATTGAAATATATTGTACTAACATATAGTATTTGTTTACAATACTTGTTCTTATCGAAGGGTTTGCAAATATTTACCAAACCAGTCCAAAAGTTGCCAAAAAGAGACTACATTTAACTTTTGGCATTATTTATGTCTTGTGCGTCGTACTCATTCCAGGATACCGCCTTCCCTTTTATGCCACTGTCATTTGCTGGGTTAATTTATATAAAAATGATAGGGGTGAGATTCAATTGAATCCCAATAGTAACAATATTCTATCATGTAAAATGCGATAAATAGATATGCAATGCACCATATTAGCATCAAACAATCACAACGTGTTTCTACTGTAACAGGCAAACTTAAGGCCCACAACCCTGACTTTTGCTATATGATCAATAGAAATGTGCGCATTTATTTAGGGTCAATTGTACTAAACTGCCACGGAAACCCTTACTTATTCTGTACACAACGAAAGGAGCACGTGTATTCAGGGTCAACCCTACTAAACTATCGTTGAAACCCTTACTAGTTTCGTACCATTGTCGTGGTTTGTTCTGTACCGCTGTCGTGGCTTGTGCTATACTCATCTCTTTATCTCAGCTGGGTGGGTC
>JBAGKO010000001.1:11712481-11730593 GCA_037177275.1 Acacia concinna | reverse complement strand
GACCAACAAGATTCTTGTGGTGGACCCTTGATAGAAGCTCAATCTCAGTTTTGAACTCAACTGCACCCTGTATCGATTCTTGAGAAGCACGCTTGACAGCGACCAGTTCCTTAGAGGGAAGAACAGCTTGGTAAACCTTGTAGAAATGAACAATGGACTAATAAGATTTGGCCACACAGTTAAAATTCTATTATGTTTCTAATGTTAGTGCCAGAGGAAAGATTCTTAGGAGCAAAAGTGAGAGCATAATAAGAATGTATGTAAGGTTATTAAAGGAAAAGGATCAGTATAAACCTTTCCGTAGCCCCCTGCTCCGATATTATTGGCATCGGAAAAGCTGTTGGTGTATTTCTTGAGATCTTCGAAAGAAAACCAACGAGCTCCTTTTAGCTGGGGAGCATTGCCACTATTATTGTTCTGTTCCCAGTTTTCTGCATTTGCATATTGCATTGGAACAATTAAAAAATATTAATAGATAGAAAAACATTACTTATAAGTGAAGAAAATAAAGATAATATCCTAAAGCCTGCAACAAAGAAACTATACCAAAAGGATTAAATGTCTTTGTTCTTTTCTTCTGGCGGATCACAAATATTACAAAGATGCACAGCACCAAAATGACAACACCAGCAGCTACTGCACCAGCTATAATCCCCGTACTTATTTTACTTGAAGAAGACTTTTCTGATCAACATGAGAATAATATGATGATGAGAGAGAAGAATTAAGAAGAAAAAAACTAGAGTTAAAGATATGTAACTTATTTTAATGACAGTCAATCACGCCTTTAAAGTTAATATTCCCCTCAAGGATCATAGAATTAAGTTGCTAGTGATGCTTCCTAGAGTTACCATCCATGCCACCCAAAATTATAACATGATGCTCCCAATATTTGATGGATGCTTTAAATTATTGCTGCTTTGGAAAAGAAAAGAAGGGAAAATTAGGGAAAAGTCCTTCATTAAAATTTTTATTGGTGATAAGAACCTAAATCTATCAGGTTCTTCTCACTAATAAAATTTTTAAAAGGGGCCTTTCCCCTATAAAGTTCTTTCATAACATTAGAAAATTTTGATTGTAATTTTAGGCATCATGAGAAATAACTTTAAGGAATCAGTATAGCATATTTCTATGGTCCTTGACAGGAATTTTAATTTTTAAAGCTCTTACCAGTGAGACTATTATTCCCAAACAAGAACATCATAAACAGTAGAAAGAGAGTTTAATATTCTGAGAAGGCATTTGGTATGCAGTGATCTACACCTGCCCAAATGCCTCCTTAGTTATTTTAAGTGGACATTAAATCACCTGCGGAGAAATCATAGCTGCTGTTACTAGTAAAATAGTATGGTGTGAAAAATGCGGGAGCTTTATAGATCTGGGTTGATAGCACAAATGAAATGCTTACAACTCCAGTTCTGTTGAAACGGTCAATTTGAGATGGGAATAGTTGTAGGTCCAAGCTAAAATAACCAGTAGAAGTCCTGAAAGGGTTGCTTAGAGAAACTGAATCCACTGGAAGGCCATGGGACCTGAAAGTGTCCATCATGCCGCGCTCAATATCCTTAAAATAACTTGTGTTTCTCAAGTTTGAGAAACCAGGAGCTCTAGAAGTCAGAACTCCTGTATAGGGAATTGCACATTTGCAGTTTGGGCTGGAAACCATGTCTGAACTACAAGGAGGAGGCATACAGTTATTTGGTACGGTTGAATATGTGAGACTAGTTGGAGAGTTTGTGCAGTAACTTTGTGAATTAGCTCCTGTTTCAAGACAAATGGGGTTGCCAACTAGTCTGTAAAAAAACATCAGATAACTTTATTAGAGAAGAGAAACTTGAAACCCTTTTCTTTATTATTATTATTATTATTATAGACCTGAATAGTTGTGAACTTTGCAAAAGTCAAATTCTTCTCTTAAAGCATTTTTAAAGATGCACTACCCCATGATGCTGCCAAGAGAAGTGACCCAAAGTTGTTCAGGAGATAAGCAATCTCTTCTTACCAAAATCAGTTTATTTTTTTTGGCCAAAAGGCAATAGTTTTAGACTCTTCCCCCAGGGTCACATTGACATGAAAAAAGTAGCAAGAATCTAATAAAATTAGGTGATCATGTTAAGGAAAGAAGCTTACGTGACATTAAAAGTGACTTTTTCATTTTTCTGAGCAAAGTCAGTTATCTTATTAGCCTCCAAATTAATAAGACCCAAATTGGGTGTGTACTTGCCAACATCCAAGGTACCATTGAGACTATTATTCCTCATCATCCTGCATCCACATTTGAAAACAATCAGTTTATGACCATAATGGTTTCCTACACTCGAGGACAAATTAGCCTCTTATGGACAAGCCAGAATATACATGTACTTACACGGTCTCCATATTAGGCTGACTAAAAAAGGAGTCAGGTATTTTCCCTTGCAGTCCAGTGGATTCCAGTGTTCTGCCATACACAATAACTGACTCAAGATGGATAGGGAAAAATAGTGGTTGTGTATGGATGGAGGAGATAGCAAGAACTTACAATGTAGTTAGATATGGCAAACTTGAAGCCCAAGAAGGGATGGTGGAAGAATTAAAAGAGTTGTTGCTCAAATCCCTGCAGATAATTTGACATATAAATAACATTGCATAAATATGACCCTATATTTTCTCACGTGAGGTAATTTCATGGATATAATTAAAAGGAAAAAAATTGTTAGTCAGCTCTCAAGTATAAATTAATATCTTATTATTTTACTACTTACACAGCGGCGAGTGAATTTAATCCAGTAAGATCAGGTATAGAGCCATTTAGCTGATTGTTGCCTAAATTCCTGGAAAAAAAATATGATCAAAATCTTCTCTCAGTAACAAAATTCTTGATTAAAAAGCAAAGAAAACCTCTTCAGATAGTTATAAAGTTAAATTTGACACATTTCTCCTGTATTCTTACAGATCGGTGAGTTTTGTGAGATTTCTGATACTTGAAGGCACTTCTCCAGTCATATGATTGTGATCATAGCGTCTGTGGCCAAGAGAAAACACTCAGTAAAGAAAATGCCACTAGAATTTCAGAGATTGTGGTTAATAGTAGCTTTGATAAGGTACTCACATTACTGCTAATGTCTTCACTAATCCAACAGTGTTTGGAATGCTGCCACTTAGGTTATTGTTGTCAAGAAGCCTGAACAAAAGAACACATGAAATGATTCTCCATCCATTTTGAGAATATTTTTTTTCACTTAAAATAATTGTAGAGAAATTTGCATTGAGGTCCCAAATAAGGGACTTTGCATCAAATAGATCCCGTGTAGAAAATTTATTACTGTTAGGTCCCAAGGTTGTTAATATAGCCTCTGGGGTTGTTAATAACAACCTCAGGGACTATATTAACAACCCCGGGGTTGTTAATTGAGATTTGACAGTAATAAATTTCTTAACTTGAGACCTGACAAGAGTATATTTTTTTCACGAACCTATTTGACGTATATTTCTTTATTTGGGACCTAAGTATAATTTTCCCATAATTGTAAGGCTACTCTAAGACCGTTAGACTCAGTAAAGAAAATTGTGGAATGTGTGGATCCCTACACCCACATTTGCCAAACCTACAACACTACAAAAAGAATAGGATTAATACCAATGTTAATCCATATAATTTGATTGAACTTTGGTTTTGATTCCTGTAGTTTCAAATTATTGGTTTTTGTTTTTATAGTTTCATGAAGACTTAGTATGGGTTTAAATATATGAACCCATGAGAATATAAACTTTCTGGTTTTAATGAATCTTACAGGTGTTTTAGTATCATATTTGAGCTGAAAAGCTTAGGTTGAACTTGTCCCGAGAGGTGGTTGTTTCCAAAATGACTGCATAAGATGAACAATGAGACATATTAGGTCCTACTGAACCAGAAAAAATGCAGCCATGTGAGCACAAATGAATCAAAGTGAAATAGAGGGTAAGCATACAAGTGCTCTGTTTTGAGTAGCATGTCAAGACCAGGTCCTTTATTATCAGAGATAGGGATAGGTCCTTCAATCTGGTTGTCTGCAATATCTAGCCAATTAACATTGGATAGATTACCAAACGTACGTGGAATAGGCCCACTCAACCGATTAAGATTAAGAGCTCTGAAAAGAATCAGTGAGTCATACATAAATTACCAGGTATCAGTCTAAAGAAAGATCAGGGCAATCTGAAAAACATGTTACATTTCAAGTATCATCCTTTTTAATTGGAAAAACCCTGTGGCTATATCAGCAGCATTTTTGGGGAATTTTGTGAATGAGATGTGGGCTCCACGCATTTGCACATAGCTCAAGATGAGCCATAGTTCACAGTTTAGATAGTCTTCCTATAATTTATATAAAAATATTGATTGTGATTTTGCAAGTGAGAAAAGATGAAAAGAATATTTAGTTCCAGAACCAAACATCCATGCACACAACATGGTTATTCAACAAATCAATTCAATCTAAATTTTTAGAATCAAAAGAACGAAATGAATAAGGATAATGTGTGTTCATTTGATCCATATAGACAGATATCACCATAATTCAGTTTTATTTGAATGCTAGTGTTTGAATTAGGCTTTTGGATAATAGCTTCTAGAGAAAAGTGATTAAGGATTTTAGATAATAGATTTTGATTTAGAATTTTATATGAAACGAAGGAAAAATTAGCTTCTAGGAAACCCATGCTGCAGAAAGGATGAGGCCGATCACCCAGAATGTAATCATATCGATACATAAAAAGTTGAAAAGATCTTACTTTAAAAAACAAACAAAAAACAAAAAAAAAAAAAGCCCTTATATTCTTTTCTCGTGTGTGTATGTGTAGAGCTTCTGAAGAAAGTAGTAGCACTTAAAAAATTGTTAAAATGGAATCCGTACAAAAAGGTCAACTCATTAAGAGCTCCTATTGAATCAGGAATAGGGCCAGAGAAATCACAACCAACCAATGACCTGGAAAAGAATAAGAAAAAGCAACAGATTATCAGTGAATGGAAGGGGGGGAAAACCTTATTCTATACTATGAATGATTTACTTGTAGCTACTAAATGTCATCCTTACAGGGTTTGTAATTTACTCAATTTCCCAATTTCAGCTGGAATTCTTCCACTCATGCCTTTGTTGTAAGAGAGGTCCCTATATAAACAAAAACAATTTAATACAAGCAATTGAACTCCTGCATTCATGATGGAGTTTATTGATGTAATCTAGTTCAAATCAAACTATAGAATATATTCCCTCTACTCATTAATATAGGATATATTTGGAGAATTGATCTTTATCTTAAATATAGGACATATTTTTTATATTTGTCTATTTTTTTTTATTTTACACCAATTGATACTTTTTCAATAATAATCAGGTAGAGAGTGGAGGGGATTAAATAAGATGACTATGGTGTTTTTAGCAAAAACATGCCATGTTAACTCATTTAACTAAATTCTTTGAAATAATCAAATTAAGTAAATATATCTTATATTAAGACCAAGGTAGGATTTTCGGCTTTCATATATATGTAAACATAAAGTTCATATATGTACTGAGTTCTGATTTATTAGCTCTGTTTCACTCATTTTAAGGGTAGAAAACTTACAGAGTCGTTAATTCAGTTAATCTCCCAATAGCCTCTGTCAATCTGCCTTTTAAGCTCATGCTTAACAATTTTCTGAAGAAACAAGGAAGGAAGTTTAGAATCTATCAAATAAAAGAGTAAGAAAAAGGTAACATAAAAAGTTAACAGCTAACATTGTGATCACTCTTGATTTGTCACATTCAATGCCTTCCCAACTACCACCACAAGGATCCGTACCCACCCAACTTGGTGGCTTGTTGTCCCAAAACTCAGTGAGAGATGATAAAGCTGTAACTGCATGAAACAAATGAACAAGACTTCAAAATTCAGCGAGATTTTGATTACTTCTTCTTTGGATCTGAACTGACCGAAATCATGAGACTAAGCTTGCAATTCTCTTTGAAGCAATCTGACAGGCACCTTACAGAGTTTATTTCCTATGGTTTAGGCTTTTCATTTTCCAGATCATATAGTCTTAAAATCTCGTGCTTTTTCAATACTTACAAACTTTTCTGACCATTATCAATGGAAATTTTGGAGAAATGGGCTCTTCACACATAAAATGAAATCTAATAAGGGAATATATTCCAATATTTGGGAGGTTGAAATGAACTTACAGTCTTGGTTGGAGTTCTGAGCTGCTATGAGCAGAACTTGGGACAGAAACAGCAGCAGAAGAAGAGGAGTCACTGTGTTTCGTTGGTCCATAACTCTCAAGAGTTCTTGGAATAAGAGAAAGACCTTCAGATGGAAGTGAACAATAATGTCATAGGATTTTGAATTAAGCTTTGGCCGGCGAATAATAAAACTTAAACCAAACATCGACCCTTAACGCTTGTGAGAACTCTCAAGAAGGCTAACTAATACAATTTACCAAGTCAAAGACCTTCCATTTCATATTCAAACATGTCAGCGTGCTTGAAATTGGGGTGGGTTTGACTTTGTGAAAATAAATAAAAAAATTTTACATATTGGCCACTAGACAAAGAAACGTATGCAATTTTAAAGAACACAAAAAATGTACAATTCAACAAAAGAGACACTCGGTAAAAACAAAATGACAGTGTCTTCGGCATAACTTCAAAGACTTGGTTCCAATACCCTTTCAACATAATTAAATAAGTGTTATCCAATACCTCGCAAGTCATTTGGCCCAAAAAATAAAAATAAATCCCAATATGATACCTATGTCAGAATATTGTACCAATTTTTCTAGTCAAACATATATATTACCTCTATTTCAAATTTAAGACATTTTGAAAAGTCTACACAAAGCATTTTGTGGATTCTTAAAAATTATGATAGTCTTTTTTTCATAAAATGGTTTACATTCAACTATTGTCTGATCCAATTGGAGATAATATAATGTTAATGGCATTTTTTGTATTTAGAGTTAAGGTCAAAGAATGAAAAAACGTGCCTTTTTTGAAAAAAATTAAGGGATGAAAAAGATTAAATGTACAATTTTAACTAAAATTTAAGGATGCTTTTTCAACATTGCAAGTCTTATTTAAATTTGATGAATCAATATTTTTTATTTATGAGACTAACCATGCTAAGGTTAAGAGATTAAAATACACTTTATAAATTTAAGAGAGAAAATCAAAACTTGAAGTAAAATTAGAAAACCAAATGCATACCCTGACTTTTAACAAAATATTTTGTGTTTAACAGGGATGGGTGAGATTAATAAGGTTGGATCTAATATAAGGGATTAATTCTCAATAACGTGACCAATTAAGGTTTTAAATTTCTATTTGAAAATTTGTCGACCTTTAATGTCAGATAATACTTTAAATAAGATTGCCTCTTATTTGTGAATTAAAAAAAGAATGAGCAAGTGAGCGTGTGTTTATCACTCCATTTATAAAAACGTCTTTTACAATGACAAGTTATCTAGTTGGATTGAAAATGATTCTTTAGTACAATACAGTGAACGAACAAATTTACAAATTAATTATAGAAAAAACTAGTCCAATTTTCTTCTTTTTTGCCAAAAAAAAAAAAGTCAAATTTACAACTCAGACCATACAAATTTATAGCTAGAAAGATATTTATCGCAAATTACTTATTAACTATTAATCGTCTTATTTGCGGTCAAAAAACCAAAAGAACTAAACCCTTACAGTTTATTTTATTTTTTCGGACAAATATTTTTTTCATTTAATAATTTTAATTCATAATGTTTATAAAAATCTCATTCATAGGAATGTAAGGGTGTTAAAAGTGTATTAAATGAAATCAGAGAGATTCATGAAATTTACAAATTAAATTAAATTCAACACTATTTAAATTCATGGATGAATGTTCATAATGAATCAAATTATAAGACTTAATTCATAATTAAAATAATTATAAGAACCCACCAACCTTAATTTTTTTCTGTTTTAAAATTCAGCCACTTTCATTTTGAAGTTACATAGAACCTTCAAGTTTTCATATTCTCAAGAGAATAGTCAACAAAATTGTCTTGTACTTGCCGGATAAGATTGTAGAAATAATAATTCACAAAAGTAGTGAACTTTGAAATTGAGTACTTGTGGCGTATTAGATAAAATAAAAATTTTAATGATTGAGACTGAATGATAATTAATGCTTCCTCCCCCGTTTGTATTTACCTGTTCTTATTAAGACAAACACACATAAAGAGTACTATGTTAAAACTTTTTGTGATAAAGAGTAAGTGTAAAATTTTTAACTACCTCGTCAGAATCTAACAAAAATATTAAAAAGAAGTATAATTGGTATACCTTAGATTTTAAAACAGAAGACAGTTGGTAAAAAAATACAAAATTAATTTAGGGCAAATACACACACACACACACATATATGTTGCCAACTATTCAACACAAATAAATATAGACAAAAAAGTACATACAACAGGCCGCCCTGAATACAGCATTCATTTTCTCTATTAATGACATTTGTTCATTATTGGTGGGGGTTTGGGGGGGGTTTATTTTATTTATTTATTTTTTGCCAACGATTCAAGACAAATAAATATAGACAAAATATATCCTTCAATGGGCCGCCTTTCACAAAGGATTCATTTTCTCTATTAATGATATTTGTTCATTATCCAAAAAAAAAAAAAACAAATCTTCTTCCTAATTGAAGGATAACCAGATGCAAGATTATTTATTTAAGGGAAGGAAAAGGTAATTAGTGATATATGATGGGTAATCCCAATCAGGTGTCAAAAAAATATTTAATTACACAAAAATCTAATTTACAATTCAAAAGTATATAATGACAAGTTAGGATTTTCTCAAAATTAAATATAGCATTAAGGGGCATTTTTGCTTTAGAAGTTTTCACCTAGGGGTAATATTACCCTAAAATTTTTAAAAAGGGTGCAAGTTTGCCCTTACCATTATTTTTGTTAATTTTAACAGTTACTCCCTCCGTTCCTAAATATAAGATCCATTTTTGTGTTACAAAAATAGATATTATATTTAGGAACGGAGGAAGTAATTAATTAAATATATTGAGTTGATAATCAAAGTCTCATCCGGTAATTTTTTGTTAGATGCAAAATTGACTCAAAAGTCCATATGCAATCTATTTCATTTTTTCAAGGGAAAATCTTAGAAAAAGACAATCAAAATGATAAAAAGACAATTCAATATTGCAAAATCTAAAAAATCTAAGTCAGTCATTTGGTGGGAATATGAAATTTTTGGAATTTTGAAATTTTGTGAAGTTATGTAAATACCCCTGAATATTCACAATAAGAGCATCTCAATTCATAGCTTAAATATATATTACGTAAATGCCTTTGTTGATGTTAATTGAGATATTATTGTTGTGAATTGAAATACTCTCATTGTGAAAATCTAAGAACATTTACATAATTTCACACATTTTCAAGATTTCAAAAATTTTAGATTCCTACTAGAGGATTGATATGGGATTTTCAGATTTCGCAGCACTAAATTGTTTTTTACCATTTTGATTGTCTTGTTTTTTTCATAATTTCCCTTTTTTTCAAGGTTAGCTCTATAACTTTCAAGATTAATTTACACCTTAACAAAAATAATAAAGATAAAGATGATATACAAATTGTTAGTTTAGTAAATTTAATCAACTAACAGTCAAAATTAATTGAGATAACAATAAATATAAAATTACTTCCTCTCTTTAAAACTTCTAAAACAATTACCCCTAGGCGAAAACTTTTAAACCAAAAAGTTCCAAAAGCCTTTAATTGCGCATGTGCGCGCGCACTCGTTAGCAGTTATACATTCCTTTCTTTTCTTTTCTCTTTTGGCCTGAAAGTTATACATTCCTTCCAATAATAAAGGATTACTTTATCTCTAATCTTTTTTTATAAGTTTTATAATAAAATTACTTAAAATAAAAATACTAGTTAGAAGATCAGTCGGGAAGTTTTATAATTAGATAGGGATAATAGTTGAAAAAACATCAATGCTTTTAATAAAATTCATATTATGAGAAAGATTAGATAGAATAATTATTTATTAGTTTTAGTGCATATGTGGAAATATGCATATGAATTTTGGTCTAATATAAAATTTGTCAAAAAAAATCAGTCCCATAACTTTTCTTTTGTGCGTCTACAATTCTACAAATATAAATATTATATATATATATATATTGAACCCTAGTTGCAATTAAGCATGTTTGTCTAACCTGGCATGGGAATGTTATTGCAATGAAACTTTCTTACTTTTAACGGTTTGACAATTCATTTTTTGGCCAAATTTTTTAACTGTTCAATTCTTTTCCCATCCATCATTAGAATATTAATTGGATACGCGTGCACGTTATATGGAATGGGTAAACGTGGATGAATATATAATAATTACAACTTTCAGTCTTTCGTATATAAAATTTAAAATGCAAGTCTTCAGCTTATTAAACGGCATTTTTAACTTTAAAAATGTAAAAACATTTTATGCCAGCAACATTATATTGAAAATCAGGAAAGCTAACATTATTTGGGCCAAACAATGCTTAAAATACAGGTCACCACAGGATGGATAAACAGTGTTTATTCTCTAACTGACTCACTTGTCTAACAAAAAAAGAAAATCCTACAACTGGAGGAGGCAGCAAAAACAACTACTCTTATCCCATTAAATGCTCGCTTTGTGGGGTCAACTACATAAATCACACGATATAAGAAGATCTCACTCAATAACTAAATTAAATGCTCGCTTTGACGTTTCTCTAATTCTTTCAAAGAAATCCAAGCTGCCTGATCAACCAAGCTCATCGGCACATTAAGTGACCTTCGTTCAACATGTTCAAACCACCACAAATTCGTCCGCGTATATGTTCATTAAGAATATTATCTTTGTTGCATGAACACACATTCATCTCAGTATCTTCATCTAGGCTAACCCAAAGTTATACTCATGTAGACACTACCATCTACAATCAAAGGCAATTAGAGAAAATAAGACAGATTAACAACAACAACAAGCCTTATCTCGGTGTAGATTAAAGCAAGCTCCAAAAGCATAAATAATGTCATATGCATACCTTCTACACGCTTTATTGTCATCAGAAAGTTGATTTACATAATCGCATCCACATAGCCAACGGTCACTATAACAGCTTTTTGTTAGAGTATCATCAGAGCTCCCAATTCCGTCATAAACATCAAATTCCAAGGGTCTCGAGCGAGTTGGGATCATGACAAGAAAGAGGGCAGCCCTAGTAAGAAGCAAAAGTTGAACATTGGAGGAGCATCTCAATGATTATGCTTGAATATAATACAGTATGTTTATCTGGATGAGTATCAAACTCAAACAAACCTGATAAAACAATTTCAATAATGGTGGATCATCAACACATAAAATGGACAAAAATATTATACAAGTATGATTTTTGGATTTCTTTATCATCAAATTACTTTTTATGAACTTTGCACATCGAAAACTAAAGAAAAGCTGCATCTTTCTTTTAATTTAAATGCATTATAAACCCTACTTAAAAAAGACATCGCCCAGTTGCAAGTCTCAGCAGAAAGCATCCTCTGACTTATTTGCCAGTGCACGATGTTGAATAGAAGCAACCGGTAACGAAAATATTTGTCACGATGGGCTATAACAAATCTAGACCAAATAAGCGAGTTGATCAGAACAAACTGTTTTAACATTCAAGGCCCTGAGTATAAATGCCCACAATAATGGTTTATCATCACAAAATCAGAATTCATGTCACATGAACTGATTATTGAAATAAACATACAATAATAATTTTCTACGCATTTGACATTATGTTTGTGAATTGTGATAACAAAAAAATAAAATCTCTCAACTGACCAGAGAATAACAAGTGGATCATTCCTTTGTAGATCATTCTTCTATAGAAGATCCAAGTGAAACATCTTGGAAACTCAATAAAAATATTGGCTTAGATTTAAGGGAACACTATTAAGTGCACAAATCTAGAAAAGGGAAACCGTACAAAAAAGCTTACATTTTCAAAGAAATGGTTAAAGCACTGGCCCTTCAGGGTATTTTTATCACCACTGCCACAATACACTTACATTAGAACATAAGAAAACAAAGTAAGAGGTTAACAAATCTACCAATGGTTGTTGGATCAATGGTAAGAACCTCTTAACAAGGTTTAAAGTTAAAATCTTGTAAATGGAAAAAATTACAGGGGTGAGGTATTGCCAATCAATCATTCTAATGGTCAAATTTGACCTGGTTATATTGGATACCGGATAGTTGCATAAAAAAGAAAATTAATAAATCTATAGATAGAAAAACAAAGTCATTGCAGAGTTCGGCTCTCTTTCAGAAGGAATGGGGGAAGGTGATAGAGACACAGGAGAACTAGAAATGAAACAAAATGAAAAGAAAGAAGGGTGGTGGTAGTGGGGAAGTGGTACAACGTTAAGAGAACAAGCCTGGACGAGCACCATTAAAAAAGTTGGAGGACCATTAAAAAAGTTGGAGGACACAAACAAGCACATCAAGTTGGCAGAGACAAACACAGATAACAAGCTTGGGCTGGAGGGCGTGACTCGCGATAACAAATAGCCCAGAGGGAAAGGGCGTAGTAAAGCTGTATTTTGGTATTATCTGTAATAAGGAGTTTAAGCATTAGGGTTTAACAAATAGATTTAGGAGTTATTGTCAAAATTAATAAAGCAGAAGGGGTGAGTTCAAAATTTTATAACCCAAGAACTTAAGTTTAATAAACAGAAAATATGAAAACAAGTGGGACTCGCACAAATGACAAATTAGTTTTAGGCGTGTGTTTTGTAACTTTAACTTGCTGCTCGATCAGCACAAAAATTTATGTGGCGTTGAGGTGGTAATTTCTCATCAGCCACATAGATGTACATCTATCCCATCAAAATTTTGGTTGCACGGATCCGTTAGTTCTTTGTTTGAGTTCTATGGGCTTTTTTTTTTTTTTTGGGTACCAACTCTGTTTTCTGTGTATGGGTTTAATACAAAAGTTGATCTTTCCCTTAGTGTTGACATACAATAACGTTAATCAGCCACGCAAAAACAAACTAACAAGCTAGGTTTACCATATAACCCAAAAGCATAGAACTTGATGCATTGATAAATGTTTGAATCTTAGACTTCCAGTCAAATTTGCAAGCAGAATCCATCTTGTTGGATCAAATGAGTACAATCCTGCAAAAGATAACACTGAAGATCAATGATAAGAAGATTTTTTCAAAAACGAAAATGTCAAATTAAAAACCAGAAATTTTAGAGCATACATTTTCCCAAGCCAGCATAGATTGTTGAGAATCACAGGAATAGAAGCCTCACAAACCGTTTTAGCACAAATAGGCCATCTGGAAAGTAGAAGAGCTCAACAAACTGCAGCATTCATGTCCCAGAGATCTTCAGAACTGGATGAATCTAGGACCATGTTACAGTCTGTAAAAGCTTCTCTATAGTATTCGCAATTAGCTTTTGCACCTTTAGCATGTCCAACAAAGGGTGAATCAGGCAATGCCTTGGCAGGTATTAAGCCCAAGACTCTCATCTCAACCAACAACTTAAAAGATGAAAGATGAGTGTTTGAAACACTTAAATATTTACACAAGTTTAAGTAACTTTTGTCCCTAAGCCCTATCCTCAAATCAATCATCTCTTGCAGCATCCAATTGACCATTTCACGATCTTTTTCTTTACAAATAGCTGACAACATCATATTACATGTAAGAGCATTAGGTGTCAGACCATTGCCCTTCAGTCTGTCATACAATGTACACACCTCTTGAGTTCTTCCACCTCTTATAAGTCCACACATACCAACTGTATACAATACACTGTCAAGCAGATATTTCTCCTTTATTGTATTTTTGAACATTTTAATAGCCGTGTGATATTTACCGGTTTTGATAAGCCCATCTATTAACACCGTGTGGATGTGAGCATCCACATCATTACAACTCATAACAATACCACGATACACATTTATTGCTTCATCAAATCTTCTTGCACCACAAAGTCCACTAAGTAATGCAGAAAAAGTATATTTATCTGGTGAAAAACCTCTATCAATCATATAATTGTACAAGTCCACAGAAAGAGATGGAAACCCAGCCTTACAGAAAGAACTAAGAAGTGCATTGCAGAACATTAGATCGGCATCTGCGATATGTTCACAAACTATTTTGGATAAAAGATTAAACTTTCTAGAAAGGCATATTGGAGACAACAATGAACTAAAAGTATAAAAATCAGGTGCTATATTTTGTTTCGACAAACCTAAATATAAATCAATAGCATCTTGGTGCATTCCAGCCTTTGAAAGACAATCAATTAAGACATTGTAAAGAATAATATCAGGATTTTGGCCCCTGGAAACCATGGTATCTAAAAGCCCAAAAGCATCAGCAATCATTTTGGATTCCATATATGCCTTGAACAAAGTTGTATATGTCACAACATTAGGAGAACAATCAGTTTCAATCATCTTCTTCAAAAGATTGCTGGCAAACACAAGTCTATGCTGTTTACAGAATCCATTGATAAGTATAGTCCAAACTTTTGAGGACATTGTGATCCCAAAAGAAATCATGAGACCCAAAACTTGATATGCTTCTGCAAACCTATTCATCTTGCAAAAACAATTGAGAAGCATCTCAAATGTCCTAACATTAGGATAATACTGCATCCTCAACATAGCTTTAAGGATATGACTAATCATAGCAACATCATTTAACTTAGAAAGATGAAGTAGTGCAATATTAAAGGTCAAGAAGTTTGGGGCCTGAGTCTCTTTTAAAACCTTCAAAGCTTTACCAGTTTGTCCAATCTTAAATAGAACATCTATTGCTACATTTCTTGCGAATGCGTTAGGTGTAAACCCACAACAAATCATTTGCCCATACACCTCAAAAACCATATCATACATTTCTCCACGCCAATAAATCCTCAATAAAAGCAAAAAAACTTTTGCTTTCATAACACAACCAATGATCTCCAATTCCAGCAAAATTCCTTTGACTGTTTTGTACTGTTCAGTGAGGCGACAAACCACATCAACCATGCAATCAAATGTTGCCACATCATGGAAGTAATTGGGTTTTTGGGCACACCACATAAAGAAGCTCAAAGAAATTAAATCAGATGGGCATCTTGATAAAGTGGAACGTATGATCTGACCATTCAAAAGTTGCTTGCCTTTCTGAGGAAATTCTGAATCAGAATTGTTGCAAGAAAACCTCTTGGTTTGACTAGTTCCATTTGGAAATGAACAAGCATGATAGTGAAATGAAATGGAAGGAAGTATTCTGATGATTTGGTTTGATACTGTCAACAAAGACCACCTGTTTCTCCATAACATTTCCAACGGAGTTCACCTTTCCACATTACAAGAAGATATGAAAAGTTTAGACACTCATCATCATGATTTGACAAGTAAAAATGGTTTGCATAAACAAAAATTCAGAGACTATTATACAAACTATTGAATGTACCAAACAAATATTGCCCTTAACAAGCTGATAGAAAATTAAATAACTTGATGACTACACACCTCAAAATGGTTAGGAAAAATGGTTAGAAGTCTTGTTATAAGAACAATATGCCACAAAATAATCAAATGATAGAGTACGGGTCCAACAAGCGCCACAAGGCCCGTATATCCTATCCTAAAAGTTCTACAAGAGTACCATGAGCAACAAGTGGCCCAAGTCGCCCTAGAACTCCAAGGAATTCAAGATGATCCATATGTGCTAAAATCTCTAAGCATGATCAAGTTGTTCTTACAAAGAAGAATTCTTATGGTAGAGCTCAAGATCTACAAATATCTTCCTAGGACCTATAGCAGATTTTATGGGAAAGGGAAATGGTGTAGGAAAGAGTAACCCCAGGGGTCAAGAGACTTATCCCAAATCTTTTAGGTGTAAGTGTAAAAAGTTGGTGCTGATAGATAAGGTAGGTGCAGTCAGAGGTAGGGGTAATGACTCTTTTTTGGGTACAAGGGCATCCTTTCTATGTAAGGGAAAGGTTCAGACTTTTGGAAGTGAAGTAAGGTATAGAAGGGCTGGCATCTCAAAAGCCAGTGTTGCTGTTATATTCACGTGTAATTCTGTAACGTGTTTGTGTTTTTCATTCTGTTTCTTCTATTTCTGTCACTGTTGTTTGATTGAATGAGGAATTTGGGTTTGGCTTGAATCATTATTTCCTTTGAAATCCAGACTTTATCATTCCCTAATTGTATTATCAGTCCCACATTGTTCTTAGTCTGTTTCTGGTTCTTCAAAATACACCGCCTTTAAAGTTTTCTTATGAGGAAGCACATGAACTCATACATATAAAACTTCGGAGGAAATTCCATTTCAAGCTTTAAAGGAGAATTCAAGCAAAACAAAGTTGATCTCTTAAATTTTCCTATGAGGGTGGGATGCTCAGGTATGAAGAAATGACCAAAAAGACTATAACTTTCAAGCTACTAATTTTGAAACCAAAAGCACAAAGTAAAAGAGGAAAGGTCAGGCAAGCACCAAGCTGACAAACAATTTAGAGGTCAAAATTCTTACCTTTATCTAATAGGAAATGAAAGAATATTCACAAGGAAGAAAGAGAGAAGCTTGGTGACTCCATTACAAGCATCCCTCCATAACGTCATTTCACCCTCATGTGAGGGAAGCCCAAGGTACTCAATTGCTACCTCAAAGGAATAATGCAGAAAGCAACTCAGGCCAAAGCAATCCTCGCAATCTCTAAGTTTTTAGCTTCCAGCAATGTCAACAACCTTCAAAATATAGTCATATAAATTATGCTCCTGCATCAATATGTTGAGAGTTAAAAATAATAATAATTGAGTCTACTGGTATGAGCTAAAAAGGCTATGACGAACAAAAAGTGTTCAATTCAGTGACAACGTTGCTGAATTCTTTTTTTCACATTAACTCTTAGGGCACACGAGCTTTGTTCAATGTTGATAAAATCATAGAGTGAACTAATTGATCCATAGTTCTGGTTGGACTGGTTTTGAACCTTATTAGCGTCGATCAGAATAAAATTAAAATAAATTTAATTTTATAATTTTGTTCACATTTGGTGATAGTAAGAAACCATTCTATGCAAGAACACGAAATGCATAATAACAATAATCCATTAAGGCACGCCATGAAATATGCATTAGCAAAGCTTCTTTCAAAGCATCCTATCAAAGAGTCTCCAACCAATCTTGTGCGAACACGTTTAACATGTTCTTACAACCTTAGTTAGCAAGTAAATGCCCGCGTTAACCATTGAAAAAACATTTCTTTCAGGAGTTGCATTAGACAATAAATATTAGCAAAGCTTTACATAAATATATTTATATCTATATTAGAAAAATATATAACAAACAGAGACCAACAGACAGTCCGCAGATGACAGAGCTGATTTAATTGCTTCGGTGAAGACGAATGGGCTGCGGCAGCGACGATGGAAGACGACTGAATGAGCTGCAACAGCAAAGATGAGCTGCCGCCGACGGAGGGAAGCTCGCCTGAACGGAGAACTTCCGACAGCGAGGAGCAGCTGGGTGACGACGAGACGAGTTTTGCAGAGCACATACACAGACGGCGCAGGCTTGGTGAGAACGGAAAAGGCGAGGGTCTGAGGATCTGGTGCAGCCCAATTGAAACAGCAAGTGCTCTAAAAATTGCTTAGACATCAGGATTTGTGGAATTGAGTAAGAAGGTCTGTCTTTGACTAAATTTTGGTTTTTGTTGTTCTAAATTTAAAATGTGTTTTTTTTAAATTTACTCTATTTATTACAATTACTCAATTAGTCTTTAAAATTTGAAAGTGATCTAATAATGCCTTTGACGGTATTAATTTATTTGACGTGACATTAATACTATGAAAGTAGAGCCGGTAATACGGGTTTTAACCGTGGGCCGAGTCCGCCCAAACCGAAATATGAATGGTTTGGATTTAAAAAAGTGGGACCATTTTTTAGTGGATCTTTTAGGCCTAAACCCATATGGGCTCAACTTATGGCGGTCTGGATCGGCGGGCTCACGGTTAACTGTATCTTTTTTTAAAATATGTGAAGGCCCAAAATAAGCCCTCCAACAGGCCAGCACTCCTTC
>JBAGKO010000001.1:11696598-11707731 GCA_037177275.1 Acacia concinna | reverse complement strand
TGGTGCTTGCCAGCCAACTTGGGGTTCAGTAAGAGCAGCTAAAATTACTTTTATGTCTATATGAAATGAGGCATATCTATATTGCATCTCTGGCCATTATATGGTGAACAAACCGTAAGAAACATGCCCATGCAGATATGGTCTCACCTTCAACGATAGCAAATGCAAGGGGGACTACATTTCTGTCGTCGTCTTGTGATATGGCCATAAGTAATGTATCCTTGTATTTGCCATACAAGAATGTTCCAGCAACTTGTACGATTGGCTTCAAGTAAGGAAATGCGTCTATGCATGGTTGGAATGCCCAAAAAACACGAAGGAACATTTGAACTGGTTGACCGTTCCAATCCAATTAGTTAGTTGGCTTATTAAAAAAGTGGACACACGACCTAGGCATAAAGTGTTGAACTGCAACTAGCCACCTTGGGAGTAAGGAATCTAACGTCTCCCAATTCCCAAAAATAGTGGCAATTGCTAACTGTTTCGCCCTCCACGCTTTCCTATAGTCACACTGTATCCAAACATGGACTATGTCCTCTCAATTATTTGTGAGATTTTCACATCCAGCTTGTTCGTCACCATTGCCACGATACAGGACGATATAACATCGGCATCCAACTTTGGATAGTCTTGACTGATTGTTGGGTTCAAGCATGTGTAGGGCCCATTATATTTTATAATCTTTCAAAAGTCTCTATGTTCTTTCTTATAGGCCCTCACCCTCCAATTGCAACTTTCGCGGTAATGAATACATCAGTATTCTTCATACTTTTTAGAGCAATGAAATACCTTAAATGTATGATGCACTCGAACGGAGTATAGCTTGACTGCATGACGTAGAACTCAAATGTCAGTGAATGTCTTACCAATAACTCTTCAGCATCACTAAAATTAAGACCTCCTCCTAAATCTTCGAACTCATATGGCATATACTATTCATTGTGGATTTGTGATAGGAAGCTAATCGCATGATCGTTGTGCTCAGGCATGACTTCATCGTCATTGTCACTATCTTCTTTATCATCTTCATTACCAACGTTTAAGTAAGAATCGTATTCATCCTCATCCTTATCATCAATGTCGTCTTCATAAGGAATAGGAGATTTCGATCCATTAATGTCCTCATATTTGAGGGTCAAATGAGTAGAAATTTTCCATGTCATTGGTGAACATGGATCCATGGCCACCCACAATGTTAACAGCATTGTTACTTGATGGTAGCGTATTTCCATCATATCTCATCATCGGTTGTGACTCAACATTGCCTTCATACGGTAAATCACATACGTTGGCATACACCTCTGCAAATGTCAGGTGCGTTGAGAACGCTCAAGTCACTTCCCACATTTGAGTCACATCCACATCTTCTTCCAATTTAGATGCCCCATATCGTAGCGGATTCAAGCATGTAGGACATTTGTATATTAGGTCTACCGCTATTTGATTGAAAGGAAGTTATAACTTTCGTCCAATAACTAGTTTTAGTTTGGTCAAACTAATATTTCTGTCAACCTTCGTTAGTTTCACATTATCATATTCAAAGATTACACCAAAAGGCCTGTTACAAATTTTTTCATTTGAAAATATATACACCATCTCCTTTGTACCATCCATTATATTTCCTAAATATTTAATTACAAATAGTAAGCAAGCAAAATTAAATTGACACAAAACAATCCAACTCTAAAACAATCGTCTTGATCAGATTTGTCTTTGTAATATTATGGCATACTGTGTAATAACAAATTATTGTGATCATCTTAAGGTAAACATTATTCTAAAATTTGTACTATGCTTATTTTTTTTGACTATATGCCTATTATTATACTCAATGTATTCGCCTCTACCTACGAAGGTCATATCAGCTAACAACTTAACATCATTTTTAGACAAATGAGAAGAGTGTATCTCCTTTATCTTTAGTAACAGGCAAAATCATCATTTTTTTTAACTTTAACTAACACATACCTAATCAAATCATCAAAATACTAACATATAATTAATAAGTCAGATGTTGATCAATTTAAATCATTTAGTTTTTTTCCTTATTTATACAATTTACAAAATGATGTGTTTTTGTAACATTTACTTATCAAGTCACATAATTATATTTTGACATAAAAATACGTCATGCAAACTTCCCTTCAATTTTATATAATTTCATATATATTTTTAAATACTTTACATATATATAACCTAAAACAAATATAATTAAGTATAACAAATGTTGCGTTTTTGTAAAATTGTGAGCTTTATATTTTTTTTTAATCAACTTTTTTTTCACTCTCAAGCGTTATAATTTTCCCAAAATTGAAACATGTTTGTGTTTTCTTTCAAATAGATACCTGGTAAAAATAAAGAGAAATTGCGTTGAATTTAATGAAATTTAAAGATTTATATAAGTGTTTAAAATAGGATGTGGGAGAGAATGTAACAAGTTTAATGAAGGACAATTTAGTATTTCTTATTTCTTTTATTTTGGTAATTGGTCTTTCTATATAATTGTAATTTTTATAGTCCTTTCCACTAACAACCTTCAATCCTACGTCCTTTTTTCTATTTTTTCCATTTTTTAACCATATACTTATAAGACAGCATAAAATGATACAATGATTATGATGATGGTGATGATTATTATTATTATTATTATTATTATTATTTCAAATCTACAAAACCTAAAATTTGTGTTTCTCTTTTTGTAACATGAAATATAAAGAAAGACATAAATTCAAAGTTTAGCATGTTCACATAAATTTACTTTCTTTAAATTATACAACATAGTGTTTAATAATAAACTTAAAAGTTATTTCTATGTATCATCACATAAATTTCACATACTAAAAAAAGAGTTTAAAATGAAAATATTTAGTTACTTGTAATTGACATGTATTAATACATAACACATGAAAGTACTTATAGTTGAAATAAGAGGCACTTATTTGATCTTTCAACTTCTTCAATCCAACACTTACCACCTACCAATAAGAAAAACAGTCAAATAATAGTTATTAAGAGTTACCAAAATATTATCAAACCATACAATTTTAAAATACAAATTAGATAAATAACTTACTTACAATAATAATAAGAACACAATAGATTCTGGAGGACAAATAAAGTTTAATAAAATAGAGATTATATAAAGATTGAAGGAGAAAATAAGGAGGAGACGCGTAAGGAAAATGAGATGGGAGGAGTGAATGCAAAGAGTGAAGGCAAAGCGTAAGAAAAATGAGATAGGAGGAGTGAAGGCAAAGAGTGAAGGCAAGGAGTGAAGAGTGAAATGAGAGGAGTGAAGGCAAGTACAGAGTGAAGAGTGAAATAGGTAGAGTGAAGGCAAGGCACGCATGTTATACACACAATTTTTTTCCTCTCACTGTGCATTCATGAGTGTTGAAGCGTGCTAAAGCAAAACAAAAAAAAAGGTTGTAACAGGTTCATAAAAAAAATGGAAAGGAGGGGATTGTCAGTGTCGGCAGCTACAATCCAAATGAAAAGCAAAAACCGCGTGCGAAAAAGTTGAAGGGAGGAGAAGAATCACTGTGTGCGAGTTCAGTCATCTCGCACACTTATCTCCCTTGTCAGTAGTGGAGCTCAGCTGATCACACTGAACTCGCCTACGAGATGGGCGAGTTCTAGTTAATTTCTTTCCTCTCTCCACATTTTTTAAGAACTCACACACGTCAGATGTGATTTTCAGAACTCGCCCTTGTGAAAGTCGAATTTGCTTATAGCATCATGGTATATATTTTGAAAACTGTAGCATATCAATATATTTTTTATTGTTTGTATTATTTTAATAAAAAATCACAGGATGGTTCCTAATCCTGGCTTTTATTTTAGTTAAATTTGTCTTCACTTTCCATGTATAAAAAATGTATATTGATTGCATAAAGTAAGGGATTTCAATTAAAAAGAATGTTACACTGAACATAAATGAAAAAGTATTTTAGGAAAACAATACACAAATATCATAAATAACTAATGTAACTAACTCTTTAATATCCTTAATATTATACAGGGTAAAATGACATATTCACCCTGAAAGTTTTGCCTTAGGGGCTGTTTGGTATGAGGGGACGGGAAATACAAGTTTTAGAAGTTGAATTTAAAAAAATTGAAGAAATGGAGTAGTAAAATTTTAATCAAGAGAAAAAGTAATATAAAAAAGTATAAAATTAATTTAAAACTTTTAACCCCACTTCTTTAATTTTTTAAAATTCAACTTATAAAATTTTGTCTTCCTCTCCCTTCCCCTCCAAATCTCTCATACCAAATAAACCCTTAAGGGCAATTTCACAGTAAAAGTTTTAGGAAAAATTGCAGTGAGGTCTTAAATAAAGGAATTTACGTCAAAGTGGTCCCAGGATAGAAATAAATTACTATCAAGTCCCAGAGTTGCTAATGGCGCCGCTGGGGTTGTTACCACTGGGGTTGTTAATGACAGAAGTTGTCATTAACAACCCCAGCGGCGCTATTAACAACTCCGGGGTTGTTAATTAGGATTTGACAGTAATATATTCCTTATATTGGGGACTTAACAGTAGTATTTTTTAATCTCGGGACTACTTTGACATAAATTTCCTTATTTGAGACCTCAGTGCAATCTTCCCAAAGTTTTATAAAGGGCAATGTTACCCTGGAAATTTTAGAAGTGGGACAATTTTGCCCCTGTTGTTCCTTGACTAATTTGTTGAACTAGCAGTATGTCATCCACCTTATTTTTTTTAAAGTGGAAATTTGTCCCGGAATTTTTAAATTTGTTAATTTTGACTGTTATTTGACTAAATATGCTAAACTGGCAGTCCACATGTCATCCAATTTATTTTTGTTAAGGTGAAAATTTGTCTCAGAAGTTCATATGTTATCTAGTTCTTTTTTAAAGTTAAATTTAAAAGTTCCAATACAAATCTTCACCTTAACAAAACTACACTAGATGACATATAGATTACCAGCTCAACATATTTGAACAACTAACGACAGGGGCAAAATTACCCCATTTTAGAAACTTCAGGGGCAAAATCGCCCCTCTTACTTTTGGGATAAATTTGACATTGAACCCTAACTATTATATCCTCTGATTTTAGAGATTATCCAAACACTTGTGAAGCTCGAACACTTTTTGCCAATTTCAAAGAAAGGAACACATGCTGCAGAAACTGAGGCCCATCACTCATAAAGCAATTGTGTCCATTCATAAAAAGTTGAAAACACCTAACTCTATTTTTTTTAAAAAAAAAAAAAGTCCATTATTCTTTTCTCTTGCGTGTGTATGTGTAGAGCTTAAGAAAGTAGCAACACTAGCAAAATTGTTAAAATGGAAGCCGTACAAAAAGTTCAACTGATTAAGTGCTCCTATTGAATCAGGAATAGGGCCATAGAAATCACAATCACCCAATGACCTGGAAAACAATAAGAAAAAGCAACAGATTATCAGTGAATGAAAAGAGGGGGAGAATATATATTAATCAACGGGAAAATCGATAAAAACTTTAAGCTATACTTTGAATGATTTGCTTGTAAATATAAAATGTCATGCTTACAGGGTTTCCAATTTTCTCAAATTCCCAATTTCAGCTGGAATTCTTCCACTCATGCCTTTGTTGACAGAGAGGTCCCTATATAAACAAAAACAATTTAAAATTTAAAATAATCAATTAAACTACATATATAATGGATTTTTCAACTTTCATATGTGTAAACATAAGAAAGAAGCCCCAGTGAAAAGTTCATATATGTACTGAGTTATGATTTGTTAGCCCTGTTTCACTCATTTTAAGGACCGAAAACTTACAGGGTCCTTAATTCAGTTAATCTCCCAATAGCCTTAGTTAAACTGCCTTGTAAGTTGATGCTTGATAATTCTCTGAAGAAACAAGGAGGGAAGTTTAGAATTTAATAAATAAAATAGAATAAGAAAAAGGTAACATAAAAATTTAAAATCTAACATTGTGGTCACTCTTGAATTGTTACATCCAATGCCATCCCAACCACCACAAGGATCTGTGCCCACCCAAGTTGATGGCTTGTTTTTCCAAAATTCAGTGAGAGATGATAAAGCTGTAACTGTATGAAACAAAATGAGTTAAAAAAAATCTTCAGAAATGAATGCTCACTTTGTTATTCAAAAGGTAACAGAATAGAATTCACATGAGTTTGATGTTTAAAAGTACAAGATTTCAATGTGTGAATGTGACACTTATGAGCAATCCAATTGCATTAGCCAACTTTCTGGGTATAAACATCTGAAGTTCTTGTCAGATTATTGCAGATCACAAGGGTTCACTCAAAATCTCATTTCTTACAAGATCAACTGTAAATTTGCAGTTCTCAAACCAAAAAAGATTTGAAGATGAATGTTTTTGAATGCGTGGCTGGTTAAACCGCAAAATCAGAGATATAAACATTATGTTTGTTTTGTATCTGTTGGATTTAATTTACTTCTTATTTGGATCTGAACTGATCAACCTCATTAGACTCAGCTTGCAATTCTCTTTGAAGCAATCTGACAGGCACCTTACTGACTTTATTTCCTATGGTTCAGGTTTTTCATTTTCCAGGTCATATAGTCTTAAAATCTCCTACTTTTTTGGTACTTACAAACTTTTCAGATCATTATCCATAGAACTTTTAGAGAATTAGGCTCTTCACACATAAAATAGAAAATCTAACAACTGGAATATATTCCAAAAGTTGGGAGGTTGAAATGAACTTACAGTCTTGATTGGAGGTCTGAGCTGCTATGAGCAGAACTTGGAAAAGAGGCAGCAGAAGAAGAAGAATAACTCTGTTTCGTTGGTCCATAACTCTCAAGAGTTCTTGGTATAAGAACAAAAGCTTCAGATGGAAGTGAACGATAATATCATGGGATTTTGTATCAATCATATACCCATAACGCTTGTGAGAACTCTCAAGGACGCTAACTAGTACAATTTACCAAGTGAAAGATCTTCCATTTCATATTCAAACATCTTAGGGTGTTGAAATAGGGGTGGGTTTGACTTTGTGAAAAATAAATAAAACGTATAGTATGCAATTTGAAAGAACATAAAAAATACATGATGAGACACTCGGGCAAAATAAAATGACAGAGTCTTCGGCATAACTTCAAAGACTTGGTTCCAATTCCTTTCAACATACCTAAATAAGTGTTATCCAATCCGTCACAAGTCATTTGGCCCCCAAAAAAAAATAATCCCTCACAAGTCACAAATATGATAACTATGTCAGAATATTGTAACAATTTTCCTTTAGTTAAAAATATATATTACCTCTATTTCAAATGTAAGACATATTTTGAAAAGTCTATACAAGGCATTTTGTAGATTTTTAAAAATTATGATTGCCTTTTTTACATTCAACTATACAAGTATTGTCTGATCCAATTAGTCGGGCTTGTTTGGTTTCACTTCTGAAATCTAAGTTTACGCAAGTTGAGACAAAATTTTTTTAACATATTTACCTCAGAATCCGTAAAAGCTATTCTTAAAAACTATTCTCAAAATTATCAATGGTAAATTTTGTATTTAGAGTTAAGGTCAAAGAATGAAAAAAGATACCTTTTTTGAAAAAAAAAATAATTAAGGGATGAAATTGAAACCCTGTATAAAGTTAGAAGATTGGGGAAACGTGTATTGGTGAGTGGCTAATTGGACCAATCTGATCCTGCATGTGAAGGCAAGGGAAATACAAGGCTGAAAGAATCATTTAAAATCCACAATCCATATTGGACACGCAACATCACTTAGCAAAATCAAGTGAACCACAGAATGCTAGGCCGAATGTTGATTTCAAGGAAATAGAAAACATTGGCCAGGAAACGTGCAAATGGACCCCGGCCAGAAGTGACAGAATCATCAGTCTTGGACAATAATGCTGATATTTGCTCTGATCAAAGACAAGAAGAAATTAGATCAGTGGAGGAAAGCAAACCACCGGATAGGTAATTTCTTTTCCTTCTTTCTATTTAATCCCTATAGCTACTTATTATAAATTAATCAATTAAATGATTTTATTAAAATAAAATAATTCCTACAATCCTTATTTTGTAAAATATGAATTTTGAAAAATAATTTCAAATTCGGTGGATTTGTTATCAATTTCATTTTCTCAAATTTAATCCATATAGCTAGTTATTAAATAAATCAATTAAATTATTTTGTCTTGAATTAAAAGGGTAGACCGTAAAATTTGAGGTTATAAACCTGATCCAACCTGCAACCTCCCACTTATATGGGAATATTCATGCCACTAGAAGAAATTAGATCAGAGGAGGAAAGCAAACCACTGGATAGGTAATTTTTTTTCCTTCTTTCTATTTAATTTCTTCTAGCTTTATGATTATCTCTTCATGGAATTGTCGTAGAGCTGGGGGTATATCCTTCCCTATAACGTTTAAAGATATTGTCTCTAAATATAATATTGATGTTATGGGACTCCTTGAAACCAAAATAAGTGGTACTAGAGCCGATAGAGTTGTTCATCGTCTGGGTTTTTATAACTGGTTGAGGGTGGAAGTAACTGGTTTTGCTGGTGGAATTTGGCTTCTATGGAATGAATGGGACACAGCGGTCAATTATCTTTGGTCAAATAAACTAATTGTTCCATTGTAATATTAAATGTGGTCACTAAAATGAGATGGCATTTGTTACAGCTGTATATGGTGAACCAAGTGCAGAAAATAGAGGCGATCTATGGCAAGTTTTGAATATGCCTGTAGGATGTTCCCTGGGGCCTTGGTTGATTTTGGGTGATTTTAACACCTATCTAAATTTCACTAATAAAAGTGGTGGCAGTGTGCCGAATACTCTTTCAATAAGCCAGTTTTAGATTTGTATTAACTCTTGCAATTTATTTGAAGTGCCTGTTTTATTGATGACTTCACATGGGGTTGTAAATATATTCACAAGAGATCAGACTGGGTCTTCTGCAATCAATTAGGGGAATCTTCTCACCAAGACTATAGGGCTTTTCACCATCTTAAATTCAAGTCAGACCATTGAGTAATTGTTGTTTCTAGTATTAATCATCCATCTTACCATCATCAACCCCAATTTATGTACCAAGCTTCTTGGTGCCTAGAAGATAGATTCAAGGACTTAGTTCAATTGGCTTAGTAGGACAGGAATTGGGCTGATGGCAGAAACTCTTTCATATCATCTGCATTTGATTGGAATTGTTGAGTGATTAGAAATCTTTTAAAGAAGAAAAAAAATCCTCATTAGGAGACTAGAAGGCATTGATAGGCGGTTGCTCTCCAACAATTAGGGTGGTCTTCAGAGATTGCGACACAAGCTTTATAAGGAATATACCAAAATAACTAACTAGGAAGAACTGATATGGTTTCAAAAGTCATGATGTGACTATATTGCATGTGCCTTTAGAGATCCTTTGAATCTTAAAGACATAAATCAAACCAACATCATCCTAGTCCCAAAGGTTGATCATCCAACCTCCCTGAAAGATTTTAGACCCATCTCTCTTTACAACGTATGCTACAAGATTCTCAGCAAAGTTCTGTCAAATAGACTAATAAATGATATGGGCTTTTTGATCAACCAAATGCAATGCAGTTTCATTAAGGGCAGGCAGAGTTGTGACAACATAATTTTGGCACAAGAAATCATTCATACCATGCATTCCAACTGGCAAGGTATATGTGGCCATCAAGATTGATATGGAAAAGGTGTTTGATCACCTAGATTGGGGATTCAGTATTCAACCTTCATTGTTTTGGCTTCAATAACAACTTTGTTGAATTAGTGATGCAATATGTTTCATATGCCATAATGAGAGTATGTTGGAATGGCTCTCAGTCAAGCACTTTCTCTCCAAAAAGAGGTGTTAGGAAAGGTAATCCTTTTAGCCCATATCTTTAAATAATCTACATGGAAAGACTGAGCCAAATAATCAATCATCATGTTCAACTTGGGAATTGGAAACCCTACTGTTTTAGCAACAGAGGTCCAAATATTTCCCACCTATTTTTTTGCTGATGATCTCCTTTTTTGTTAGGCATCCTGTTCTTAACTTGAATGCATCCAAAACATCATGTCTTACTTCTGCCAAGTTTCTAGACATAGGATTAGCCTTCCAAAATCTAAGATTTTCATTTCTCAGAATGTCCATTCGAGTAGAGATATTCAGTTTAGTCATATGTTGGGTATCTAATTATCCTTCGACATGGGGAAATACCTTAGGGTTCCCCTTTTGCACAAGAAAGTCACCAAGCTAACTTTCACTCCCCTAGTATCAACCATCAAAAGCTAGCAAATTGGAAAGGTAGATTTTTTAGTATGGTTGAGAGGTCCGTCCTCGTTAAATCTATTCTATCATCTCTGCCATTTTACCAAATGCAATCTCTCTTGATTCCTAAAAGGATATTGAATGTGATTGACAAGATCAGTTGAAACTTCTTTTGGAATCAAGGTGATCAAGGTAGTAAAATGCACCTAATTTCTTGGGATAAAATCAAGAAAGGTAAATATTTGGGTGGACTTGGATTCAAAGATTTGTTTCTTCAAAACAAGGCTTTCATCATGAAGCTATGATGGGCCATGCTAACCAAGCCTGATTCTCTTTGGGTCCAGTGCATTTGTAGGAAGTATAAATGTGGTGATGGAAAATTTCCTAGGGTTACAAAGAATAGAAACCAATCGGCCGTTTGGAGGGAAATTACTACAATTTGGGACTCTTTTTGGAAAGTAATTGGGAGCAGAATTAGAAATGGCCAAAGCACTAATGCATGGTGGGAATTATGGTCCAAGCTTGAGCAGCCCCTCTTCAATTATGTAGACAAGAATCATCACCTCGTCAATGTAACACCTCTCTTTACAACCTTTACCTTGCCTCATTAGATCTATTGAAATCACTAGTTATGACTCAAAGTTGGTAAAATGAGGAAAAACATTTCTTCTTTATCGCTATACTATTCATCCGCCCTTTATTTTTGACCAACTTTAGAAAATTATAAATAATTCTAAAAAAATCGAAACACAGTGATTCCAAGTTCATTTGAAAGCTCTTAACATCCTCTATAAGGGAAAAAAAATCTCATACCATGATTGCATAGCATCATCCACGTGCAACCCCTCAAAGTTGCACTATTCATATGGTCAATTTGGCACTATTCAT
>JBAGKO010000001.1:11652088-11667214 GCA_037177275.1 Acacia concinna | reverse complement strand
TATTCAAGTGTAAAAAAGAGTATTCAACAATGAATTTTCAAAAAACTTAATTTTAAAAACAAATAATATAATGTGTTTTTACACGAACTAATTTCAAAACCAAAAGAATAAATTCAAAAATTCAATTTAATGGTTTTTTAGGAATTTTCAAGTGTATATAAACACTTTCTTGACTCCAAACAGATCCAAAACTTACTTCAAATGTATACAAATTATATATCAAATTGAAGCTCTCGAATTTAGCAATTTTTAAAAACAAACCATATCCCAATTCAAGCTCTCACACACCCTCACGCACCCCAAGAAGCTTCCTGGATCCAAAAATCCTAAAAATTGGAAAAATCCAACCAATGCCACTCACAATGACAGCGCATGAACACCCTGCGCCTCCGTACAATCACCAGATGACAACACGACCTAATTAGTCATCTTCCACGTGTCATGCAGAGTCAAGCCATACCTACCACATGGCCCCAATGGACCCCACATGCCCTTCATCATTTTTTTAATGGACAGTCAATGTTGACTGGTCAACGACCAACAATGATTGGTCAACAATTAGCACTGACTTTGACCTCAATGATGTGACGTCCTCTGATTGGCCCACGTGTCAAAATATGACACTTGGCGGATGACGTAGCATGCTTACCAAGATGTCACATCATCATGACATGGCACGCAATGACACGTGACGCCCTGTAAATGGCCACATGTCAAGGTTGACTGATGATGTGGCATTAGCTGCCACGTCATTGTCTTCAACCTCCAGCAAGGTCGCCTTGACCTGGTTGGAGCTCCGACGGGTTATCTGACTCGTCAATTTTGGAAGGTCATATCTTCCTCATTTTATCTTCATTTTTTGTGTTATTGGTCTTATCAGAATCATTGCAAAATGAACTACAACTTTATGGCCTTTATGTCTACAAATAATCTAGTTTTCAGGGTGAAAAATGTGCATGAACAGAAGTGACAGAAATCTTATCGACCACTTTCTCTCCTTCGTTTCCCTCTCACCTCATCTCCATTTGACACATTCTAAGTGTTGTTGGAATCATCTTTCCAAGCTCTACACATCCATGGCCCTTTTTGAAACAAAAATATTTGATTTTGAAAACCCAATTTTTTGTTGTTGTACGTCCTCTATAACGTGGATGTGTTTTCTCTCTTGTTTTATGAGCTCCTTTGGTCATAAAGGGTTTAAGTTCTTTGCTTTTGATCATTCATAGATTCAAGAAGCTTAACTTTTGAACCCTAAGAAAGAAAACTGAGGAAAAGAAGAAGAAGAAGCAAGATGTATAATTAAAGTTTTAAATAACATGAACTCAAAGGAGAAGGAGCAATCATACTTTGTTCTCAAAAAAATGAGATAAAAACTAATATCATTTATCTTTAACCATGCATAGGATAAAGAAAAACAAAACTCCTCATATGCATAAGTGTATATCACATATATGAAATAAAGCATAGCCTGTATAATGCATATACGAGAATGAAGAAAATCATGTTGAAACATTATTATCATCATAATTCCACTTTATCATATATCAACTTAGGGTGAATACGAGAGGAGTATGAGAAGAAGTATTTAAATTACAATCATATGTTTTCATATGATAGCATAGCGGAAAATTAGATGGAGATATATAAAAAAAATATATGTCATATGCTTATTCTCAAAAAAAAATACGGCCTCAAGATCAACTAGGATCTGATACCAATGTTAGAAATCATATGAGAAAAAGAGGCCAGAGATGCATATCGGGTTGGTTCGGATCCAAGAGGATAGCTCACGCATCGATTAACACTAGTAGAGTCTAACTAGGGTTTGCACAACAGTGCACTAGAATAAAAGAAATTATGGAAGAAAAAGAAGAGAGAACACAAGAGAACTCAATTACTCTAGAATGAATTATTTGCTTGGTGGGAGGTCCTATTTATATAAATACATGTCTTGCTCCTCAAGCAACGATTAATTCTTGATTGGAGAAAGTTTCTAAACTTTCCTCTCTTGCACTCAAAGCAAATCCCAATTAAATAAATAATTAGTAGAAAACCTTTATTTATATATGATAGAACATTATATTTACATGATTTTCTTAAATGTTTTATAATTAATTGCAACACTTTTACCCTCATTATGCATACACTTATAGCCTTTTGAGTACATGGATTTATGCATTGCATTTTTATGTTTTAGGGGTAAAAAGGGTCAATTTCTTCTCCTTTCTTGAAATTGTTTAGCTGATCTTCACAAAGTTCTTTGTTGTGATTTTCAGGCAATTGAAGAAGAGCTTAAGACCCAAGATGGAGCATTAATGGAGCCACCAAAATTCAAAGACCAAAACACAAGTTAGAGTGTTATGCCTCCCTAGGTCGCGACCTGGAAGCCCTTTAGTAGAACTATGTGTTTTGGAAGCTAAGTCAAGACTGAAGTGCTCTCTGTCTCCCCAAGTCACGACCTGACACATCTAATATTGAGACCTGAGCTCCCTAAGAAAAACTACACATTTTGGAATAGGGTTTTTACATCACATATTTAAAGGGGAGCAGCCACCATGAACCAAACGTCCTAATTCTATAGATTTGCAGTCAGGAATCACTACCATTTTCTTTAAAGTCTCTCTTGCTTCCATAGCCAAAACCCTTCAACTTTCTCATTTCCCCATCATTTTCTATGATCCCAAACCATATAAACTATCCCCATTACCTTCTTCTTCACCTTTCCAACCCAGTTCAGTATCACTCATGGATTTTCATAGTTAGAGCGATTGTAAGTGTTTTGAAGACATGAGAGGCCGATTTTCTTAGCCTCTTGGTGATGGAGGACAAAGCTTGAGCTCAACAGGTTTCATAGGAGAGTAGTTTTCCATTCTAAGCTCATATCTCATTTCATGTTATAGTCTCCTAGATTTATGGCTTTTTGCATATTTGTGAGACTTGGTTTATGATTGTAAATTTTGATTATGATTGTAAATTCTGATCTTAGAATATGTGATGCATTTGGATTAGTTGTTGTTATCATTGGATTATTTGCATATAATATATATATGTCTTGAAACATTGTGTTCAGTTAATTTATTAGTGATTATTGATTATTTGTCTGTATGCACGGCGTCCTCATATTGTTGATTGACAATGTGAGTATATTGCATCATCCATCTATTTCCACTCAAAGTGGTTTTTAACAATGTATTAGGAGATGTTAGATTAACTTTGATTAAAGTGACATTTTCCATCAACTAAGACATTAGACCCAAGTGATTACTTGAAGTTTTTCTTTGGACTTAGAGATTTCAAAACTCCCAAATATTTTTTAAGAGCAAGGATAGCTAAGTTTTCATCATTAAGAAACCATTTCATCATATTTCCCTTTTATCCAAAATATTCCTTCATATCTTGAAAATACCAAAAACATTTATTTTACCTGCATTTTGATATTTACCATTGCACATACAAATTATTTGAAAACCCCCTAATTTTTCTTACCCATTTCTTCATGTTTTTTATTGAAAACTAGATTCTAGGATTTCACTAATAAAGCCCTCCTTAAGAAGAATGCTTGGTTGCGCCCTATACTACATTATATAGTGCAATAACATCTTGATAGCCCAAAAGATGACATTCCGGTCCAATCAATATATTTATATATAAATTAGTTAACATTTTACTGATTAAATAACTATTCGCATTAGGAAACTATGCTCTTAATTTATCTAGATTTAATTTCAGAGCTATTGATCTAGCCCATCAAGGGCAGACTCAAGCCCTAAAATCCAACATGTTTAGAATTAATTTCCTCCCTAGATTCAGCCAATAAAACAATATTATCCACCAAAAGCATGCATTTAGGGGTTCAATCTTTGATAGATTGAACTAGAACATCTACTACTAGGTTAAACAAATAATATCTCAAAGCTTATCCCTAACGTAATGTAGATAAATCCTTATAGGAAAATCATTTATCTCACCTTCAAGTGTTCTACCACTAATTGTTACCCTCTCATACATGACTTGAATGACTTTGACATATGCAACATGCATCCCCTTCTTTTATAAAGCTTTCCAAAGTACCTCTTGTGGCACTTAGTCATACTTTTTTTCAAATCAATGAAAATCTATTCCTTTGCTTCAATACTTTTCCATTAGCCCCCTAACATGTAAATTACTTTTGTTGTGGACCTCCTGGCATGAATCCAAAATGATTCTCAGAAATACCAGCTTTTGACCTCAACCCTTGTTCAATCACCTTTTTCCATAATTTCATTGTGTGACTAATGACTTCCCAGTTTTAATAGAATTTGAGATGTATTTTAACATATTTTGGAAGTCATTAGTGCTAAATTAAAAGAATTAATTAGATATTTTAATAAGATATCGATTTGGTACATTATTTAGAAGATTTTAAATAAAATATTTTAAGTTTGGATTAAATAGGAATGATTAATATTAGGTAAAACAATAAATAAATTTTAATAATTGAAAAAGAAAGAAAAAGGGTTAAGGTGCTGGTGTGGTGCTGCTGCTCTTATTGTTGTTGTTGTTGTTGTTGTTGTTGTTAGTATTTGACTTTAGCTTTTAGTTTTGATTCTCTCAAATAGTGATGGTGTGATCTGTGGGGATGAAAACCAATTTTAATGAAGTTGATTAAGGGATCCCCAACGATGCCATATGGAGAGAGTTGAAGAAGATCCAACAAGACCTAAAGACATCACGACAGATTTGAAGGGGACAACCGCATAAGAAGTTCATTGTTCATCATCTTTAAAGGAGGCAACTTTGTTGTTGTTATTTTTTTTTCTTAGGAAAATTGTGATTTGGTCTCAATCAACATAAAATATGATCAAGCAATCCTATGAAATAACGTAATTGTAAAAAAAGTCATGTGGGACTTTTTTACAATTAATTCAACATGAGAAATGTCCATTCTGCCCTTGTAAGAACATCTGCAATTTTATCTACAATTTCATCTACTCTCATGTTATTTCATCAGTCTAGCCTCTCTCTCTCTCTCTCTCGTCTTGCAAGGCAACAAGAAACCCATTTGCCTTGCTTTCTATCTCAGCTCCTTTGTCCTTATTGATAACCTAAAAGACCAAAGGGATGGAGATAGAAGGATAGATTTGGCGCACTAAAGTTGATGACATATTTGGTGCGCTAAAGTTAATGACATGAGAAGCTTTACTCTAGCTCCTAAGGTACTGTTCATATCAGAATGCTTTAGTCTTCCTTGTTCCATTTGGTTGATGCTTTAGTCTTACTTATTCTATCTAGTTGATGGATATGAAAGTGTAACCTTTATTTGGGAACATTTAGTTAGGCTTTACATGTTGGAAAAGGGCATACTTTGTTTTGGGGTTCATGCTGCTCTATTTCTGCAATTGAAGGACAGACAAATAAAGCAAATGTAAACATTGTGCCTTTGAGACCTAGTGTGCAAAAGAGAAAGAAGTTGTTAATGGGTTCACCGATAGTTGTCAATGTCTTTGATGAAGTTGTTAATGACAAGGGTATGTGATAGTTAAATGTTATAGTTGTGTCGTTAGGACATCTGATGTACTGATTTTGAAAAAGTTGTTAAAGGAGAAAAGTTAGTTACCATCACAGGCATCAATAGTTGTTAATGACAATTGTTTGTGATGGTTAAATATTGTGTCATTAGAATATTTAATGTACTGAGTTTGAAAAAGTTGTCAATAGGGGCAGAGTTAGTTGTCACCACAGGCACCGATAGTTGTTAATGACAATTGTATGTGATGGTTAAATGTTATAGTTGTAGGAATTAATCATCATTGGATGAAGGTTGTGTTGTTGGAATATCTAGTTTACTGAGTTAGAAAAAGTTGTCAATAGGTTGAAAGGTTCTTGTCACTATAGATACTGATAGTTGTTAATAACAACTTTATTTTGCAGGTTGACAGTAATCAAAGATAGCACGTCTGGGAAGAATCTACTATATTTAATTCATATTGGTGGGAGATTTGTAGTTAGTGAAGGCAGTTATACAACATATGTTATGGGTATGGTGATAACACAAATATTGTTACAACCACTAACCACTATAAGGCTTCCGGGAAGACCCAAGAAGAGGAGGATTGAGTCTCAATTTCAAAATGAAAGAGATTATGATTATGAGAGGTGTAATGAGGCTGGGCATACTATTAGAACTTGTAAGAATCCTAATCTAAGCTGATTATCTAAGTGGAGTTGGAATTGTTTTGGGTGGAGTATATTATACTCTTGTCCCTTCAAGTGTAAATGTCTTTTGAGATGTGTATAGTTAGATCCAGACCTTATGTTTTTTGGATTAGTCTGTGATAATGTGTATCTGATCATATACATGAATTTGGAAATGTAAATGAAAGTTGGATATGGATATAATAAAATACTATATCCAACTCTCATTTTTGTTACTTTATATTCTAATGTAAATTTAATTGTTAGATGTAGGACATCAACTTATTAAAACATGCTCATGGAGTTATTAGTACATATTTATGGAGTTGTCAGTGGAGCACCTGATTGTATTTATATATGTTTCTTTCCTTTATATATTGTGGTTAATTTGCATGCTATGGACAACTTACAATATTGTAGTATGTATGGATATACACTCCGCCTATGAATTGCATATTACTATGATTTATTACATTAGGCTACAAATTGAAGTTATAGTTGTCAATGAGTGCCCATGCAGTTGTCAATGGAAGCAGTTGTACTCATTTCTTCTATGTACAGATTGGTATAAATTGAAGATATTAACATAAATTGCTATTAATGACAACTAATTAAATACAAAATTCGGTATAATCTTTGTTCACCGATATTTACATTTGACTTAAATTTAAATGTTCAGCATTTAAGAAGTTACAAAATAACTATATTTAACATTCAAGTCCTATATGGCTTTCCTCACATTCCTCCCTTCTAACAAAGCCAACACTTTATCGCTTCCCCTTCCCCTTCCCATTCTCTTTCTCCATGTCTATCTTCTCCTCCTCTTTCTTCTTGTAATATTCTTCTGTCAAAACAAGGCAAGGTACAAGCAGCAAATAAGAGTAATGCATATCACAAAATATTCATGAATAAGCAATAAAGAAAAGAACTTGTATCAGATACATTGTTTAGAGGACCTTGCCAGTCATGAGAAAATTAACAATGCTCTATGGGTGAAGAATTTGCAAAGAACCCTATAGGATTTGGAAAAAAATATTATAGGAGTTAGAATAATATGCAAGCTGAAATAAAAAGACAAACATACTATAGCGAACGACAGTGTATGCTGATTAAAAGACTAATTCATGGCAAATAATACATCCAAGGTCAACTCTAATACTCATAAACAAGTGACAATTACCTCTGCACCTATTGACAACTTTTTCTAACTCAGTACATAAGATATTCCAACAACACAACCTTCATCCAATAATGATTAATTCCAATAACTATAACATTTAACCATCACATATAGTTGTCATTAACAACTATCAGTGCATGTGGTGACAACTAACTCAGCCCCTATTGACAATTTTTCAAACTCAGTACATTAGATGTTCTAATGAAACAATATTTAACCATCACATATAGTTGTCATTAACAACTATCGATGCCCGTGATGAAAACTAACTCTGCCCCTATTGACAACTTTTTTGAACTCAATACATCAGATGGTCTAATGACACAACTATAATATTCAACTATCACATACATTTGTCATTAACAACTTTATCAAAGACATTGACAACTACCAGTGAACCCATTAACAACTTCTTTTCTCTTTTGCACACCATGTCTCAAAGGCATAGCTTTTACATATGCTTCATTTCTTTGTCCTTCAATTGTAAAAACAAGCAGAATGAACCCCAAATAAAGCATGCCCTTTTCCAATATGTAAAGCCTAACTAAATGTTCCCAAATAAAGGTTATCACTTTGATACCCATAAACCAGATGAAATAAGGAAGACTAAAGCATTCTAATCTGAACAGTACCTTAAGAGCTGGAGTAAAGCTTCTCACGTCATTAACTTCAGCGCGCCAAATATGTCATCAACTTCAGCGTGCCAAATCTGTCCTTCTATCTCCACCCCTTTGGTCTTTTAGGTCATCAATAAGGACAAAGGAGCTGAGACAGAAAGCAAGACAGATGAGTTTCTAGTTTCCTTGTAAGATGAGAGAGAGAGAGAGAGAGAGAGAAGCAAGATCGATGAAATGACATGAGAGTCAGATAAAATTATAGATGAAATTGCAAATGATATTATAAGGGTAGAAGGGACATTTCTCATGTTGAATAAATTGCAAAAAAGTCCCACAAGACTTTTTTTACAATTACACAATTTCACAGGATAGTTTGATCGTATTTTATGTTGGCCAGGACCAAATCACCATTTTCCCTTTTATCTACTTTGGACTGTCAACAAAAAAAAACAGAGAGGAAAAAGAGAGAGGCTTTAGGATTGGCTCATCAACTCCACAGGAGGACGAGAGGACCATGGAGGCGACGGAGTTGAAGACCAAAAGTACCGTCAACCACTGAGGAATGGACGCCGTCATAAAGAGATCGGAGACGCATTTTCGAAAGCTAGGGTTCTTGATTTCTTATCCTTGAGACTTCATCTTGTGCCGAGTTCTCTCATTAACGCTCTTGGATCAGTGGAGGCAACTTGAATTGGAGAGGAAGAAGGAGACATTGTCAGGCCAAAGGAGATAGAACGAAATTACTGTTTATGGCTTCTCTTAGTAAGAATGCCATCTTTGGAGTGCTCTGATTCGTCTCTTATTTATTATGTTCTTCCTTTTTAATTATGTTGTCTGATTCTAGTAGGGTGTGTTGGCTGAGATTAAGTGTAGTTAATTATTTTGCATTATGATTATTTTAAACCATTGTAAGGATTGAAACTTATTATTAATTGTTAATAATAATTATGTGTTAATTTTATTCCGTGCTTAATGCTTCTTTGGGATTGGCCACCACCTAAATTGCTTTGTTCAATTAAATTAAGTTTGAGAGAGTTAATTTAATTGTACAACTTAGGTAAACTTATGCTAGACTTGAAGTTTAGTGATTAAATGGATGGTTTGTTGGTTTCATAAAGATATAATTACTAACCTAGCGTTGTCAAAGTAGGGTTGTTTCTTAATGAATATTTTCTCTTAAAATATAGTAAGAGATTGTGCATGTTAATTGAAGATATATATAAATTTAGTTTTGACTTGAGAAATCTCAATCAAATGATTTTGAACCTTAGACTAATATGTAATGTCATTTAACCACTAATAGAGTTGTAATTATTGAAGTCTTATGAATTGCAATGGTAAGAAATAATCATATGCTCATCTTATCTTAAAATAAATATTTAATTTTGTTTTAGTCTAATTGTTTTTCTATTCTCAATTTCAAGTAATGTTTAGGATAGAAAACTTTTGAAATGATTTTACTCAACCTAATGGATAGCAAAATTGTGACATATTACTTCGTTTTTACCTTAATCCTCATGGAAACAATAATTTTATACGACTTGCGACCTGTACGCTTACAATAAGTTAAATGGCGAACAAGTCAATGACTCATAAACTTAATTCCTATATATTTTGCGTAAGTTTGAATATCTCTATTATTCTTATAAATAGATATTAAATTACATACTTTTTCTCCACACATCAAGTATTTTCTTATATAATAATATCTCATTAAATAATTTAGCAAGCTTAATAACTATTAGATTAAACTAAATAAAGGGGATTAGTTCCGTACAATCTATATCTAGCAACGTCTTTAAAGAAGATTTCGCCCAGTAAAAAAGTCTTTAAATCAGATGGGCAGACATCATCATCATCTTGCCTGAGAGAGATGGGAAGCCATCTAATAGAGCAGAGTAAAACAAGCCTTGTTTGGCTAGGGCGTTAGCAAGCTAGTTTCCCTCTCTTGGAATGTTTCAAAAACTATTCAGCAAATTCTTCTTGTACAAGTTTCTAAAACTATTTAGTTAAAACTCATGTCCTACGAATCTAAGACCTCTTTAGTACAGCCCATTCTTACCCACCACTTGACTCAACTTGCATGGTCCTAGCCGAATAGTGATTGGGTTAACCTCGAAAATAATAGGCAAATATTGTGAAACCCCTGAGGTTATTTATAACTCTATGGTAATAAGTCCTCAACTTGTTAAGTAGTAAGATAGTAACAACCATGATCTAAACGCATTAATCTAGATCAAGTAATTGTAATATTATCTCAAATGAGCACTAGGCCGGGGGTGATTGATGTTAATTTAGTTACTTATTTTTAATGTTAATTTTCTTTACACATAGAGCTGAGCCTTGAATTTGAAGACAGACAGCATGAAATGGTGTGTAATTAATATATCATTATGAAAACTTTTTCAGTCTTTAAAAGGGAATCAATCCCCAAATTCCTCTTTTGGTGCCACAAATTCCTGATTCCATTATTGTTGCACAAAGGTGACGTACTATCATATTTTAAGAGGCACTACTGCAAGGTACCATTTTACCGTTGACCTTTAATTACAATAATTGTTGTAAAGATATGTAATGCATAAAATGTGATTGGTGGCATTTTTATAAGTAATAAGAAAAAGAGTATTAATTTTCTTCATTGGTTGTCACTTGCAACTAATGTAAGTGAGAAGGGGGTAGTATTTGGATCGTAAAATTAAATACGCAAAGGTCCCAAAAAAATAATATTTACAAGTTGAACTTGCATATTTATGAGTTGCGTTTTTTACAAGTCAAAATTAAGAATTTAAGTCTTTTTGTTTTAAGATGACGGGACGCATTTAGAAATAAACTATTTCTTTATAAGCACTCAACACAATTATATTTTGTTGTATGTAAAAGTAGACATAAATATTTTTTAAGGTGGCATATATAGTAACACTGTTAACCATAGTTTACTTTCATTACTTTTTACTCTTTGGGTTATATCAGTATAAAAATATACTCCCTCTGTTCTAAATATAAGATAGACTCGACTTTTTTACAGAAATTAAATAAGTTAAATAAATTACTTAATTATATAATATATTGGATATCATTATATTTCAGTTTATAAGTTAGGTAAAATATATTTGAACTTATAGTGCAAAAAATAATAGACGTACATTAACTAGGGTTGACTTGGTTGGTATATATGCCACCTTAAAATATGTGGTCTACTTTTGCATCTAGTAAAGGATAGCTATATTGTGTGCTTATAAGAAAATAGTTCATTGTCAAATATGCACATTTACCTAATTTTTTTATATTTACAAGCTGAAGTACCTAATTTATAAGTAGCTTGTAAAAATTGAATTCTTTAGAACCTGTTAGCATTTAATTTTTTCCACCTAGGACCTAGAACTATTTTTTTTTTCTTATAAAATCCTCCTTCCTATGAAAGAGAAAAAAAATAGTTCTAGGTCCTAGGTGAAAAAAATTAAATGCTAACAGGTTCTAAAGAATTCAAATTTTACAAGCTACTGATAAATTAGGTACTTCAGCTTGTAAATATAAAAAATTAGGAACACACATATATATAATTATATAACCATTCTTTAAAACAGATGATTATGGGTCTCCCATGTGGATGGTTTGGATTAGAAACCATGAGATGCTGATAATCTTAAACAGTGTCTATTTCCACAGATTAATAATTAATAATATAATCCCCTTTAATGCTCCTCCATATATAAAGAAGAAGAAGAAGCATAAAAAAAAAAAGATGGAATGTGGTAGATGTTATGCTGCTCCGAGTGCCTAGTGGAATGGACACTTTATTCCTTCCTTACCCACATCATCCCTCATTGTTCACCACTTCAACCTATCTCATACACACACATTTGATTTTTATTATTAACAATATGAAAGGAATCGCCCTTTTTATTCTTCTTTTTCTTGTGTGGCCTATCCTCACCCATAGATTTTTCTTCTCCCTTTTTTATCAGGAAAATATTCTTTCATCTTTTAACTTCATTTGGCCAAAATAATTATGGGGTTGATAATTAATTGTGAAATTTACTTTTTTAATTATAAAAATCATCTAACATCTTATACCACTAATTGCTACATAGGTTAGGCTCTATACTAAGAAAAACTCTCCGGAGATAATTTTCCACTAACTCTAGACTTTACTTAAAATTCCTTCTAGTCCTAAATATTAGTCAGCTTAACTTTTTTAAAGAAATTAATGAAGCTAAATAATTCACTTAATCATGTCATATATATTGTATTATTATATTATATATTAGTTTATAAGGTATGCAAAATAGTTTGGAGAAAAAATATTGATAAACATAAATACTTCATAGTAGTTTAATTAGCTTTTTTAATATTTTAAAAAAAATTAATTATTATTATATTTAAGATTTAAAAGAGTAAGAGTTAAGTGACGGCCCTATATTCTATTCAACCATTTGTTGAAACATGGGGCCCAGTAACCCAACGGACACTAAACACTCCTTTGTGAATGGTACAATGCGTGTGTAAGTTATGATAAAAAATAAAAATTCATATTGTTGGAAATAAATTTAGTCTTCCTTATTGTTTTATTTGCACATGTGTTATTTTATTGGAGGCAATATTATTCAAAGCAATAAATTTAGTCTTCGTTACTACATACCAAAGTTGAGCTACTTCAAATGTTACATTTGTTAGTTAATATGCTTCTATAATATTCATATGACATGTCTCAATTCAAAACATAAAATTTGAATTTAAGAAAAATGTGACTAATTAGATCAATAATGGGTTGGTTGTGTAAATAGGATTTGGTAACTTTTAAATAAGATAGTGGAGAGTACAAACTTCGAATATGAAAAAAAAAAACCAATGGAGTTGCATTTATTTAGATGCAACAATACTCAATCTAGATTAATCAACAATACCATATATTTATAATGAAAATCACACTAACTTGTTGCAATTTCAAGAGAATTAAATCATTAAATTTCCAACAAAGGAATTGCTCTATTATTCGATTGGGCTAGAATGGATATCATTTGTGTGTGTGCCGCGCGCGCAATATCAAAATTATTAAAGATTATGCAAGTTTTAATTTGCTCCAAAGTGGCTACTTCTGTCCAATTCTACTCTTATGTGAATGCATTATTGATCATCGAGAGAGTCTTAAGATCGCCTTCATTTATGTATTCATGCATTTGGGCGGAAACTAACATACGATAATAAGATAATAAGCACTTTTTTAATCCTAAATATAGCAGTCAGTGGAGGGATTTTCCTTGGTTCTCAAACATAAGAACTCAATCTATTTTATGTACAAATTTTATAATTTGAAATCCAAATTATCATGGTAAAAAAATCAAAATTATCTCAATTAATTGCACTTATTATAAAGGTTTTCAATACAAATTATTAAAAAGTTATTTTAGAAAACCAATACTCATTTCTTACAAATAGCTAATTTAACTTTTTTTAATCTATAAAAATTAGTTATCTAGCTCATGTATTTATGATAAGAGGAGTGTGACTATTGCATGTAAAGTAAACTCACGACAATAATTTAAACTTGAACTATAAACTTAAATTGTAGAATCATAAGAATTTATTTTTATTAATTTATAAGTATTAATATTATATAATAAAAACATAAAAATGACAATAATTTAATTTAAATATATTTTAAATATAAATAACTGAAATTAAATTCATTAACATTTGTAACTTATTATATATATCCAATAAAAAACTCTATATGAAGTTTATATATAAAGTCATTGGATAGTACTAAAACAAATAAAATTATATAAGTTTAAAAGTGAGTTTATACAATTTTATAAGGTAGAAACAAAAAAATGATAAAGTCAGTGTGTAAACTCGTAAATTTGAGTTTATGGCTAGTACCATTTTAAGTAAAAACTAATTCAAATTTTTTAAGCTAAAAACATAAAACAGTAGGTAAACTTGAAGAGTCAATTCGCGACTTTGATAACAATAATTATATATGAACTTTGCCTTAATTTCTGATTGAGAGGTTGGAAAATTAAGAAAGGGTAAGAAAAGGACAAAACAATTTAATTCTTTTTGAAGAAAAGAGTTGGGTACAAAGTAGAACTGTGTCCGTATTTGGAAGGACCACTGCAATAACAAGTGTATTATATGGCCTCTCCCACTATTCCAAAAGTGAAAAGCGAAACTGGCTAGCTCATGTAGAGTTGTCAAAACAATGACACACCCTCCCTACAGTCGTTTAAGGTTTTATTTTGTGTCCCATCTTGATATCAGACATATATAGGAAATTTCTGTATATGTTTGGATTAATGTTTGCAAGTAGTTGAATTTAATTTGTAAATTGAAATTGAGGTAGAAGGCAATTGGTCTAACATTATTTATCTTTGAATATGCCTTTATAAGTTTTTCTTTTATTTGATTAAGATTTTCTCCTTTAGGTTTATAATGTAAAGGGTTTTCAGTTTTTCTAATAAATACTCTTTTTGAGATTTGAACTTAGGTTATCCTCTTTTATGGGGTGATGCTAGTTTTTACCTTAACAAACAATTTGTTAGTGGGCTTCTCAATTTTTTAACTTAACTCTTCAGCTACTCAACACTTTGCAAACATATTAGAACTCATCAATTCATCGTTTAAGCTCATTATGAATTTGAACAGTCTATATTAAAATTTGCTATTTCAAATTTACTATTATTTTTCAAATATTTTCCCTAGCCTTTTAATTTCGATATGTATATAATTTAAGTTTAAAATAGAGATCCCTAATCTTAACTTGGGTTGCTAAAATTAACCACTCATCAGATCAAATTATGGGACACAATTAGACATTTTAAAATCTGATGAAATATCTAGACTACCCATTTGTAAATGAGAATTAATTTTAACTTCAATATTTATTCGAATTCAACCAAAATTTAACGAGTTACCCATAAGATCACAAAGAATCTAACCTTTGATTTTTTTTTTTGGGAGAATTTCAGAAAAATACCTCCCCAAATTCAAAAACCCTAAAAGGGATGTTAACATTTAAAAAAAACTAAGATACCATGGACCAAATTGGGGTTTTGAAATTTTGCTAATATGATCTGTGACCAACATAAAGTAGTGAAAATAATTACTCTTCTGGTGAAAACCATTACTCAAATAGTGAAAATCCCACCCTGTTCA
>JBAGKO010000001.1:11630661-11651988 GCA_037177275.1 Acacia concinna | reverse complement strand
ATAGAGATCCCTAATCTTAACTTGGGTTGCTAAAATTAACCACTCATCAGATCAAATTATGCGACATAATTAGACATTTTAAAATCTGGTGAAATATCTAGACTACCCCTTTGTAAATGTGAATTAATTTTAACTTCAATATTTATTCGAATTCAACCAAAATTTAACGAGTTCCCCATAAGATCACAAAGAATCTAACCTTTGATTTTTTTTTTGGGAGAATTTCAGAAAAATACCTCCCCAAATTCAAAAACCCTAAAAGAGATGTTAACATTTCAAAAAAACACTAAGGTACCATGGACTAAGTTGGGGTTTTGAAATTTTGCTAACATAAACCGTGACCAGTATAAAGTAGTGAAAATAATTACTCTTCTGGTGAAAATTATTACTCAAATAGTGAAAATCCGACATTGTTCACGTCACGGGTAAATTCTTCTCTTTCCTCTATCAGATGAACAGTGTCAATATCAGTGTCAAATTATGAACAGTGCCGTCATTAGAGGGGAGAGAGAAAGTGATCAGCACGAAGTAGCGAAAACCATTATTTTTCTTGTGAAAACTATTACTCAAATGGTGAAAATACACTACTGTTCACATTAGCGAATTTTGAGGGGGGAGAGAATGATTAACACAGATCAACATGGACTAACGAAATCCATTACTCTTCTTGTAAAAACCATTACTCATTTTGTGAAAATCACTACTATTCATGTCAGTAAATTTCAAAACCTCAATTTGATTTATGGTACCTTAATATCTTTTTGAAATGTTAACATCCCTTTTGGGTATTAGAATTTGGGGAGATATTTTTCTAGAATTCTCCCTTTTTTTTTAACCATGTAATTATTTTATGATAACAAAATCAATTATTTCAATATTATTTGATATATTATTGATTTCAGCTAGTCAAATTATTGTTTTGATTGTACCATTAAAAGAATCTGAGATTGGCAAAGGACGAATGATCAATTAAAGGGAAGTAAATAAGGGAAAAAGAATGATACGCAGGAAGGGAGACGTTGTAGATAATCTATACTGAGATCACCTCTCGACGTTCGGATTTCAAAGAGTGTAAGAAGCATGAACAAGATGAATTTGGGTGTAAATGTAATTTGACCCAATTTGTAAATTCCTCTTTGTTCTAGATTAAAGATTTGTTAAGTTTAGTTACTTAAATTAAAACTTGGGTAATTTAATTGTCCGTTACTAGGATTTATCCTAAATTGTGATTACCAACTCTTTTAAAAAATTAAATTTTGGTTTTAGAAAAAAATACAAATTCAAAACTTAAAATCTAGGGAGAATTCCATTTAAATATCTTTTGAAATTTAAAATATCAAATCAGTCATGTTACCCATAAAAGTAATGGGTTAACTCATAAGAATAATGAGATTCACAACTCAATTTTATAAAAAATTATTGATTTAACATTTTAAATTTTAGAAGGTATTTTAATGAAATTCTCCCTAAAATCTAGGTCATTTAAAAATAATTAAAATAGTTTATAAGCACAAGTATTCATAGTTGTAATAAGCACCAGAAACCAAACCTTCATGATATATTAGTTGAATACTTGAATTAACAATGAGTTCAACACAAATATGTCAGCTTGAATATAGCTATTTTTTATTATATTAATTAATACTTAATATCAACATTAAATTATATTCATTAATAGAAATATTATAAAGTATCATAAAAACACGTAGGACAAGGACATAATTTTACCAACTTGATAAAGAAAGAACGTTGGGTCATCCAAGATGTAATGAACGAAATTCCATTTTTACACATCTAATAAAGAACAACAGTAGTAAAGTATGACATTGGGTGAAATGTATTCAAGTGAGAAATAATGGGGAGAATATCAAATTAAATTACCAATAATATGGAGAATAACAAAAAAATACTATTTGAATTTCAAAATTTTAAATAAATGATTTTTTTATAAAAATGAGTTGTCAATTGTATTACAAGTTTAATTAATCCTACTCTTATAAATAACAAGATTGATTTGATATTTTAAAATTCAAGTGGTATTTAATTATCTTTCTTTCAAAATAATATAAAATTAAATAGTATCAAATTATTTCATGTTTTGTACATGAGATATGACGTTAATACTGTTATTCGTAATTTATAAATATCCTTAATGATTTACTTATATATTTTTTATACTATATAAAATAAATATGCTTAATGGCATTTCAAATACTAAATGTAGTACCTTATTGACGAGTTGGCATTGTTTATAAATGTAAGATATATTTCATATATTTATCAATTGTTTCAAATTAGTCTTACTGAGATTCTCTTAGAAGAATAATCAAGTATATGAATAAAGGAGATAATAAAGATGATTATAGACAAGAGGAATATGAAACCTGAAAAATAATATAAATTTGAATATCAAGTTATCTCGTGGCTTGTACCACATTAGTACTATTATTTGTAATTTGTAAATAACATGATATTATAGAAAAATAAGATACAAGAAAATACCAGTAGACCTTTAATATTCAAAATTTGTCTTGTTCCTTACAAGGGTGTTTTTATTAATAACCAGAGTGTGTAGTAATTGACAATTTATTTTAAGAAATCATTTATTTAAGATTTTAAAGTTTATGTGATATTTTTTTGTTATTTTCTCATTATACATATATATTGTATTATATATAAATAAATATGATAATGAATAGCACCCAAAATCTAAAAGCACACATCATAACCTTACGTTTTATTCCGTTCTGTATTATTGCAAACCAAACGTGCCCTTACTTGGCAGTGAGAAGGAAACCTATATTCCTGGCAGAAATATCCCTTTTGCCTTTTCCCATTCCACTCACTGATTTCAGCAAGAGAAGGGAGATGAGGGTCGTCGATGAGATAAAGCGGCCTCTTTCTGCTTTCCCTTTCTCTCTCCTTATATGAGCGAGTCTCTCTGACCAACCACGGAAAATCACTGCAAATTTTGGAAACTCTTGAGGTAAGCTCTGTTCCTCTGTTTCCACTTAACAGAAAAAAAGAAAAAATCACACCGCTCTCCGATCTCGAACGCCCTAGCCTTCTCTTTTGTTCTGCAATTCTTATCTGATTTAGGCTGTAGAGTTTCCGTTTCTCGCTGAAAGCTTTGATCTTTTTGATCTTGTCTTTGGGTTGTTCTACCCCTTGGTGCTGCTCGCCTGCTCCTTGGAGCAGATGTTGTTTGATTTTGGATGGGACGATTTTTCTGATTCTTGGCTTGCAGTTTGTAAATTTATTTAGTGAGTTTTCGTTTAAATTTGCAAGAACTGCTCCAATATAATTTGGTCGTCTTTATTTAGCTTTATCTTTTTTATAAGAAAATTGATGTATTATTACTTTAGTACCCACGTCATTTTACTTACTTTTAAAATGCGATCCGTTATTTTATTATAATTTGATTATATTCTCAACTAGAAACGATAGCCTAGTCTTAGAATTTCTGGCCTTCTCGGGTAGAGAGGCTAAAATGGGGTTATGCTACTGTATATGATATATTTATCTAAACGTTGGATGCATTTTTTTGGATTGTCTCTTTTGAAGATTTCATTCATTGGTGTTGTTCTTAAACTGTTTTGCTACATCTATGATTCAAGAGTTTTGTAGGTTAATTACTTGAGGCTAAGCTATGAAAAAGGTTTCGAAGACCAGCTGCAAGTCAGCATCACATAGGCTCTTTAAAGACAAGGCGAAGAATCGGGTTGATGATCTGCAATTGATGTTCATTGATCTGCAGTTTGCCAGGAAGGAAAGTCGGACAGTTGATGCTGCTGTTCTTGAGGAGCAGGTCCATCAGATGCTTCGTGAATGGAAGGCTGAGCTTAATGAGCCCTCTCCTGCTTCTTCTTTACAGCAAGTAAGCTAATATTTCTTCCAGAAGCTATGCATGTTTGTGGACATACTATTCCATTCACCATTGACACTTGTGAACCTGAACTGCAATGCAAATTGGTGATATTTTAATAAAAAGCGGGAAAACCGTGAATATGAATTGTAATTTTATTGTGACTGTAGGGTGGCAGTCTTGGATCATTCTCCACTGATATCTGTCGGTTGTTACACCTGTGTGAAGAAGAAGATGATGCCACTAGTCCATTAGCTGCCCCAAAGCCTGAGCCTAATGATCAGAGTCTGCAAGCTGGGGTTAATATGATATTTCAAGAGGTAAGCGGCTTTAGTTTTTTATGGACTAATATTCTTTTTCCATATGTGTGTGTGTGTGTGTGTGTGTGTGTGTGTGTGTGCGGATTGGCATTAGTTGTTTCAACTTGCAATGGTTTATTTATTGTAATTACATGTGTCTTTGTGCTTGTATATTTGCATGCGCACATATTAGCTTGAGTGATGGTTAAATTGTAGGTAATAAGTTATGCAAGATTCTTATGTTTGCTACATCATATGCTATGCCCTCAAGCATCTTGGTTTTGGTATACCAGCATAGACATGCAACTGAAGCGTTTACGGTTATACTATATATGTATGGAGGAAGATGACTGTGTTCATAGATGTCTATGCATTAATTTTTGTTTGTTCATATAGTGAAAAGTGAATCTTGGGGTATGTGGTAATACCAGAACATGGATAGATGATATTGAAAATATTAGGACTATTATCCATACTGTAGGATGGTTGGATAACTAATTAATATATGGGTATATATTAGTGTGATATGTGTTATTTATGTTAGGATAACATTATTATTAAGTTAGGCTGAACTATTTATGAAAATTGCTGCGTACTTTGTTTAGTTGGAGCTGAATTGGGAAATTGTTGTATCAACTTCTTATTTTTCCTTCTCTTTCTGAGATTTTCCTTCATTCATTCTTTCACCGAGAAATCTCTCCCCTTTTCTTTAACTGTTGTACTGGTCTTACATGAGCTTGGTGTTTGGGACCCTACATTTCAGCCACTTAGGTTTCATCGATCCCTGTTATCAGAAAACTTTGGCTTATCAAACCTCAGAAAGTTGTTTGAGAACACCATCTACTACGTGATGCTTGTTTGAATAACTACTGAAGAATGCTGTACCTTTGCTGGAACTCTTGGAGTTGTGTGTATTGCCCTTAGATTCATCACCTTAAAGCACTACTTTGAATAATCTGATGCAAAAGGAAGGCCTGTCAATGGAATCAGAAGCGCTTTCTACTCTTTGGCTTGATGTTAAAAGAATTTCATGCTTGTTTGGTTTCCTTCTATAGTTCTATACACCCCAATCTATAGTTCTATGGATCTATACTTTTTGGCTTGATGTCTTGTTCTAGTTTCTCTCAGAATTAGGGGGAAAATTGTTGTCAGCTGTAGCACCCATGCCATTTATATTACAGTTATTAAATCATATGTCTCACAAATTAAACGTTTAATCCTAAAGTCATGATATGACTCATGAGTTAGATGTTTATTTATGACTTGTGAATTGTTCCGGTGCTTAAGATATGGTGGAAAATCATGAGAATCTTGTGGAAAACATCTATAGAGCAGGTTCAAGTTTTATACTTTTATCATGGATGGCCAAACAATCAGAAGTGGGAACTACTTCAAACGGTGATGCAGTATAGCATCAACCACGGGGAGGGTGAGGGAAAATCACAAATTCGAAGAACAGGAAGCTTAAGAAAGTAGTGATAGTGGGCATGATGCCCCAATATGCATGGTGTTGCTTTCTATATTATACTGTTTTCTTTTTTGAATAAAACTGTAGAAACCAGAATAACGCTAAAGTGCTCCAAAAACTGTATAAAAATGGTAATATAAAATGTCCAGATCCTGCAAACTGTTTTTGGTCTGCACTGGTCATTGGCTTCATTACTGGTTCACCTGTTCAAACTTGATCTTTACTATAGTTGCTTAATTTTTGTTGATTTATCTGTATTTTTTTAGCAAAGTTGATTTGTCTGTATCGAATACTCATTGGGGAAACCTGCTTCTGTGTTTGGCCAAAATTTTTCAAGTATTCACAAAACTGTTTAGAAACAGGTTGAAATGATTTTGGCCTGCTGCAAAATGTAGTACATTTCACTTCGCTCAAATGTTTTGAAATTCTTTAGAAACACAAATATTAAAATGTATCCTTGAAATGCATTGAGCTCAATCAAATGGTTTCGTCTAGCATATTAATAAATTTTAGTGTAATCTTTTCATTTTTAAAATATAAAAATAAATGTATACCATATTGTATTTTTAAATTAGATTCTACTGTTATTTATTAAATTTTTCTGTGTAAATAAATTAATGCACGTTAATCTTGTGGGAATTCCCTTACCCTGGTTTGCAAAGCTTCCATATCCCTCCACCATATAATTTTGGAGGCAATAGACTTGCTTCTATGTACTGTGCAGCTTAATTTTGCTGTGAAACCATCTTCTAAGACCAAAGTTTAGAACATTATTTTCCTATATATTTTTGACCATTTATGGAGCAGGATGTTGAGTATTTTCTAATTGTAAACATTTCCCATAAGTCCATTTCTGTTAATATGCATTACATTTTAGTTCATTATTTCTACAATAACCCCTATAATTGTACTAAATTTATTGGCTTAACTGTAAACCAGGGTCAGCGGCAACATGATTTTCCCTTGGTTGATGAGAGCAAATTCACCTCTGGAGTTCGCAATGTTGCAGCTAATGATGTGGATGGAGCTGCAATAGAATATCATCCGTTTGACTTGCATCAAGACCTCAATCACAGTTTGTATACTGGTTTTTATGGGTCAGCGTTTTGTGAAGAGGATGCCATTCCCCATGTATCTAACTATCTCCCTAGCATCTGCCCTCCTCCTTCTGCTTTCTTAGGCCCAAAATGTGCACTTTGGGACTGTCCAAGGCCTGCTCAAGGGCTGGACTGGAGTCTAGACTATTGCAGTACCTTTCATGCTACTCTAGCATTGAATGAAGGGCCACCAGGAATGGCCCCGGTTCTGCGACCAGGAGGCATTGGCTTGAAGGACAATTTACTCTTTGCTGCTCTTAGTGCAAAGGCACAGGGAAAAGATGTTGGCATCCCTGAATGTGAGGGAGCAGCAACTGCAAAGTCTCCATGGAATGCGCCTGGTAATATAAACATGCTCTGTTATTTCTCTGGTTTATGCTTTATTTTGAAAAGTCTCCGATATGGAGGTTGACATTCAGGTCAAATAATAAAGGCCGACAATAGCATTCATATATATAATCAATTTCTTTTCAACTGTAGAGTTGTTCGATCTTTCTGTTCTTGAAGGTGAGACTATTAGGGAGTGGCTTTTCTTTGATAAGCCAAGAAGAGCTTTTGAGAGTGGAAACAGAAAGCAGAGATCACTGCCAGATTATAGTGGACGTGGTTGGCATGAATCTAGGAAGCAAGTGATGAATGAATTTGGAGGGCTGAAACGATCCTATTATATGGATCCACAACCACTGAACCATTTTGAGTGGCATCTTTATGAGTACGAGATTAGCAAGTGTGATGCATGTGCTTTGTATCGGTTGGAGTTAAAGCTTGTTGATGGGAAGAAGAACTCCAAGGCAAAAGTAAATAATGATTCAGTTGCTGATTTGCAGAAGCAAATGGGGAGGCTCTCTGCTGAGTTCCCTCCTGATAAAAAACAGTCTGTGAAAGTCAGGGCTAAACTCAATGCCAAGATTGGCATAAGTGGTGTCTATCCAGCATCTAACAGAGTGACTCCAGGAAACGGTACTTATGAGTATGGTTTGGCTGCACCATATGATTATCTAGTTGAGAATGCCGGTGATTATTACGTGACGTGATTCATCGTAGAAGGATGTACAACATGCTGCATTTAGCTTGGTTTAATATTTAAATAACAGCGTCATGTTGCCCCTCGACTCTCATTTGATCTTTCTGCCTTTTTCTTCTCTAGCAAGAAGAAGCCAAGGTCATTTTTTGCCTTGTCAAAGATATTGTGAATAGCTCATTCTCTCGCTGGACTGCTTGCATTAGAGGCTGCTGGATGGTGGATTCTAACCCTTGAAGATGATCACATCCCAGCAAAAAAAATTATGTATGCCATTATTATGATAGAAAATTGGTGAATGCTGGATGGAATTGAATCAGCACCACCAAAATGACATGTATTTGAGGCAGGGTTACTATAATACGGCAATTACTCTGTTATCCAGATTATATGCTAATTTAAGTCAGTTATAGTCGCCATTTTGAAGCTATTAGCTTCAGGACAACCTTTAATTGGGATGGATGGTACATATTATTGGCCATGTAATAAACCTTTTCTGCCCTTTTTGAGTAATTTTTATGACTCAAGAAGGGAATCTAACTTTGAAAGTTGGAATTGATGCCGTTGGTATGATCTACCTTGTGTCAGATGATAATCTCTGTTTTTTTTTTTTGTTGCAAGTCATGGTTGCATGGCCATAGCATTCTTTAGATTCTGCACAACTAAAATTATTTAATATAACCAATGGAATTATGTGTGTATTTAATGAGTAAAGGATATAGTTGAAACAAAAAGAGAGAATATTTATTTGAGACAGAATGGTATTGCCCTTGCAACGGAGGCCATGAGAAGGGATCCTACATAAGTAACATATGTTGTAGTATGACTTTGTATAATAACTTGATAGAACTATGTATTTTATGTCCATGATTGATGTAAATTTATGAACTCTCAAAACACTTCTATACTTTCACGCTACACTTGAAATGCTACTCTCCAGCAGTGTATATAAAATGCTACTCCATGTCTCCATTATGTCTTTATGTTTAAAAGAGTTAATATTGATTCTAAATATTAAATAAACTAGTCAAACATTTCCCAATTTGTTCCTCTTCATACTTTCTCAATAATAATTAAGGAGAAAAAAAATAAAAATTAAGAAAGATGATTAGAGTGTTAAAAAAAATGCATAGCATGTTAAGTAACTTTTTTTAATCTAACAAATTAGATATATATGTTAATATACTATCAAGAAGTACCGAGACTGGAACATCAAAAGCTTCAAGTTCAACACTACTATAAGACCTCTAGTAATTAAATAACTGGCGCAAGAAACTTGAAGGGGAGGAAAATTTTTCAGTTGAATTTTTTCAAAAAAAAATTGATTTAGTGGAATTATAAAATTTTAATAAAGAGATGAGTTAAGATTAAGGAGCAAATCACTAAGAGAACATGTCCTAACATTTATGATAATTCCAATAATTCTGTATTCAATGCTAAGTGATTTTTCATTTTTCAAAAATAAAGAACATAAATTATTTTCTATCCTCAATTAACATCTGTTATATTTTCTCATTCTATTATATTTTAAAATTCCACGGACCAACAACCTATGTTCACATATGAACCTGTCAAGAAGACGTTCATAAAAACAGGCAGCAAGCTCAATTATTGTGTCATGTTCTTGCACATTCAATTAATCTACACAATATAATAATATATATAGCAGTCTACCTAGGAACCAAATTTGTGCTTTCAGCCATGTTCTTGTACATTCTATTTAGTTTATTACACAATATATGTTTGGCAGTCTGCATAGGAACCAAACTTAGGTTCCCACAAATGCGTGAAACAGAAACAGACAGCTTAATGATTTACAAACAGGCAGAACAAGATATAGAGATGGAGGCAGTTCCTCCATCATTTGCCACCAAAACACAATTATTAGTTAGCATCCAAGCTAAGCCCCATCATCTTCCAAGTTGTTGACGCGTTCGCATTCGTCAATCCATTCACTGTATCTGCATTGTGCCAAAGACGATTCGTAAGTCACATTTTGGGCATATGCATGTGTGTGAGAGGGGAAAAAGGAGGTTTAAACAAATCGATGGCACTTACACATCTATTGGCTCGGACAAAGCTGCAAATACAAGAGCAAAACTGATTAATAACTCTATCAACGATGCATATCATCTCAGCAGATGCAACAATTGTAAGAGTCTAACGGTTTGAAGCTTGACTTAATCATTAAGCTATTCCATGCATCCCAAAACTATAGTAAACTTTGTTTACTTTTTCTTGCGTTCCACAAAGAGGTCCTGGGAAAATTAATACGCATGTACTGCCAAGCACCCTAAAACTGCTATCATAGACTTCTAAGAATAAATATATTGTTTGTCCACACTTTCAAAAATGTATTAACAGTGGTTGGTTAGGTAGAGTGACAAGCACCTGATACCCATCAAGCAAGGTCTTGGAATTTAGTTTTGTGAATGGAGAAAACCACACAACATAGTTTCTCACCCATCCCCAAACTATTCCAAGCAATATAATGCTCAAACATTTTCGTCAGACTCATTAGGACTTGTTTGGCAGACCAAATAGACATTGCAAAACAAGGAAGAAAGGAAATCTCTTCTGTCCCTTGATACCAAACAAGAACAGGGCCTCTGATCAACTAAGTACAACTTAGAAGAATTGCTGAGTCACTCAAAAAAGTAAACATTATCATAAATAAAAACTAAGCATATTCCGATACCAAGTGGCTTTGTTTATGTATTTCTAATGCCCTCATCAATTTGATTTAATCATTATTCACCAGCCATGTAGATAGAAAATCAAGGCCAACATTACACATAACTGTGAATTAATTATAAACTATTTCAATAAAATAAGTGTCTTCATTGCCAAAAAGTACAAATGTCAAATACGAGCGTGAAACATACCAGTGATGGTAGTACTAAAGCTCTCTTGGCATATCCGGCAAGAAGCTTCCCCTATGAGGTTTTTCATATCTCTGTCACAAGGCATTCCAAACATGAGAATATAAGTGAATATTTACAGGCCTATCTTGGACAAGATAAGCAAAAGGGTTTCAGAAACAAGTAGATTTGAAAAAAAAAAAAAACTTGACCAGCCCTTTACAAATAGTAAGAAAATGTTTACATGCGGCATTCGACACCAGAGCCATGATTGCAGAAGGGGCAGCTGAATACAGTGTCAAGCTTATCCATTCGTTTCTTTGGGGGTGGCTTTGCTCTTGATTTCCTCTTCCCCATAACTCAGATCCTACATTTCATATAAATGTGCGTGCCAAAAGTTTAAAATCAAAACCTCTATCAATATCACAATCTTGATAACAATAATAAAGGTTCCATGACTGATGTAAACAATCCACATGACAATTAAAAAATTACACCAACATTTCACGTTTATTTGCCAATTTTTATTTTTCATTTTTTTAAAAAATCAGATATTTATCACCTATATACACAGGATGGTCCAAATGATGGTCCTCCAATATCAAAATTTCAAGGTAAATCAATACAATATATAATAGAAAACCTTTACCAAGCTGTGTGATTGAGTGTGCTCAATTTTCAAATTCCACGCAATACAAGACGCCCAAATTCAGTTGATACAAAACAAAAACCTACGGTGGTAATAGAAGCCTCATAAGCAAATATAAGCACAATCAATATCCCTTTTCTACTTTACTCTTTCCAAAGCCAACTCATTGTTCTGAAACTATCCAACCGCGAACACGGAGCTACCCTCTGTATATTACTCATTAATCTCACCATGAATGTGATGAAAACATTTGAGAATTTTTGCTTAAACTAGTTCCAAAAATCAGTAGCATAAAGGTCTCAAGTTGCGCTCAAACTAATTGGATAGACCAGCAGGTAAATGGTCACATTTTCAAAATAGCTTTGCCATGCTCTCAAACAAAAAGAACTTTTTGAAAAATAAAGTTGTCCTTTCCTCAACTTGTTTCCCCAATTAAAAAAAAAAAAGGGAAACGGAAATCAAATCAAACCCTACTCAACAGAAAGTTCAAGCATCAGAAGCATAAAGAATATGGTTAAACAAATAAATCACAAGAAACAATCCAAATGTCAAAACAACAATCGGAAAGTAAAACTCGAAAGCAGCATTCTTTCTTGTGAAAGAATAATCACAAACGTAAAACCCAATCTCACAACTCAGACCTCTGGAAGACAGATCGATTGTAAGATAAATTAGAGCGAACGACGGAAAGACGAGCTCAATCATCGTACCTTGTGGATTTCCTGGTCGTCTCTGCCCAAAAGGGAGCTTCTTGTGTTGACGGTGGGAGTTCTATCTTCTGTGTGGCAAGGGGGCGTGGCAAGGATGAAGAATTTGGATTCTTTTTCTTTTCCCTTTAACTTGTGAGGATCTTTTTTCCACTTAACCAAAAAAGAAAAAAAGATAGCTAAGGGACTAGGACGACCACGACAGCAACAAAGCTTTTAGCTAGTGCACTGTGAATGGGCTATTTGGCTCGAATAAAGATACTATGCTCCATCACAAACCATATATTTTGATGGATTAATTATTAACAGAGATCTACTGACCCAAAAAAAAAAAATTATTAACAGAGATCTTGAGTGCTGGCTTCATTTCTCCATCTTTTTTAAAAGATTTTATACTATTTGACCAACCCTCCTCTCATGATCTTTCATTATTTTCTTTTTAAAAAGTGTCACTCAAAGTTGTTAGTGTATATGAGCATTCTAAATTGAATTTATTCTTTATTGTATGACATCATATCTATCTCAACATCCTCTTCTTGGTTATATTCACTTCATGTTATATATTGTCCTTTTAAAACCCAACATTCACTTCCGTATAATATTGCTAATTTTATAGTAACAGGATATAACTTTCTTTTTACCATACTAAGGGTATTTTCTGTCACACATTCCTTTTATACCATTTATCATATCATATTAGAATTATTGAAATCACTAGTTATAACTCAAAGTTGGAAAAACAAGGGATAAAAAATTTTGCTTCTTAGGTTACTATTTATCCGGCTCTTAAATTTAACTAACTTTAAAAAATTATAACTAATTCTAGAAAAATCGAAATGTGGTTATTTCAAATTCATTAGAAAACTCTTTCATTGATTTTTAAAGGAAAAATAATCTCATACGAAGTACATTGATAGCATATCAATGGATGTGTGTAGGCCTTCAAAAATACACTGTTCATATGACATTTCCCAATTTTTCATGATTTTTGGCCCAACTTTGGGAAGGCGTAGCTTTATCTACAAAACTCCAAATGACGTGATCTATTCTCCATTTGCAGCTAAAAATACCCTCTAATAGCATGCAAATGCTCATGGTCAAATTCAACCATTTGCTTAAACTCCAACCCAATTGTATATCTGAAATAGTCGAAAACTAAGAGCTAAAACACCATAAACACAATGCCATACCATTTTTCCATTTCCTCTCAATGCTCATACCATTCAGACAGCATAACAACTATATAAAAGCATATGCCCATAATTACAATAGGTCACAGTAGCATATAATATCAATCCAGAATTTCAGTATCACAACATATACATATATACAATCATCCAGAAGCAACACAGGGGACAAATTAAACATGCTTTATCTTTTTCTTTTCCTTGCCTCCTGAAGTTCCTTCACCTGAATTGTGGAGAGGGTAAGGTTTGTGGAGAAACCTCAGTAGCAAAACAACAAATAACAATGTGATGTAATACAAGTCATGCAATATGCAATACTCATAACTACTCATCTAGTATCCTCTCTTTCGACACTCACCTTGTATAGAGAGCATACATATGACTCTATCTCTATCACATAACTAAGGCATAAAATCAAGGAGTCATACATTTCATAAAGCTCATACATGCTTGCTCAACCACAACATAGTAAAACAAGGCATAACACATAGTAGACAAGCAAAGCAATTATAAGTTATGGTTATAAGTTCTAGCTACCGGTTACTTCTGGACAATGCAAGTGATTCTTTTTGTTTCTGGAGATACTGGGAGACTCCTCTGATATGCTTAAACATAACACAATGTCAAGTCATTAATGTATGGACCCTTTCCCTTTACATAAAAGGTCCGGAATATATTTGTCCTTTAACCAACTTCAGAAACCAATTCTATACAATTTTTGCCTCTGAATCCATTTACGATATTCACATTACCAAAATCACACTCTTCCACTATGAATACCCTTGACTGAACACAATGGAACTATCAAACCCATGAAAAGACCACCCTAGGAGTCTTGGCTAAGACACACATGTTACTCAAGGCAAGAATTCAATGCAAAATTAAGCTCACACACCAATTTCTAACCTTTTTCAACCCTTTTGAACATCAAGCAAAACCAAATCCTCCCTCTCCTAACTTGGCCGAAACATGGACAGTATTTCCACCCCTTGAAATGCTTCCAAAACCGTGGAGAAGAGAGGAAAATTGAAATAAGATATAGGTTAGAACATATCTTAATCGAATGATCGATCGATGTAGCTAAATTTGCCTATGAATTCTGAGAAGAAAGGTCGAGTTTCCAAACAACTAGAGCTTCTCCAAAGGTCCCAAAAACCGTTGAAGTTAATTTAAGAAAAAACATCTATTTTTCAAAGCCTGACCCAAGAGCAAAAGGGCTGAAATCATTTTAAACATTTTTTTCCAATATCGTTTAAAGAAATAAAATTAGTAAATTACAACAATTAAAATTCTAATTTAACACATAAATTGTGTTAACATAAAGTCTGAATTTTACATAGTATGCAAGTATAAAACAAACAAACGACATAATTTAAGGTACACCATTGTCATACGTCAATAAACTACAAATATAAATAACATATACAAAACATAAAAGAACCAAACACTATCACTAAATAATATGAGGATGACTATCATTTTTGTCTTCTTCACTATCATCAAGCTTAATGACATTTGAGCTTGGTGTTGTGGTGTGTCTGGTCACTCTGGTGTCTGTAGTCACTTGGTAGTCCGTGTGAGTGTGTGACTATGTGTGGTGTGTGGACTTGTGGTGTGGCACTGGGTGTATATTCACTATTGTCTTGTTGGGTAATGGACTAATGGCTTAATAGGTTAGAGTTTTTGTCAAAATAAATTATGCAAAGTATAAAACACACACACACACACACACACTTATATTAAGAGGGCCTAAAAGGGCTAGCCCTTATAGGTCCGATTCCATTTTTTCAACTTCCAAAATATAAGCTTGGCTCTTGACTTAAAAAGACTTAAAAAAGGCTGGCTCGACTGGTTTGACCCGTTTTCTTGACTCTAATGAAACCTATTACTTATCATGTTCATGTTTGGCGGGACAAAGATATGAAGAAACTTATTGGCGAAGCTAAATGAAATATCTGAATTAAAATTATTTTGAATTTTGAAATTTAAAACAACTTAAATACATTTATTGGGAAATTAAAAGTCACAATTTTTATTGTTTTCCTTGCAAATGCGCAACTCGATGAATAAATTGGAGAAAATAATATAATCTAAGTAGAACAATATTTCTTACTAAGTCGTGAAATGGTCCTGATTTAGTTAATCCTTTTTTTTTTTTAGCAAACCTGATTTAGTTAATCCTAATAATAGAAATGGGGGCTGATGATTTTTATTTTTAATTTACCAAGTTGAGTATATGGTACTAAAAACCGAATCATACCGATTTTAGTAAAAAAAGAAAAAAAACAATAAAAATACTTATATATTTCTTTGATTTTTATTTTATTTATAAAATTTTAAAAATATATCAATATATTGTCCCCTATTTTATTATTATAAATTATACGTATATAATTTTTTAATTTTTATATCTAAATATAGTGTTATTTTATTATTGCCAATTAAATTATAATATTATAATATTTTAATGTGACCAATTCAACCCGGTCCAACCCGATTGAACCCTTTGAACAGAGATCCATGCCGTGACCGGTTTATTACCCAATCCGATTTTTTGTATCTTGGTTTTGACAGAGGCCCCCCAAAACAGAAACATGAAAAATATCAAGAAAAAAGGAATTGGCGTGTATGTAGCTACTGCCTCAGCACTCTGTTAGAGCTGAAGAGAAAGTTCTCCTCACCAGCAACAGTGGGATTCAGTCGCCCTGCTGCCCATCCATTATTGGTCAGTCGAGCGGGATCCCCCGTCACTCGGCTTCCCTCAACTTGCCTTTCAAATTCCGATAGACCTTTAGCCTTCCTTTCTTTCCTTCTCTTCCTCTCCTCATCTCGTTCTTTCCTCAGCCAACTTTCCACTGTTCTCTGCGCATTCAACACCAATCGGCCACAATCAGTAATTTATTCCTCAAATTGCATTTCTTGGTTTACACCATGATCTCCTCCCCCACATCCACACCCCTTTATATCCAGCTCATCAGCTCATAAAGTCTCATGCGACTCAGCATTGGGTAATCTACATTCACCCTACTTATTCACCAAAGAAATTTAACTGAATTTTAAGAAATGAACTAACCATCAGAGACAATTTGCTAATGTCTTTGACTTTATCGATAGGCATTGCTAATTGCAGCTTTCCATGAGCTACATAAACCTGGTAAACAATGAAATCAGCAAGTCTTTTGTTATATCATGATTCATGAGCATTGCATAAAAGGATTCAAAAATGGAACTTAAGACATACTATGTGCGTAGGCCAGTTCTCGAGACCGTCAAATATATGTGTTGCATAGATAATTGTAGCACCCCTCTCAACACATTCCTTTCGTAGAAATTTCAGAAGATCAGCCCTTGCTAGAACATCAAGATCCACTGTTATCTCATCAAGAAGAAGAACCTACAAAAACAAGGATCGACATTATATATTTGTACAATGATGCCCCAAATATACGAGTTGTCCTGTATTCAACTAGCATGGTGGTAAAAGATGAGGCCACAACAGTTTCCCTAATGGCAGAGCATTATAATCAAACCTTGAATGGCTTGAGCAGACCCATGCAAATTTGAACTCTTCTTCTTTGACCATCAGACACTTTATGCATCCTCCAGGAAAGATTGATATCTAGTACCTGGAATATTGAAAATCCGCAAGGAAAATTAGGCAATGGTTTTCCAAAGAGAACAACAGATGTTTTTTTTTTTTTTTTTTGGTGTGGGGGAAGAAGCCATCTCAGACATGAGCTCAATCCGGGTGGCATAACAATAGAAATAACTTAGCATCTATATAAATAGCAGAATCGGGAAATCCTTTTGGGCAACATTAAGTCTTACTTTTATGCGCTAAATTTTGCAGCCTGCCATTTTCTTAGGGAGGGATTATCATTCTGTGGCAAACAAACAATCCACTCTGGGCTTACAAGCAACACGTTGTGTGGTTCATTCTGGGGAAAGCAGACCAGGACATGTTGACTGACAATTTGACAGTGAATCTAACGTGATCCAGTTGAACCAGTTAATTTTCTATCAGTATCAGTATGCTTCAATCTCCACAAAATTGCTAAAAAGTTAGTTTACAAATTTTAAAAATCCCAAACTAAGTCCCAAGTGGTTTTGAAGAAAATTAAAATGTCATAGAACTAATTAAAATTATTACTTTTTTTCCCCACTAGCACAAATAAGCTATTTGTCCAATAAACAACAAACCACTGATTTTGTCCTATCTATACTCTTCTACAAGTCAGTTTTTATCTCTATCCATGGAAAGACCAAAAAACAAAAAAAGAAAGATCAAAGAATTAATAGTAAATTTTAGCAAATTCAGAAAAAGCAACACCAAAGATTGTTTACACAGGGTTGCATCTGCGTGAAGGGTGGCTTCTCTTAAAAAACTTCCAAGGTAAGCAGTTGCACAGATTGTGCCAATAGTGTATAGTTAATTAAATTCATCATACCTTGATTAGCTCTGCCCTTCTTCCAGGATCAATTCCACCCACCCCAAATATCAATTTCTCTGCAGAAACATCCATTTGTATTGGGACCTCAAACCCTGCAAAAGCAACATCTCGTCTCCACTGACCAAAATATAAAAAATAAATAAAAGGTCATAATCTTAGTATGCATGAGTAATAAAGTGAAAGTAAACTACTGAATTATAATAATAAAACTAATTTTTTCATTCTCCCTCCCGACGTCAAACTGTTTCAAGACTGTTGCTGCCTATCCACAATCAACGGATGTTATGTTGATATACATAGCAAATGCAAGGTTTAGTTGGATGTGGCTTTCATCAATTCTTGTAGGATATTAAAGACCTATTGCCTTAATCTACATGCTAAATAACATAAATTGGACAGTAATGATTTCTTGACGAAGAGGAACTAGCTCTGCACAATCTAAACTAAGCTTTCAAGATGGATATTGTGAAACATGTATCCAAAACAAATGAAGAAAATATCACATTAGTTAATTTTTCCACATTTGTTGATTGATCCTCATCCTTGTAAATATAAATCTTAATTGTCTCTTCAAACTCTTTTCTTGAAGTAAAAGGACAAAGATAAAGATATTATTGCACCAACCTCTCCACCAAGATAACACAGATCACCAGAAGATACTAAAGAGGAGTCGTGGAAAGCCGATCTTCCAAGCACACGAACCATGTCTGGTTCCACCATGTACTTCCCTCCTAAGATCTTAAGTATGGTGGTCTTGCCTGTGAAGCAGAAACTACCATCAGCAAATACTTCAGATTTAATATTGAAGATTCAAATGCCAAGTGCTAACTGAGAGAAAGTACGTAAAGAGGACTAGAAAATGGAGAAAATGTTGGAAGAACAAACACAACATATTAGTCAATTTGTTTGTTCCATCCCGTAAACAACCGAATCTAATGCAGAAACAAGTTCCCCTTTAGTGTAGGTTAAATCATGCTAAGACCAAACACAACATATTGGTTAATTTGTTGGGACTTTCAATTATAATTAGAGTAAAAGATTAAGTTAAGAACATATAAGAGAGTAAAAACCAGGATGGAAGTTTTCTTTTCGTTCTTTCAAATCTGCGCTAACAAACGAGGAAGTTAAAATCTGCTACCAAACTTCCGGCTAAATGACTGTACAACGTATGTATCTCAATAGATCGAGCTTCAAATAATGAAGCCTCTCGTAGCATAGAAATCCAGAAATGACAATATAGTTGATAGTTAGAGAAGATATAAAAGCAGAACGAACCAGCGCCATTAGATCCGACCAGAAGGCAGCGATCACCGGAATTGAGGGCGAGAGAGAAATCTTGGATGAGAGGGGTGGAACCCAGTGGAGGATGGCCGTCGATGCCAGGATACGTGAACTTCAGATCATTAATCTTGATCGTTGGCCCTGAATTGCCATCAGAACCCATTCTTTGTTTCCCTCTTTCAGAGGAGAATGGTTTCGCTTTCTGATTTTCTAATTTTCCCTGTTTGAGGCCAGCGTGCGTTTCCTGACCGTAGGAGCGTTGGCTTAAGAAATAAGACCAAAAAAAAATTTCTACTTTACTGTTTGCTATAGACTTATAAAAATAAGTAATTTATATCAATAAGTTATTTTTTTTATAAGTAAAAAAAAGTGACTTCTCAAAAGAAGTAACTTTCTCTCTCTCATAAGTAACTTTTTTATTCCCAAACCAAATATAAGTAACTTTTTTTACTTCCAATAAGTAACTTTTTTACTTACAATCAAAACACAATTGATTTGTTATAAGTTACTTATCAAAAACCACATAAGCTAAATAAATTAATTTTCATAAGTCACAATTAAACGGACTCTAAAATACATCTTACTGACTACCCACCACCCATATGATTTTTAAAAAAAAAACTAAAAAGGTCAAATGATGGTGCAAAGGAATGTAGAAAAAAATATGCGAAAATGGCAATAAAGTTCTAAGGATTAAGCATATTGGTAAAAAAGTTTCACAAAAAAATTTACTACCTAAGAGATCTTAAAAGACTTTATGATAATAAAAGTCTAAAAAATGACAACAAAAGGAAAACACATTCTTCGTCATTCGTGTTTGATTCTTTACTCTCACTCATAGAAAAAAAGAGAAAAACTAAGCAAAAAAGACAAGGTGTGTCCTAAGGCAAACATCTCCCCTCATAATCTCATGTGGAAAGCTTAAACTTTTCAACTTTCATCTACTCTCTTAGAGGCTATAAGTTGATTTCCTTTTTTTTTTTTTTTTAATGTGGGGGTGGTGGATTAAGGATGAAGGGTTTCATGAAAGGTTAGAGCTTGGGTTAATTTGTAGAATATGTACTCTAACCCAAGTAAGTAATGGAAATACTTTGTGAAAGGCATCATCCTGAGTACTGAACTTGGGGCTTCATTGTATTTGGGTAGGGTTGTGACAAACTGTGCTATGTTTTTAAGTGACCAGGAATGAATGTGATGAATATATGTTTACTTTAAATTGCTAATACAATGTAAAAACCGTGTTGTTAAAACCAACCGTTGTAGTTGTTGATAAGGCTGTTATATTTGTTAATACATATTTAGGTATGGTTGTGACAATATATGCTCTAGTTTTTGGTATGGTAATAGAGGGAATGCTATATTTTAAAGTGACAACGAATGAATGTGATGAATGTATATTTACTTTAAATTGTTGATACAATGTAAAAAAACTTGTTAAAACTAATAATTATAGTTGTTAATAAAGTTGTTACAGTTGTTAATACATATTTAGGTAGGGTTTTGACAATTTGTGCTTTATTTTTTGGTATGATAACAGAGGGAATGTTGTGTTTTAAAGTGGCAATGAATGAATATGATGAATGTATGTTTACTTTAAATTGCCGATACAATAAAACGTGTTGTTAAAACCAACAGTTGTAGTTGTTAATAAGCATGTTACAGTTGTTAATAATATTGGATGTTGCAAATTGTTATTAAAGATGGCTAGTACATCAGGAAGAATTTATTTTGTTTCTTCCATGTGGGAGAAAAGTTTTTTAATGGTGGAGAAGATGAAAGTCGATATATTAGTGGTTTGGTGAGAACAAAATGCATAAAGGAAGACACAAGCTATGAGGAGTTTTGAAGAATTATATCATCTATAATTAAGAAAGAAATTAATGAAATTTGTGTGAAATTCACATCGACCTTTGAAATTTGGTGTAAGTATTGCATAGACATTAACAACTAGCTATATTTCATATTTGGATGTTTTATGATAGCAAGTTATATAATCATACTGTACTTTATGCATTGTCAATGTAAGCTCATATAGTTGTCAAACTAGGCACATACAGTTGTCAATGTATAAATTGTCAGAACAAAAACAAACAATTATTAACTTTTGGAAAAGGGAATATAAACTCGTTTAAAGGAAAATATATTGTCAAAATGGGTATACAAAGTTGACAAAACATATACATAGGCTTGCCAATGTAGCCTGATGGAGTTGTCAAAATCTCCAGGTGGAGTTGTCAAAATCTCCTGATGGAGTTGTTTTACCTAGAAGGGCATGTTCTCCTTTAATTACTTATAAGCACATTGTTAAAACAAGCATACAGAATTGTCAAAACATGCACATTGGTTCGTCAATAGGGGTGAAAACAGGTCAGACAGCTTGTCAGAGGCATACGGCTTAGCCTATAAAAAGCATGTCTAGCCTGTTAGTCTAATAGGCCAAG
>JBAGKO010000001.1:11594377-11611023 GCA_037177275.1 Acacia concinna | reverse complement strand
AATTAGCTTAGTTAGTAATTAGGTAATTACTTAGGAATGCCAAATAATAGCTCCTTGAGAGAAGAACGACTGGTTGCACATTATACTGCATAATTAGGTGCAATCATCTGATGATCGGAAAAGCGACTAGATCTAGGCTCGATCAGGGTAGGAGGTCTTGTTATTTAGTAAAGGAAGGGTATAAATGGTTGATATCAAATAGTCCTAGGTCTAGCAATGCTTCACTGGTGCAACATCATAGAAGAGATTTCAATTTGTAAAATCAAAGTTGGAAACTAAAAGTCCCCTATAAAATCCAAACTTTATGTGGAGAGTGCTTTCAAATGCTATACCTTCAATGAGTAATCTGAAAAGGAGAGATTGTGCTGAAAAGGAGTAATCTGAAAAGTTAAACTTGTGTCATATTTGTAAAAATAATTCCAAAAATGTCAATCATATTTTTCTGGAATGCAATTGGGCAATAAGGGTATGGCATGAAAGCAATATGTCAATAATGATTGATTTAATGCAGGAACATGATTTCAACTCCTGGCTTGTTAAACTCTTTTCCTGTCCTTCGCTGTGTGAATTTGATAAAGCCTAAATTGCTTCTAATTTGTGGCAAATATGGAAAGGTAGATGTCCCTCCTTGTATCAAAATATAAATCCTAATCCTACCTTTGCATTCACCCAAGTAAGGAAGCTTCTATCTGAATTTTGGAATGAAAATAAATGGACACTCTCTACAGGAGTACAAAAGAGATCGTTTGAGGAAGTGAGGGCTACCAATGGAAAATGCCAGGCTCCTAAAGGTAACTCATTAATGATTAAGGGCCTGTTTGCTTCCAGTGGTGGCCAGTGTTTTTGGGCTTTGGCTTTAAAAATAAGGAGTTTATGGGATTGTAGTGTTTGGTAGCTACTTATGATAATAAGTAACTTATTTTCATAAGCCAAGAAAAGTGACTTATGAAAATAAGTCGATTTTTCTATCTTTAATAAGTCGCTTTTTTATCTCAAATCCAAACACAAGTAACTTATTCTACCCCTAATAAGTCACTTTTTCTACCCCCAATTCAAACAAAATTGACTTTTCTTAAGTTACTTATTTTTATAAGTTCCTTATCATAAACCACTTGTAAAAATAAGTCACTTCTGATAGGTCACAACCAAACTAGCCCTAATATTGAGTGTGCTTATCTCAATAGCTCTAGTAAGGTAACAATTGCATTTGTGTTGCGTGATTCTAATGGATTTATGTTAGATGGTAAAGCACAAGAAGTGAGGGCATCATTTGTTATACCGGCTAAGGCTTTGGCTATGCTCAATGCTTTGCATTATGTTCATTATAACAATCTTGATAGTGTAACTAGTGAGTCTGATTGCCATCATATTATTAATTGTGTTTCTAGACATTATGAACCTCCATATTGGGATACTTTAAATGTTATTGAAAATATCCTTTTTATAAGGAATTTATGTAGAATCCTACACTGCAGATGGATTGGTAGCTGACTGGGTTGCTAGTGCCTTGCGGAATGGATCATGCCCATTTGATTGGGTTTTAAGACCACTAGCTAGATTACAAGATATTTTGAATACAGATATGGATAAGTGTAATGGAATTTCTGAAGTAGGATAATATTTTGTCTTTAGTTTGTTTATGTTTCTATATGAACTTTATACTATAGTTATTTTGAATTTGGAATGAAATCCCTTTTCTAGAAAAAAAACCAAAAAACAAATTGAGAATTTAGATAAACGACATCAATAACATGTTTTTCAATTTCATATTCCAAAAACAAACACTTATGCCAAGTTTAATTTTGAGGACATGGTCAATAACAATATTGTATCTTGATTAACAACATGAGGATTTAGATTAGCTACTTTAGTATTTCCTGTCCCAAATTATAAGAGACAACCATCACACTTACTCTATCCCAAAATATAAGAAACATTTGAAAATGTCTTGTGTTTTAATTTTTTTTTTTCAGTTTTGCCCTTATTTAATACCAATGTATTAGTGTTTATGTTAACTATAAAAATTATCATTCTCAAGGAAAAAAGAGATGGGGTAGGGGAGAGAGTGGTGGACATATTTCTTAGTTTTGAATAATTTTGAATTGTATTTATTGAGAATATTCTAATTTTAGATGGTAGACATATTTCTTTTGAATTAGATTGATAATTTGGACTAATTGATGCTTTATTTGCAAACTTTAGGTTGTCAATTGAATTATTAATTGAGTTTTCATTATTAATTTAATTGTCAATTGATTTTATCTTCTTGATTGTTTGATTGAGTTGGTTAATTATGTAGTTGTTTAATTAGACAATTATAAACCTAAATTCTAAAATTAATTTGAAATTATGTGATTGGTTTTAATGAGTTTAACTCTTAGTCCATTATGATTTTTTCTACTGGATTAAGTGTTATGGAACTTGAAGGTTTCCCATCTTTCAATTAGCTAGGTAATTAAATTCTGTTAATTTAACTATTATATTGAACTCCCTTTAGTCTAATTAATTGATTTAGGCGAAGAAAGATAACTCTATATGTATCCTAAGTTGATTCCTTCACCATAACTAAATCGAATCTCACTTTTTAATTTGATTTCTTTACTTAAGATTTTCATTTTCTCTTTTCATTAAAAATCAAAATCACACAAAACTGCATCTTCATTAATATAAATTATTTAATCTCATTCCCATAAAGGATTTAGGGTGCGTTTGGATTAGCTTTTTCATAATAGCTTTTGGAGAATGACTTTTTCACAATAACTTTTGTGGAAACCTAGGCTTTAATAAAATGAGAGTATTTGGCTAAATGTTATTAGAATAACTTTTTCAGTGTCAAATGACAAAAAGAACATTAGCTTTTGAAATAATTACATGTAAGGTTTATGATGTAATATTAATTATTTTGACATCAAAATTTCATAATAAATATCAAAATTTTAATAGATTAGATTACAATATGAAAATTACAACATTAGTCCATAATATTTAATGATAAAAAATAGGTACAAATATATTTATTAAAAAAAGTGCTAGTCCTAATATCAACTCCTGTGGTAGCCACTGTCGAGAACAGGAGAGTTAATTCATCCTGGAATTAGAGACCTTGACCTCTAAATTTTTCATACACTGGAACTTCCTATACATTTATCATTTATGACCAAATATGTTAACAAATCCTCAAAAGCATGTTGATTTGAAAAAAAAATATGATACAACGGTTAAATTAAAATGTTACGCTTATTTTCCTCTCCCACCAATCATTAGCAGCTGTAAATGTTATTATCATTATCCCATCCATAATTCAAACCAAACAACAACGATTATCTATTATGTGAACAAATCATTCAAACAAAGCAATGTGCAAGAAAATCACGAGCTACATATATTCTAATTTGGGGTTCTAATTGAAGTCGGGCCGCGACAACTTAGTGTAGTTGGATTCTTTAATAAAACACATAAATTTCTTTTTTTCATTTTCTAATTTGGTTTTGTTAGCAAATCTACATATTTATTCCATTGCATGTATTATGTAGATAACAATTTTTATTACAACACTTAAATTTGTTTTGTTCTTTTTCTAATTTTTAGGAGAAATCAATAACCCAAAATATTTAGGAGGAGAAAAAATGTGTATGAGGATAAAGTATACTTGCTCTCTTCATTACAGTTCTCATTGAATGTTCAAGCAACCAAGAACTTAAAAGTCATACAATTAAGTCTATGTTATTAGTGAGAATTAGTTTTAAAACTCAGTCAATTAGTTATGCTTAGCTGTCAAGTTGTTATAGCAATTTCATTACATGTGTTGCATGTTAAGACTCTGAAAGTCTATATATATACATTAGTCCAAATCAATGAGAATTGAGTATTTTTTTGTGATTCAGATCACTGCTTCTCGAGCTGGTACTTGTTTGTTCATCCATAAAAATGAGCAAGGTATCATCTACTTACTAGTATATGTTGATGATTTGGTATTATCTGGATCAAATGAGCTTAGTATTCAGCATCTAATTCAGGAGAAGAGTGCTACATTTTCTCTTAAAGATCTTAGTGACCTCTCTTATTTTTTAGGCATTTAGTTTCACAGAAACCCCTCTAAAATTCTACTCACTCAAAGAAAATATATTCATGATTTACTTGCAAAAACACAGATGCCAGACTCAAATGCAAATGCCACTTCGATGGCTACAAATGTTGCTTTTCACAACACTGATTAGTCCTCCATTTTTAGATCCAAAATTATATAAAAGTGTGGTTGGATCTCTACCATATATATGCAATACCAGACCTGATGTAGCAAACACTGTAAATAAACTAAGTCAATTTATGTAAGAGCCAACTGAAAAACAATGGCAATATGTAAAGCGTCTCTTGCGTTACTTAAATGGCACTAGTACCTATGTGTTAGAGCTAACCTTTCACCCAAGAGGGGGTGAATTGGATGATAGTAAAATTTAACCTTAAAATAAATTCAGTGCAAATAAGAGAAGGAGAAGATGATACTAATACCACACTTTATATTGGTTTGGTCCAAATTCACCACCTATGTCCAATTACTCGATTATCCTTCGAGTTTCCACTAATCTCCAAGATTCGAATGGGCTCTTGACACCTCAGTACAGATTCTTACATACACTTCAACTCAAGAGGCATTCCCCCTTGTAATGTGTAATCTGATCCCCAACTCAAGGTCCCACTACCTTGAGTCAAACATAACAAGTGTTTTTGAACTTGGATAGAAGTACTCTCTCACAAAGTAGATGAAAAAAATAAACACTGAAGCTTTGAGAAGAAATTAATACATAATTAATGTAACAATCTCTCAATTAAATTCTATCACACTTTTTCTTTTCTATATCTCTTCAATCTTATCTCTTGTATCCTTTTGTATTGTAGACATAAATGCCTTGGCTATTTAGATTGTCTGAATAGTTGATAATTGATGAAATTCATTGATAGCCGTTGAGAGAGATTCATAAATATGTTGGAAGTAGGTAAGTATTCGTTGTTGTAGCTTTGATATATCCGTTGTATGCTGTAATAAATTTCTCTTTGAAAATGATGAAGTATTCGTTGAGAAGAGAGATAAATTGCTTTGGAGAATTCTACCAACTTCGCGCCAAAAATTAATTGCGTCTGACACAAATGCATGGCTTGTCTAATAAGCACTCCTTACATGATTTGAAGTTTAATATATGTGCTAAAACATAAAGGAGTAAGTTTAAACAGGTTATTACTCAATAGGCATCAATGTAGATCATATAAGAATCAGTATAAGATTTGATGCTATGATGCTCTATTTTGATGTTCTCTGGAAATCTCCAATAACCTTGAGGTTTTGAGACAACCACGAGGTTAGCATGAATCACTCGCTAAAATGATCCTACTCGATTACCAAATCAAATGAGTATCTTTAATAAAAGACATTAATAGAGTATAAAGACCTTCCTCGGATTCTTGAAGATATAAATACCTCGAGGTTAGCATGAATTACTTGCTGAAAAGAACAATGCAAAGTTAATACAAATATTTCAAATAGTAGATACAAGTCACCCTCGAGGCTAGCATGAATTCCTTGAGGTTAACCTTGAGATTTCAAATTTTCAAAGAACAATGCAAAGTTAATCGAGGATGTGAGAAATAATCAAGTATAAAAATCTTCCTTTGAGGAGATAGATACTTTAAGATAGAAACCTCGAGGTTTTGAAAATATAGAAAGTTAATCAAGTATGAGAGGGTTAATCGAGTAATCCTTTTCTTTGAAGAACATAGAAACCTTGAGGTTTCAAAAATTCATGAAGTTAACCGAGTATGTGAAGATTAATCGAGTAATTCTTTTCTTGAAGAAAATGGAAACCTTGAGGTTTCAAAAATTTCAAGGACTTAATCGAGTATAACATAATTAATCAAGTAATCTTTTTCTTGAAGAAAATGGAAACCTTAAGGTTTGAGACCAAACCTTGAGGTTTTGAAATTTTCATAAAGACCGTAGAGCAATCAAAAGATAATTGGAAGAATTTATACTTACAACCCTCGAGGTTGTGTAATTCACTCGAGAAAATCTTCCTCTTGCAATGTCCATCAAGTAATATAAAGTTTTAGAAAGTTAATATAGAGGATAAAAAGTTTCTTTCAATCCTCGAATAACTCATTAATCCTCAAGTAAACACAAGTTTCAAAAGTACTATAGGTTTTCTTCCAAGCTTGCTTGAGTAGTGAGTTTACTCTTGATTCTTGCTAAATTTCTAAATTTGCTTTAAAACCTCCAACCTTGAGTAAAGTGAAAAATTGATTCAGACAACAAGTTTAGATTTCTCTTGCTGTTATAGCAAGTTTGACCAAACCTCAAGGTTTGACTGCAAACCTTGGTAATCAAACCTTTGATTTTTAAAATCTAAAAATCCTTTTCTTTTCACATCTTTTTAATACGGAAGTTTGGTTATCATAGAATACATAGGATCTAACATAGTGTAGTTATGGTTTTTCTGGACAACAACCTCTTATTATGTTTGAATGTTCTTATAAGATAACTTGAGTCAAGAAGTGGAGCAAGGCCAGGGTCTAGAGGATGAGGATGTCTTGGAGTTGGCTCTGGGTCCTAACCATAATGGTTGGTTTAGGAGTATTGGTTATGGAGTCAGCAAAAAGAAATACCTGAGAAGCGAAAGAAGCCAACTAAGCAACATGATGAAAAGATTACGACACTGAAGGCCATAACCAAGAAGCTCCAAGTGCAATTTAAAGAATAACAATAGATAATTAATTAGGATGTCCTCTGAGATGAAGCAGAGAAGCAGCTGGCTGTGGTGCCAAACCACACCCTAAGTGCCAAAGATGACTGCACAATTTCTTTGCATGTCCTACATTAGGTGGTAATTACTTTAAGTAATGTGTTTCCAGTACTTACTAGGAGGTTGCAGGATGTCATTTTCACTGAAGAAGACCCGCTACGACACGAATACATTAAAATGATAACCTTTGATGAAGGGGTCTATGATGTAGACGATGTTGCTAAGGCCGTCTCTCAGGGGTCAGTGAAAAAAGTTTTCACATCCGATATGGCTTCCTCTACTTTGATTGACCTTTATAATCGGTATGTCGTATACTACTAATCAATATTTAGCTAAATATAACATTTATATATACATTGTTGACAAAAATATTTTTCTTTGTTATCAGATTTCTTTAAAAAGAATCAGTGGCCTGCAACAACCTCCAGGACACATTCTTCTTTCTAGACCACAATGGGTACTCTAGTGTACTCTACGAAGGGACCTCTAAGCCCGAATTTATGGAGAGAAAAGTGAGGGACCTAGCTAATATTATCATTACCAAGGCACATGATAATAGGGACATTATTTTCTTGGCGTCTTATTGCAAGGGGTAAATATATATAGTTTTTTCTTGATAAATATGCATGTATGTTTTCTTATTAGTGTTTTTATACAAGGGTCATTGGATGCTTATCGTGTTGAATCCCTTCAAGCAGAGGATTTGGTTTTTTAATCCTATACACGGGAACCTAGAGAATTGACCACATATGATCGAGGGTTTCAATAAGTAAGTTCACTTAGCTAGTAACATTTGCTTTAATTCCTACGTTACAGTAGTTTGCTAGCAATTTCTTATTGAAATATATGGCATAGTGGTTTGTTTTTATGCTATCACCAAGGGCCTCTACTGCTCCCCATTAACTGTAAAAGGTGTTTCTTCTACTATGAAGTAGAAGCTAGTTAAGGTAGTAATTCACCACAAGACTACCATTTTTTGCGTTAGAATTTTTGTGAATTGATTTATCCAAACTAGAGGCTGATACATTCACTGTTTAATTTACTTATAGTGTTTGATGTAGTCAATTGGTAGCAATTGTCATGGGCAGTGTTCATGAAATACATTAAGGACATAGTTACCTATTCACCCAGCTTCATAATTGACTAAACGGTACGTGTATATATATATTCACACATGTAGATGATATATGTGTTAGTTTAACTTATATTAAAAGTACAAAGTCATATTATTTTTAATTTATTATTTTTACATGCAGTACTTTGGTGATGTCTATTGTGACATATATTTGAACTGACAAATTGAAGAGCTCGTGGAAGAGTTGGTAATAACAATTTATTTGCAATGGGTGGCATCCTAACTTAAACAGATAATTAGATTGCTGTGTGTATATATACACTAGTTTACAAGATGTGTCGTACGTTTATGTTCTTTATTTTTTTTATAGTTTTATGCATGGCTAAGTTGATGATGATCTTATCTAAAATTTAATTTTGGTATAGTTCCATTCTTATTTTTTGTAAGTAAATATTATGATCTATATATATGGCAAATCTTTATATAAATAATGGATCTATATGCTTATGCTTTGCTTAATGTGCTGTTTTAATTTACATTCAATTTAATATACATGGGGCACAACAAATGAGTCCTTGATTTTGAAAAATTGGGTCAAAATACTTTGTGGTTATTTACAAAAAACCGTCATCTATGAATATATATGGCAGTCTGTAAAACATAATTGTCATATGTATTATTTATATATACTACGGTTTAAATCATAACCGTCATATGTATGCAAATTGTACATGACAGTTCTAATTGAACAACCATAATATATTGGGACAAATATGTGGCAATTCATATAGTTAAAATGGTGGTCCATACAATAAAAGAAACTGCATGATAAATCATAATTTTACATAATTAATTGTGGCAATTTTAGGTTAATTAGAGGGCAATTTCTAGGGTTAAATAAGATTTTGAGCATTAATTGTGATTAAATGTGCATTAGAGGTATTTTGGTCATTTTAGATCAAGAAGTTGATAAAAATGTTACCTTTAATATTCTGATAAGGGTTTCATTGGAAATATTTTTCTAGAATTTAAATGTGGTGAAAATGGGAAAAAAAAAGGACCTTATAAGTGCAAATAAGTGAAAGTTGTTCAAAGAAGGCAAGAGAGGCTAAAGTGCAATTATTTAAAATATTTTTGGCTTAGAAATAGAAGAAGATGGGGTCAATAAGTGTAATTTTTGCAAAAGTTCCTAAATTAATTTTCACAAAAGTTGTTCAAAGAAGGCAAGAGGGGCCAAAATGAACAATATACATCGACAATCACCCATACAACTTCAAATCACCAAGAATAAAAAATAGAGAATATGTTTTGAAGTTACCAATGGCTTTCTCAGCTTGTACTTCCCAAAACTGAACAGCCACTCTCTTTCCCTCTTGATTTTCTCCTTGCTAACCATGAATACAATAGTGCATAACAAATTATGAGAGCTCCTGCATAAAGAAAAAAGAAGAAATTGAAGGTTTAAGCCTCAAACTCACATTGGTTTCCTTTGGATTTATTCTCTTCTCTTTCCATTCTCTTTACGTTCCTCACTTCAGCTCCCTCTTTCTTTCCCTTATTTTTTCCAAGTATGGACAATAATATGGGCAACTTATGCCCTTTCAATTTGTTTTAACTCATGATAATCGCATATGCCTAATTGAATTAAGTAATCAACTTTAATTCTCGTCCATATGTTTCATAAATATCCCTTTCCTTTTTAAATTTTTATGACAAGACCTTCCAATTTGACCTTCCCATTTTTCCCTTGAGATCATATTTTGTCTTATCTTTTTATCCTTGATTGTGCCACAAATTACAACCATGCCATTACATTTATGAAATTTTGGATTTTTGGACAGAATTTTTACCCAACTTTAAAAATTCATATCTAATTGCACATACATTCAATTGAAATGATTCTAAAGCCCAAATTTTCCTTATTGAGTTTATTTTTAGGAAAAAATATTTACTTAGATCAATTAGAATCAGAAAATTCTCAAGAAATTCATGTTTGTACATTGCTCCAGAAATCAGAATATTTTACTGGGCAAATTTCAAAAATTCATATCTCTTAGTATATCCATCTAAATCTCACAAATGATATATCAAATTAAATCTTGAATGTCTAATTTTAGACTGGAAAGTTTCATGATTTTTTAATATCATTTGGTTATCCAAAATATTACCACAACTTGGTTGCCTCCACAACAATTTTCCTGAAAATTCACCAAAATTCCATCTGTATTGAAATGGTTGTTTACTAGATTTCCATATAGGAAATTTTTGGGGTGTTATAGATAGGGTTTAGATACCATCAAATGTGGGAGGACAATGTCAAGCCAAATCCTTATGCACATAAGAGATGGAGTGAGGACCTACTTGGGTAAAAAGTCACTTTGGTCTTCACTAGCAGTTTCATGTGGTCCTTTAGAATTTCCCACATTATGGTAATCATCACCATTCCCCATAGGGGTCTTTTCTCATACCCTCTTTCCGTTATCCTTCTCAAACTTCTTAAGTTGCTTATCTCCAGCATCTACTACTACTTGCCTCACCTTCTTGCATAAAAGAAGTCTTATCAAAGGGAGTTGTTGTTATTGTTGTTGTAGCTAAAAAAGTAGGTGTAGAGGCCTACTAGTCCTCAAACAGTACGATGAGTCTGAGTCATCTCCTCCCTATCTAAGGATGCAACCCACGATATAAGAAGTGAGTAGACAAACCAAACACAACATAAACAATTAAACAGAGAATCTATGTGGAATATTTTATATTTCCAATATATCAGTGCATGTAACATAATTCATTGAATTGTTGGCTTTGATACCAATTTGTAAAATAATTTCCATATAACCATAATTATCATGAATTTCATCAAATCATCATTCATCCATATCATGGTTATGAAAATGCATTAAAAATTTATAATGTAGTAATATGATATAAAAGTTTAAAACTTCATTTTTTTTAAAGACTATCATAGTTAAAAGAACATAACTCCTTGATAGGAATTCAAGCACATAATTGGACTTTGGACTTTTCAAAACCCTTAATAGACTTTCATCCTTGAGTCCAACCCTTTAACTAAATAATTTATCGTCACATATCAAAATATTTAAATCAAGACAAGATGTGGATCCACAAGTTTAACACACAATCCTAAGGCCTCTAGGCCACTCAAAAGCATCAAGGGTTATCCAATCATATAGAAATAAAAAGTATCTAGCTAATGCATTTAATATTCAAAATAAACTAGACTATGCAAAATGAGTCCTAACGTGGAAATATACAATAATCCAGTATAACCAAAAGTATGGAAGTACCACTCTTAGCAAAAGTAGCTTAAGCTTCTAGAGTTTTCCATGATGAACCCACACGAGAACTATCATTTAGAAAAAAATGTTAAATCAACAAGTGAGACAAAGGCCTCAACAACCAACAATCCATCTTATTGGGCATATGAGTAAGTGCTTATAAGGTATAGAGTGGGACAATTATAACTCAGTACTACCTCTATTTCATATTATAAGAAACATTTAACCATATTTTGCGGTTCGAAGTAGCAGTTAAGAACAATAAGTATGTTAAAATTGTGATCATTTTTTACTAAAGTACCATTGTTTATGAGGACATAGGGAATAAGAGAGAGAATTAGTAAATCATTATAATAAAGAGTGTTGTAGAAGAGTGAGAATAATATATATAGTATAAGTAACAATAATAAATATGATTGTCTAAGAGAGAGAATATGTGGTGTTAATATATTGAGATTAAACATGATGATTAAATAAGGATAAAATAGGAAAGTAAGAAGTAGTAAAAAAGCATCCTCGATGGCCAAAAAAAATCTCTAAATGTTTTTATACTATGAAATGAAGATTGTGTGTTGGTTTTGTTTCTTATATTATGAAACAATGGGAGTAACATTTATAAAAAAATTTTAAATAATTACATGTATATATGTAATGCCTTACTCTAGGGACATCTAATTAAGGTATTATATGAATTGTGAACCACTAATGTCCCATTCAAAAACCCAAGAAGCTAAAATTTTACAAAAAATATTTTTGATAAACTTAATAGTTCAAATTTTATAAAATATTTTTTAAAAGCTTGAAAATTCATAACTAACTAACTAATTAACTTTCATGTCTAAACTCAGTGGTTCAAATTCCTTGTTAAATCGTTTTATCAAAGTAAGACCTCAATTATTATTTTCTATTTCGATTAATCGTTCACATTCATTGTTTCACAACTTTATTTATATCTACTTAACCAAAGCTAATAATCTACCCATCATTTTTAGAATATATAACTTGTATATTTGGCATGTAAATATCTTAGGGCATACTTTATATATTGTCCAAGCTTTTAAACAAATACTACTTCTCAAACAGGCTTTAACATATGCTATCAATTACGTATAAATATAAGTTGCTATTACTGCGAATGAAACTTACCTTCAAGCTACCATAACCTTAGATGTCCTCCTTATGGAGGGTATTTACATGCCAAAATATTTATGCACACATACACATAAATAAACACACACACACACACACACACATAATATTTTAAGTAAATAGGGCTAAACATATAGCCAATATTTAAACAAAATAGTAGTTTACAACTCCTACAACTCCAACATTCTTCAAGCTTCACCAACCACAATGTCCTTGTCCAAGTTCCTGCTCTTGTTGTAGGTCATGGAAGAAAGGGTTGATATTTTGAGAAAAACAAAATTATTCATATTAATCATACAATATCATAGCTAAGCATGCAAAACAAGCCATAGAGAATAACACCTTACAATACTCTATCATCAAATGATGCTCATACATCATACAGATAACCTAGCCAATTGCATTCACAATTAAGTGAATAATAAACTAGCCCACATTTCTAAGGCAAATAATCTCATGCAAGGAAATTTACATGTTCTCATGCACAATAAACATAATGGCATAAACAAACATGCAACAATCGATACATAATTACATAAAGGTAAACAAGTTACTATCTATCATGCTTCCTTCCAATTTACCTTCTACCTGCTTCTCCCTTTAATAATTCCTGGGAGGGTTTGGGCCTTATATCAAATCCTATCATATATATATAAGTAATGGTAGATTAATACTTATACTGTTCACAATTTAGAAAATAGCTAACCCTTCTTATAATCCCTAATTTAGACACAATCTAGCATTCCTAACTTTCAATTAACTTTGAAAAATTATAACTTAATCTAGAAAACTACAATTGAAGTGGTCTAAATATGTATATAAAGCTCTTTCAATCCTGTTTAGAGATAATATAACATACAACATCAAATCACGAACATCATTTATTCTAACATGAATACTATTTTTTCATTTTATATATTAGCTTCCTCATGAGTTAGAGCATAGACTCTTCCCTAAGCTTAAGGTATCTTTATGGGCAATCACTGGTAAAATGTCCTAACTTCTGACAATTATGACAAACTAATTGTCTTATAGGGACATTGGACAACCTTCTCGGATGTTGTGGCTTGCCACAATTCCTAGATCTTATTTTCATTAGGAATATTTGATTGTTACGACTATCTGGCCAATATGACTTCTTTTTATTTTCTCTAGGTTTGAACCCTAGGTTCCTTCACTTCTAGGAACAATTATCATTGCTAGATGTACTATTAATATTGGTAACTCTATTTGAATATAAATTCAAAAAGTTGGTCTCTAGGTCTTGCATTCCCCATTGCCTCATGGTTCACCGCATCAAGAGTTGGCAATCTCTGACAACAATTGCCACTTTCTTGACATTTGGGGATCAAACTTTCCTCAAAATTAGGGGTTGCTGTTGGTAAAAACAAGAGACCCACGTCTGCAGATTCTCAGTTTCAACAACATGCACAACCACATATTTATATATATGACACTCCATATATTGTGGTTATTGGAAACACCGCTATATATAAAAAGGTAGGAATTGAATTGATGCCCGATCTTGACTTATATGACATTTTTTAGAAAACAAAGCCATATATGGGTGACACATATATGGCGGTTTTTTTAAAAAAATTCTCATATAGAAAGAGGAGAAATTTAAGTTGACATTTCATCTTGACATTCATGATGGTTTGTTAAAAGAACGCCATATATAAAAATAAATATATGGCGGTTTTTTAAAAATTTTCATATATAGAAAGTATATATGATGGTTTTAATTAACAACCATCATATATATGTATTTATAAACAGGACCTGAACCTTATTTGCAAAATATCAACTGGCAACTTCTTTTTCACACTCTCGTCAAATGTCCTCTCCCACTATTTTCTAGCGTCCTTATCTTCATTTCCCTTTCCACTGTTGTTGAAATCGTGATTCTCTTCCTTTTGTTGTCTATGAACCTGCCATTTGTCGATGGATGATTTTGCATTGTGTTCTACGTAAGCTGTTCTTCAAATCTCTGCTTGCAGTTATGAATCAAATAAAAGTGAGAACTTTCTTCCCCTAAGTCTACTTTCTTTTACATAATAATTAGTTTACTATTGAAATGTTTAAATAGATCGTGGGTTTTGTATTGTTTGAATAAAATCAGAACTTTTTCTTTTCATTCTTGCTCTATTCTTTGTTATACATAATCTTGTCTCTCTGATCTGCTGCAATAATGATTGATCTTATTGCTCTGGTGTTTTTAATATGGGGTTTATGGTCCTTATTTGATTAGCTATTGACTATCGCTCAATGCTTGTTTTCTTTGAGATCTGCAGAAATTATATTATCATATAATAATGCTCACTTATCAATAGATTGTTTGTTCTTTACTATCTGTCAGAGAATTAAAAAATAATGAATGGATCTTGTAGCTAGGATTTCTAAAAGAAATTCTTCCATTTCTTTCAGCTGTAATAAACTACGACATACTGATGCTTGCTTGATTGAACTGGAATGTCACCTTCCAGGCTATCAAGATGTGATTGCACCAAATAATGTAGTATAGGGTACAACCAATTGTTCTTCTTGAGAAGCGCTTTATTAGTAAAATCCTAGAATCTAGCTTTCAATATAGACATGATGAAATAGATAAGAAAAATTGGGGGTTTTCAAATGATTCTTTAGGTGCAAAAGTAAACATAAAATTGTATTTTTGGTAATCACAAAATATGAACGAATGTTTTGGATAAAAGGGGAAAATGATGAAATAGTCTCTTGATGATGAAAACTTAGCTATCCTTACTCTTAAAAAATATTTGGGAGTCTCAAAATCTCTAAGTCCAAGGAAAAAAACCCCAAGTAATTACTTGGGTCCAATGTCTTAGTTAATGGAAAATTTCACTTTAATCAAAGTTAATTCAACATCTCCTAGCACATTGTTAAAAACCACTTAAAGTGTAAAAGGATGGATGATGCAATATCCTCAGATTGTCAGTCAACAATCTAAGGATGCCATGCATATAGATAAATCATCAATAATCACTGATAAATCAACTGAACACAAGGTTTCAAGATATATATATAATCATCCAATGATAACAACAACGAATCTAAATGCATTACAGAGTCTAAACTTAGAATTTACAATCATAAAATCAAGCCTTCACAAATATGCAGAAATTCCTAAATCTAGGTAAATCTAACATAAAGTGAAATACAAGCTTAGACTAGAAAACTACTTCCCTATTAGGTCCAATAAGCTCAAGTTTTATCTTCAATCACTAAGAGGCTAGGAAATTAGCCTCTCATGTCTTCAAATTGCCCACAATTGCTAAAACAGAGAGAAGCCATGAAAGACACTGAACTGAGTTGAAAAGATCAAGATGAAGGTGATGAGGATGATTTAGATGGTCTTGGATGGAAGAAGATGATTGGAAATGGGAAAAATGAAGGTTTTTGGCTATAGATGCAAGAGAGAGTTGAGAGAAAATGGTGGGTGGTTCTTGACTACAAATATGAAGAATCATGACCTTTTTATGTGGTGGTTGCTCCCCTTTAAGTATGGTGTGTAAAAACCCTATTCCAAAATGCGTAGTTTACTAAGGGAGCTAAGGGCACGACCTTAGATGTCCAAATCGCGACCTAGGGAGATAGAGAGCACTTTTGTCTTGACTTAGCTTCCAAAACGCATAGTTCCACTAAAGGGCTTCCACGTCGCGACCTCAACAATCCAAATCGCGACTTGGGGAGACAGAACACTCTAATATGTGCTATAGCCTTTAGAATTTGGTGGCTCCATCAATGCTCCATCCTGGGTCTTTAGTTATTCTCCAATTGCCTGAAAATCATAACAAAGAGCTTTGTAAAGACCAACTAAGCAATTACAAGTAAGGAGAGAAAATTGACCATTTTTACCCTTAAAACAACAATATGTAATGCATGAACCCATGTAATCCAAAAGCTATGAGTGCAATGCATAATGAGGACAAAAGTGTTGCAATTCATTAGAAAACTCTTCAGAAAACCATGTAAAGATAAGTTTATATCATTGCCCAAGCAAAATTAGGTAATTAAATTAATCAAGATATATGTCTGTGTGCGCGCGCCCTTAATTATCTCAATCTGGTTTAATTTCTCCATTGATCTTTGTCATATTTATTAACTTTATTTGGCATTTAGAAATATATATATATATATATAATGTCCCTATGTTCTGATATATTAAATGCCATAGCTTAATGATGTGGGGAAGATCAATGTGGAAACTAGCAGAGAAATTAATTAACTTAAATTAATTTCTTCCTATTATTATACTGTGAACTACTTTGTTACATTTTTTAAATTATATATATTCATGCTTAGCTTATATATAGATTATTA
>JBAGKO010000001.1:11570261-11580795 GCA_037177275.1 Acacia concinna | reverse complement strand
CTGTTGAGTTTTAGTTATTCTCTTTTTAGTTTTAGTCATTTTGTTTTAGTCATTATCTACTTAGTTTTAATCATTCTTTGTTGAGTTTTTGTCATCGCCCCTCATTTGTCCTTTCCGAAATTTGAGTCACTTTTCTGAGTTTCTCATGTTTCCAGGGTATTTATTTGTCTTTCTCCCTAAGAAAAATCCTAGTACTTTATACCAAAAAAAAAGAATAAGATTAGAGGTAGAATTTAGCTACAGAATTTAATGATTTCTTCATCAAATAAATTGCCACTAGTTAATTCATGATAGAATTATATTACCAATTAATTCACTGTTTTTAAGTATATATCTCCCCTAGGCAAATGTTCTCAATTATTACAAACAAACACGAAGCTTATATGGATGAATATACTATTAATCATTGAGTTAATATAAATAGGGAGATGGATCACCTGAGATGCGAAGATTTGCAGTGAAGAGTGCCAATAGAAGTAGAGAAGGTAACAAGGCCCTCATTCTGTCTTTGGTTTGGGAGAAAGAAGCCATGATGTGTTTAGTAAAGATACAAGTATGCACAATGGCTCTGATGTTTGTTGATGGAGAGAGAGCTCTTCTTATATATAGCTAGAGAGCCATAGGAGCTTAATTGTTACTCCCCAGCTGCTTTATATATAAGATATGTTCTATTTGACGAGATGATATTGGTTATGAATATAAGATATAGTTTTTATATTTGTCAATTTTTCTTAAATGTACCCTTATTAATATTGCTTCATTAACAATAATCGAGGAGGAGAGGGAAGAAGTGAATTGAGGAATTAAGATGTTAGGGTGTTTTGAAAAATACATGTTATATTGATTAACTTAATTAAATTTTTTTAATTTAATCAAATTAGGTAATTATATACTCCCTCTAACTCTAAATATATGACCCACTTGACTTTTTTTTAAGAGATTAAGAAAAATAAATAAGTTGCTTAATCATATCATATATCATTATATTATATTATATTATATTATATTATATTATATTACATTATATTATATTATATTATATATCAGTTTATAAGTTATATAATATAGTTTGAAGAAAAATGAAAAATATAAATGCTTTAAAGTAATGCCATTAACTTTTTTAAAATTCTCTAAAAAAAATCAACTAGTATTATACTCCCTTTGGTCATAAATATTAAATCCAATTGATTTTTTAAAGAGATTAGGTAAAGTAAATAAGTTATTTAAACATATCATATATTGTGTCTCATTATATTATATATCAATACATAAGTTAAATAAAATAGTTTGAGGAAAAAATAATAAATTTAAATACTTTTAAGTAATTTAATTAGTTTTGTTAAGATTCTTTTAAAAAGTCAACTAGATATTATATTATATTTAGAACGGATGTAGTACTTAGGATAGGAAGTACTCCCTCTCCTAATTATAAGATCCAGTTAACTTTTTTTTAGAAAATTCTAATAAAGTTAATTATATTACTTTAAGATATTAAAAGTTATCATTTTTCTTCAAACTATATTGTTTGACTTATGAATTAATATGTAATATAATAAAACACAACATATGATATGATTAAATAATATAATTAGCTTTTTTTAAAATTTTTTATAATTATTAGAACCAGAGGGAATAGTATTATAATAAGATTCCGATGAGTATTAATAAGGGCAAGTGGCAATTTTCTCATCAATTTGCAATAGCAGTCCACGTGCGTTGTCTGGCTTCATCAGGAATCAATCACGTGGTTGGCTTCATCAATAATCCGCCCCTATTATTGTCAACCCTACGATATTTCCGTATTGTTGCGGCCACATGTAAGGTCTTCAAAAATAATAAGAAATATTTCAATTTCATTAGATCAAGGTACATAAATGATTGGAAAAATATCTTAAAAAAAAGGATAATTGAATTATTTAAATTTTAAATTAGGTGGTTAAATTCAATAAATTATAAATCAGATCGTGTTTCATAAAAATAAGATTATTCAATAATTTTAACTTATTACCCTTAATTTGTTTTCAACTTAGTAATGAATAGTCCTATGTGTAACTTATGTGCCACTCATCCATCTCTATCATCTTAATTTTTTTTCTAAAATTATGGACTCTTTAATTTCTCTCTCATCTACAAAACTTTTCTAAAAACTCTCCCGCCACGAGCTGCGCCACTTTTTCCTTCACATTTTTGTCCTGTAATGCAAATACTTTTACAAAATTTTATTGTAAATACTCGATTTTATGCGGCTCTTTTACATAAAGTCTTTTTATTTAGATCTCACTGCAATTTTCTTAAAATTAATCTTCAAGGTCTAAGGATTTAAATCAAATTTTTGTCCTTTAATGCATGCAAATATTTTAACACCTAGATGGGTTCGAATTATCAAACTTTCACATCTCAAGATTAATGTTTCAGATCATATTTATTCATATTGCAGCTATAATAAATTAGATAAATATGTTCGTATTCGAATTGTTTTACTATCATAGAACAATGAGCTTACAGCTATGTAAAATTAGCTATATATGTTCGTCTTCAAACTGATTTAGTTGGGTTTATTATCATATAACCAATCATTGTTATTATGATGAAATGGCTTCTGTGTTCATCTTTCAAGTTTGTTTGTATTTTCATTTGTCCTTTTTTTTTTTTTTTCTTCCTTTCAATATTGAGGTCTATTATAATATATTGCATCATGATTTTAATTTGTTAGTTAGTACTCTAATAAGCCACTTCAAATTAAATAAATATTTTTTGTTTAATATTATACGGACAAATTAAAAAAGAAACTAACAAATAACTTAGATTATATTAAAGTAAAATTTAATGATATTCTACTTATTAAAATATGTGATAAAATTTTAAAAATAAAATAATACAAAATTAGAGAATAGAGACAATAAGTTGATATTTTAAAAATAAATAGTTCCAATTGTTAGCATAAAAAGTAGTGATAATTGGTGTTTTCTTTTTTGGCCAAAGGTGATTATTTATTATTAATAGTTCGATATATTATGTACGCACATGATTATCTATTTCTATAATAGTTGGCTTCGAGGCTTATAAAAGCAGCCGGCGGCAGCGTGCCTGCTTGATGGAAAGAAATAAAAATTTTGTGAAAATATATTTAAATCTAGAAAGCTTATCAAAATTATTTAAATGGCCAATTTTTATTGTAAGAAAAAACTCTAAGTTAAGTAAAATTAAATAAATATTTTTCATAAATTATCTTATCATTGTTTTTTTTTTTTTGAAAACAACTAGTTCAAATAAAGTACCGTAACGTTTTTCTTTATTTTTTAAGAATATGACTTTAAGTACTTAACCTTAGATTCTTAAGTTGATTATGCCCAAAGAAACCAAAACATGGGAATCTTTATACATTATTTATTATGTCAAAAAACTCTTATTATTAATAGTTTAAAAGGCTTATGGTGAAAAAAATACACATAATTTTTTCCAACATGCCTTCAACATATGAGCTTACAAAATAAGTGTAAAAGTGCTCATTAACTGTGAGTTTGACTTTTATCACTGTTAATGCTGAGTTGGGCGATGACCGGGTAAAGAGAGCAATTTGACTAGGCAAGGTTCAATATAGTACACGTATTGCGTGTGTGTGTGTGTGTTTTTCTCGTCCCTGTAGCATTGTTGATCATATTAATTGGTTCTAGATAATTAAGAAGATTACATGGAAGTCTATCATCTTCACTCTAAGCTGTTATAGGACCGATTACCCCCATTGCAAGAAAACCAAACTCTAAAATGAGGTTCATTGCAGAGATTGTGCCTCTCGGACGTAACCAACTCCAGCTCATCTCGGGCCATCGATAATCTATGGACACTACTACAAAACTTTCTAGGTTGTTTTTTTTTTGTTTATATATATATATATATGGTAGTTTTAACCGTCATATATTTTCTGGCTTTATATTTATATATGGAAATTTAACAATTGTTATATATTATTCTCCATATATGACTGTTTTCCATTAAAAACAGCCATGTGTGTGTCACTTGTATATGACAATTTTTTTGGAGCAACTGCATTATATATGTATATATAATGGTTGTTTACAAACAACAACCAAGTATTTCATGTGGTTCAAACACAAGAACTGCCAGAATTTTGATAGGCAAAAAATTTATATCCTAAGACTCCGAAAGTGTATAGGCCGTATCAAATACTAAAGAATGAGTAAGATATCGTTCTCACGAGAACTCGGCACCGACAATGTAATTGAGCACTGACTTTACACTTTTACTTAAATTGAGTCAACACAAACTGAATAAATGCTAACTAAAAGAAAAGAAAATCAAATTTAACAAGAGTAAGAGTGACACTAGATCTAAGTAGTGACTTGAATTATTATAGCTTTCATAATTTCTTAGTGTCTAATTTCTCCCATTAATTGTATTTAAAATAATATTTGCTAGTCTAGAATTCTAAATTACCTAAGAGTGTCTTTCGATTCACTAAAATGTATTCAAATTATGTTAATCCCTAATTCCTTAGGTGACTAGTACTTAATTGGATTAATTGAAGTACAAGCCTAATCAAACTATGTAGGGTTGGTAGATATATGTCTATCCTACAAGCAAATTAAGTATAGAAACATAATCCTACACAATTTAATTGAAGGTCTATTCTAAATTTCCTATGTCTAGGCTCCTTTAGAATACCAAAATAATCCCAATCAGATGCCTTGTTTCATGATAATTAATCACACAATTAAATCAACAAATATAATATTAAATTAATTAGTGACAAAAATTATCCTCCACTAATCCATGATCAAACTAAATAATATAAAAAGAGGGTTTATCTACGTAAACTGAGCGTTACCATGACCAAAATAATAGCTAACTGACGACAAAATAAAAAGAAAGAAGGAAGGAGAAAAGAGAAAGGAAAAACAAAAACTCAATGCCAAATTTTCATCCATGCTATAACTCTTCTGCATCTCAAGGCTTTAATCTCCCTCCATGAAAACTCTGACCTTGCCATCACCAACCAAGAAAATAGCACCCCCTCTTCTCGTCTATGTGTGTCATGCCTTGCCTTCTCTTTATATAATAGGCAATTAGGTTTTTTTCCTGTGTACTTTTTTTGAATGATATATATATATATATATCAATATCTTTTCTTTATCTTTATCCTTCAAAATCTGTATCCCTTATATATATATATCAATATCCTTTCTCTAGCATAGACCTCGCTTTAATTTTTTTTCCTTCTTGATTTGATTTTTCTTATCTCTTTCATTCTATAATATCTCTTGCACAATAAAGATAAGATATGAGTAGATTTTATGTCTAGATTTCTTTATATCTTATAATTAATTAAAGGATGAAAAGAATATATAAAAGATAATTAAATATGTATAATATCAATAAATCTAACCAAATATATCTCAAAATCTATACCTATTTAATTATAAAATATATACTTATCAGGAGTACAACTATCTCTCACACTTGGGCTTTCACACATTATGGCACTCGGATTTGTCCTAGACTGCACTAGAATTTCAATATGGCTCCTCAACGTTTCATTTATACGGTTTTGTTCTTCAAAGTATGCTTGCATAAAGCTCCTGTACGAATCGAGCTCTTCCCTCATCTTATTTAACTCATGGTGGGATGAGCACTTTTGTGGTCCAAAGTATTTTCTATGTGTCACTCCAAATCCAGTAGCTCAAACATGACCGCTATACTCAGGAACTGCTAGCGCTTTGCTGAGCAAATCATTGTAACCCACGCAATCTGCCAATTCTGGCGTCTTTTGGGTCATTGTCCGCTATGATAAATTGAATGTCAGCGATATTACAAAATTTAAATTAGAAAAAATTAAATGAAGTTAATTCTTAAATGCGTAATTTGATACTTACACAATATTCTGCCACCCTTCTACCTTATTAGCTAACAATCACCCCCTTTTTGTTTGTGACGCCAGCTACCCACAAATCATGTCTTCGCAACTTAGTACTCTCAGAGTTGTATTCTTGTAGCTGTAGATCAAAATTATATGAAGTTAAAAATTTAGTACCACAAATCATACGCATAGGAAATAGTTATTAGTTGTTACCAGTTGTTGCTCTAAGTTGGCATATGATACTGCTCCTTTGATGTATCTGTAAGACATGTTTATGGCATTTGCCCGATTCTTGCTACTTAATTCCTATTTACATCCAAAAGATCCATATTAATAAACATTAATATTTAGAAACAATGAACAAGTATTAGATAAAGGCTACTATCATATAACCTAGAATTAGGGTGTCGTGTGTGTCATGACAAATTTGTCCTATTGTTCTTAACTGATGACTCCTTCATAAATTGCTGGCGGTGTATGAATGATATCATCATCATCATCATCTACCATAAAAATATTCACAAGATCGGAACAAAACTTTCTCATAATTTTTCTGGCTTTTCTCATCACATATTCATACTTATCTTCACCATCGATAATAAAACAAGGCTGTAACGCAAAACGAAATAAATATGTTAGATTGTTGAAGTATAAAACAAAACAACCATAATAATATAATAATTAATGCCTTACCTGCACTTCAGCCCATACAGCAGCCTTGTCAGTATCTTGTACAAGTCTCCAATCTTGAAGAGTAATTAGAACTTTCGTTCGGACCACTGTGCCAATAAAATAGCTGAAAGAATGGTTCTTTGTTCCATAAGGATTTCTCATCTCATTCCAATAGAGTTCTTGTCGAATCCCTTTATGTCTATCTTCGATCAACCTTTTCATAATAGCCCTTCCACGATGTTCACGATGTATAAATCTTTGTCTTTCGGCAGCCCTATTCGCGGCTGTATTTCCAACATTGACAAGACCATGTTGTTGCTCATCTTCATTACTTTCATAATCTCTAGGGTCCATTATGTAGCTAGTAATATGCAAGTTTAGAGCAGATAAACATCAGTTCACGGTGAAAATCATGTTGATTAAAAATAAATTAAATTGAATATAACAAATATATCTAAAACATACAAGTAAAATCACTCATTTTTTATCTCTTCCTCTTTAATTGTTTTTCTTCTTTCCCTTAGTAGTAGGCATTGATAAATTAACCAAAGTCCCCTCTTCATGATCATGTCTCATGTAGAAGGGTTCATCTTCATCTTCATCTGCACTAGTATATTCTGACCCCCAACATGTTAAAGGAAGGATCATCATCAACGATATTTAAGTAATCATTAACATGTTTTTGACTGTTCTTGCTAGAAGGGAGTACAACAAACCAATTCTTCTCAGCAGGATTTAGAACGAAAAACACTTTTTCTGCTTGGTATGCTAAAATAAAAAGATCATCTTTATACCAAATTTTAGTTAGGTCCACTTAAACAAACCCTAACTCATCAATCCACAATTCAGGTTGTTGTTGACCTACTTACACTTGAAGACAGGGAATCTAAACATAGAATAATCTAACTCCTATATGTGTTCAATTACACCAAAGAATAACATTGGTGCATATATAGGGTGTACATCTTTTGCACTGGATCTATGCCAAGAATCAGCAACTAATGTGACCTTATTGTTTTGCATCGTACTCTGTGTATCACGGTCTTCCGTATATAATGCATAACTGTTAATGGCATAACCATTATAAGATAAAATAGTTAAACTCAGTCCTTTTGATAGCCATAGCAACTTTTCATAAAGTGAATCAAGATTCCTCTTCATCTCATCATTAATGCGCTTTTTTAACCGATTTGCAAAATTTCGATTGTGTTCGTTTGTTATAAAATTTTCATTCCTATCACCAAACACGTCTCGAAGAGTATTCTTGTATTCATCAACATATGGTTCTACCTTTTCAATGTTATGTAACACATACAAGTGAGCTTGTGCCACTTCAATCGAAGATGCCCTTAGCAAATCATTTCTATTCGTTCCTTTCCCTGATGTTCTCTCATCATGCCAAGACTTAGGTATCCCTATAGGATCAACGTTGGATAGAAAATCAGCACAGAAGTCACTTGCTTCCTCAACCATGTACCGTTCAGCAATACAACCTTCCGGTCAGTATCTATTTTTCACATACACTTTTAATATTTTCAAAAATTGCTCATTCGGATACATCCACTTCAAATATATTGGACAATATGTTTGGATTTCTTTCACCAAGTGCATCGATAGATGAACCATAGTGTCAAAAAATGAAGGTGGAAAAAATATTTCAAGTCCACACTGTGAAACAATCAGCCGTTGTAAATCATGTAGCTTTGTTGAATCAATTACTTTACTACAAATCATCCTGAAAAACAAGCAAAGCTTACTGATGGAGTTTCTTACTTTTTTAGGTAAAATGGACCGTATAGATATGGGTAAGAAAGTCTGCATAAGCACATGACAATAATGAGATTTAAGGTTCTTCAACTTCAACTCTTTAACGGAAACAAGATTCTTTATATTTGAAGAGTAGCCCTCTGGAACTTTTATTCCCTGCATAAACTTACAAAACAATCTTTTTTCTTTCTTCGATAAGGTGAAAGCCGCTGGAGGTAAATAAGTACGGTGCCCTTTCTCAACTAGTGCCAACTCTTGTCTTATTCCCAAGGTCACCAAATCCAACCTCGCGTTGATAGTATCTTTACTTTTTCCTTGCACATTTAGCAATGTGCTAATTAGGTTGTCACATATTTTTTTTACGTGCATCACATCAAGAAAATGATCGACATACAAGGAATTCCAACATGGAAGTTCAAAGAAAATAGATTTTTTCTTTCATCCACTTGTCCCGATCAATTTCGCAAAAGGCTTCCCGAAATTGATATCCAAGTTTTTCACCTTTTTAAAAACCTAGGAACCATTTATCATGATAGGTGGGCTACCTTCTTCTGCGTCACCATTGAAAGTCTTTTTCTACTTCCTCCAACGATACTTCCCTGATAAGAATCTTCCAATGTCTCATGTAGACATTTTTTTTACAATTAGACCGCACTGAATGTGTGTCATCTCCATATATAGGGCACGCACAATATCCTTTGACGTTGTATTCGGACAAGTTACGATAAGTAGGAAAATCATTAATTGTGTCAAACAACATCGCTTTCAAAGTGAAACTCTCCTCCTTAAAGCCGTCATACATAGTGACCCCTTCTTCCCAAAGAAGCTTCAAGTCATCTATTAAAGGAGCCAAATATACATCAATATCATTCCTAAGTTGCCTTGGCCCAAAAATTAACATGGACAACATCATAAACTTACATTTAATGATAAGGTGTAGGGGAAGGTTATAAACCATCAATATAACTAGCCATGTGCTGTGTGTACTGCTTTGAACTCCATGTGGGTTTATTCTATCAGTTGACAATGTAAGGCGTAGGTTCCTTGCTTCATCCGTAAAATCAGGGTACTCATGATCTATTTTTTTCCATTGAGGAGCGTCTGCAGGGTGGCTAAGTTTCGTGTCTTCAATCCTTTCATCTGCATGCCATGTCAACTGCTTAGCAATCTCTGCATTGCTATACATTCACTTAAATATAGGGATAATTGGAAAATACCATAAGACCTTCAAAGGGCTTTTGCCTTTCTTCTTCCCATACTAAGCAGCATTGTATTTAGGGCACTTCTCTAACGTTGCATACTGATATCGAAATAATATGCAATCGTTAGGGCATGCGTGCATCTTCTCATAACCCATGCCAGTTGTAGAGCAAAGTATCTGCCTCGCATCATATGTCTTGGTAGGCAGTTCATTTTCTTTTGGAAGCATATCTTGCAAAAGTTCAAGCAGTGCCGTAAAACTAGAATCACTCAAGTCAAAGCGCGCTTTAAAGTTGTACAATTTTAGCACCGCTAGCAATCTTGTGTATTTTGTACAACTGACGTATAGTAGCTTTTCTGCATCCGATTTCAACATCTCAAATTCTTTAAGACAGTACTCAAGCCCCTCTTCGACTGCGTTTAGCATTTCTTCAACACCATCATCCTCATTATCATGCATGAATGGGTCAAACTCATTTGAAGCCTTACTTGTGCTGTAAACCCAATCCTTACGTATATCATACGTCTTACCATGCCTTGTCCATCGTGTATACGTTTAATCAATTTTATGACAGACTAAATGATCATGTAAATCAAGTGGACTAATCGTCTTTCTAAAACAACAAAAATAGACAAGGACACATGATTTTGTTGGGATCTTTCGTATGCTCTTTTGCAAATGTAATAAACTCTTTCGCCCTATATATGCATTCCCTTGAACATCGATTAGACGACATCAATTTTCTATCCATCTACACACCTACTAGTTTCAATAATGGTTGTTTTACTTGTATACAAATCTCTAAATTGTAACACCGGCATAAAAACATATAAATAATAATTGCTAAACAATATTTTGGAAAAAAATAAAATATTCAATACCATAAAGAAAATTAATTAATATAAGAGACACTATCCATTAAACAAACATATTTATCAAACTAAATTAGAAAGTATTACATGACAACAAATTAAACAAACAATTATTTTATTTATATTCCTATTTTATTAATTACTACA
>JBAGKO010000001.1:11556282-11570161 GCA_037177275.1 Acacia concinna | reverse complement strand
ATAATTTGAAGAAAAACGATAAATTTTAATGTCTTAAAGTAATGTAATTAGCTTTCTTAGGATTTTTCTAGGATTCTCCAAAATAGTCAACTGGGTCTTATAAATAGGAATGGAGGTAGTATAAAATTAAAGACACAATTATAAAAAGGGTTAGAAATCTAGCCTACTAGTCCACATACATATCAATAAACCTCACAATAAATGGTGTAAATAAAATAGTTTTTAACACAAGTAAGATTATGGATTTACCAAAATATTAGAGTATGCAAAATAAGACCTTAGGCCCAATATGAAGTAAATAGTTATCAAGTCAGTTATACTAAATAATATAAAAGCATATCAAAGCATGATGATCCTATGATGACAATATATAAAACAATACAATCCCAAAATCAAGAGGTATACAAAACTACTAATGTATATGCATCTGTATGCTTTCCTTGACCTCTACTTGAATAAGAGGTCTTGTGTGAAAAATATCCACAATAATGGGGTGAGACACGAATTCCCAATAACCAAAATCAATTTACAAAATATGTAGGAAATAGTTGCAAGTCAGAGAAGCATGTTTAACAATAATAATAATAGTGTTTTTAAGAGTAAAACAATACATAATACTTTCAATAATTAGAATCATTCCCACTCGTCCATCATGCTCCTCCTTATATCTTTTAGATATGGTACAACCTATCAGTGCTAGTACACCTGGCTAAAGGTTAGCTTGTCACTTTAAAAAAAATTGCACCCTCTTATGTCACTACCAATATATCATAAAGGAGGTGTCCATCTAAAATACTCAACTTAAATCAAGGCTAATAATGAGAGAGCTGATGTGCACACAATTTTACCATATATCTTTCACACAACCTCATAAACCCCACAACAAAACACAATATACTTAATATAATTTTTAGAAGCATTTCACAATAATAACATTCCATATATATCATAATTATCACACTAGTAATAATCTTGTTTATAATCACTGATCATACACACAAGTTAAAAAATACACTGATTTACTGAAATAAGTTAATATCAAAATATACACATGATTTTTTTCAAAATACATACAAGTATTATTGATGAAAATAAGGTTTATAAAATACTTTACGATTCATAACGAGCATATAAAATAGATTAACTTCAGTTACTTCAACTCCAAGCATAACCTTAAAGCTTTATAAGCCGAGAGCACAATTCGCAATTCCAGACCACAAATTAATGTACATAATAATGTAGATACAATTTTAATACACAAATTAAACAATTAGTTTACTTACCAAACTTTAAAGTTTTGAATTAATTACCAAAAAATTTCAAATTTCACACTTTAATCTCAATATTTATTTTAATAATTTAACACTTTTCTCAATTTAAATAATTCATTTGAACCATAAGTTAAAACTCAATTTCATATTATTATACAAAACCCTCAATTCAAAATTTAGAGTTTCAAATATAAAATTGTTATTTTATAAATCTCCATTTTTTTTAACAAACTAAACCGATTAAAACTTTGATTATAATTCCAATAACTCAAATAAATTGTTTAACACAATTATAATAAGCTGAAAAAGTCCAAAATAGCACTTTATGGTATGATTTTAATAAAAATTAATTATAAAATTATAAACAACCAAATGATAAATCTAAACCTATTAAAAGTATCTATTAGCATCTATCTTCATTTTTATAGTATTGTATTATTAAAACTCAAAAATTTCTTAAAACCCTAATTTCAAAATAGCTTTGAATTTATACAAAAATACCATCATTTAAAATATACAAATATTTAAAACAATAATATAGATAGAGCTTAATAGAAAAGAGTATATTTAAGTATGTAACTGATCCCAAATGAATAGGCTTTAGATTAGAAATGGTATATTGCCGCTGAAGAAGGGAGCCATATTTCGCCGCACTCGCTCGGACTCCTCCCTTACTCGCATACGGCTAAAACTGAACGGTTGATTTTGGATGCCCCACCACTTATGTTGCTAAGACATTTCCTTTTTTTTTTAAAAAAATTTAAATTGAAATTATATATATATATATATATATATATAACTCTTCTTCTTATCTCCCTATCTCTATTATTAATTTTTTTAAATTTTTCCCCATTTCCATTCTCACCCTTTCTTTTCTTCTTGTTTAACTACTAGCATTATTATTATTATTATTATTATTATTATTATTCAATTTATTTTTATGAATTACATTTTGGGCAAAATCTCTTCTTTAATTTCTTTTGTTTTTATTTTCTTCCTTCCAATAATTACATGATATATCTATTCATCATACATAATTCCTTCTTAATTTTAATGAAATCCTATATATTACAAATTGGGATGTTACATCAATCACAACACATCCTAATATTCAAAATATATATATGGGGTATATTCAAGTTTTAGTAGTGCTGTTTGTTTTAAGCTGTTACGTAAAATATGATGTTTCAATTAAGTTTATGTAAGAGTAAAAAGTAGTTATATTAAAATGCAAAATACTACTATATAACATAATAGCATGAAAATGATGGCTTAATTAATTTGTTGTTCTCAAAAGAATGATAAATATGAGAGATTTTCACATGCATGCTCTGGAAGGTTTCCTTTGCTTGTGCCTTAATTAGCATGGAGAATGAGAGGTTGTATGTGGTCACTTCTATATATGCAATATTCCTTTGGATCTTATAACAAAATTTTCAGAAAAGAAGTAAAAGAAAATACAATTTGATCCGTGCATTATAATTCACATGTCATATATGCTCAAGTGCACTTTCTTTTTATGATGTTCTTATGTTGTTTAATTTTTTTATTTGAACTAACGTATTTGGATTTACGTTGAAAATCACATACATACAATTCAAGACAAAAACCCCTCTAAATATATCGTACATTGTACATAATGTTTGAAAATTATAGTTTCTACTGCTAAATACAAACATATAAAATATTCCCATTAACCAACAAGTGGAAGCATAATAAATTTATTAATTTAGAAAAATTCAATTATTCCCATTAACCAACAAGTGGAAGCATAATAAATTTATTAATTTAGAAAAATTCAAATACTAAGATGAAAAAATATAATTAATTTTTTTAAGATTTTTTTTAAATTTTTTTTAAAAATCTTTATATCGGAGGGGTAGATGGACAAGCAAGCTTCACAAATTAGCAGTTGATCATTTGTGAAAACCGAGTTCGGCGGTCCTTTTGACCCGACCCTTGCGTTTCCTTTCACCACGAGCAACATTCTCTTCAAATATCTGTACATGTATACCTCCACCGCCTCCACCACTCGCATATAATTTTCAGAACCAGTTTATTATGGACGAGGTGGTGCAGGTACATGTTCCGAGCTCAACCGAAAGCACGGAATCAAGCCAGAGAGGGACGGGACCAAAGAACGGTGCGGAAAAGAAAGCGATCAATGATCTAGTGGTGGTGAATGAGGAGAAGGGCGTGTTTAGGATGTATGATTTGATGAAGGGGGCCACGGAGATGCTCGGAAACTCAGGGCTGGGATCCACATATAAGGTGGCCTTGGACGGCGGGTTGAGCGTGGCGGTGAGGAGGTGTAGAGCCATCAATCAGATTGGCAGAGATTTTTTCGACTCCGAGATGAGAGCCTTTGGGAGAATCAAACTTCCTAACATCTTGCCCATTTTGGCTTACCGTTTTCTTATGGGAGACATGCTCATCATCTCAGAGTACATGCCCAAAGGCAGCTTGTTAGATATTTTACATGGTACCTACTTAATTACATACCAACTCAAATCTAAGGCATATATACATATATACCAACATGCACGTTTAATTTGATTATCATGATCATGTTTCAGGTGATCGGGGGACATCTCATGCTGATCTGACCTGGCCTGTGCGCTTGAAGATAATCAAGGGAATCGCACAAGGCCTTCTCCTCCTCCATTCTCACTTCTCTTCCTACGATCTTCCACACGGCAACTTGAAATCCAGCAATGTCCTCCTAACTCAAGATTACGAGCCACTCCTCTCTGATTACGCCTTACATCCGCTGCTCAACCCTAATTCTTTATCCTCATTGTTCGCTTTTAAATCCCCAGATTACGTGGAGTACCAACTAATTTCCCAGAAAGCCGATGTCTACTGCCTCGGAATCATCATCCTCGAGATCATCACCGGAAAATTTCCTTCTCAGTATGATAGCAACGGCAAGGGCGGCACCGATGTCGTGAAATACGTCCTCGCTGCAATTTCTGAGAAAAGAGGAGCAGGAGTGATTGATCCCGAAATAGCAAACACTCCTAACTCCTTGGATCAGATGCTGCAGATCCTCCAAGTGGGAGCCGCTTGCACCGCAAGTAACCCGGAACAACGAATTCACTTGAGTGAAGCCGTTCAGAGGATAGAGGAGGTACAAGTCTAAAAGCTTCACAAGTCAATATAGCTTAGTGCCTTAGTTCTTCATGGTGGGTTCGCTTGGTTAGCTTTGGTTATTGTGCGTTTTTCATCTTTCACTCGCATTGAAGAGGCTGTAGCTGACTATTTTACTAAACTTTCGGGCAATCAAACACGTAGTTCCATCAGTGTAAATCTTTGAAAAGCTGAATGTATGTACATCTTCCAGAGCATGATAACGTTCATTGAGGAGGATGGACCCATAACGTCATTAAAATTTGTGCCCCGTTTAGGGGAAATTGGTTATCATAGGCTCAAACACCAGAGGAAACAAAATGAAAACGATCAACATAACTTCAGAACTCATCATCCTTTCACAAGGAGTAAAGTCTTTACGAAGGGAAACCTAGCATTTCGTTACATTTATGACATCATACCTTGTTTCCTTCAGCACTGACGTGACATGCTTATGAAGAGCAAATGCTCCACCTGCATTTTTACCAGCTTCCACTCCTAAGACAATCATCAGATTTCAAGAGTTAAATCATAGTAAAGAAATCAATTGAAACAAGGCAGGTAACTCATTATGCATTTTGAGTTTCCAAACATATTGGATGAAGCTAAAGAATCTTTTCTTCTTCTGGCTAGAGTATAACATATGACTGAACCTTAAATTAACTGTGGAAAGAATAAATTTTAATTCATTTATCTCAAATACAGAACATCATATAACTGGGCCAAAGTGATATCACGACACCAGGTTCTTTTTTTTTTTTATATATATTTCTTTTCTCTTCCTGTTTTAATTTTATTTAGAAGAAAAGTTACCAAGTTGATGGTATGCAATTATGTTGATCAGTGAGACAACTAGAGCCCCATGTCACGCCCCGGGATTTGAGAAGTCCCACATCGGGTGACTCGGGGAGGTCTTTGGGCTATATAAGTGTGGGCGTTGCGCACCCCTTTGACTGCAATTTTGGGGGAGAGGGTAATGGCCCCGTGACAGAGGGCTCTAAAATCTGCTGAGTGTAGGGTAGAATCATTGAGGATCTGGCAAGTGAACCAACTTGGGAATGCTCTGTGGACCTTTTTGTCAACTTCGGATGAAGTCTGTGTACGGACCCTGAGTTGCCGCTTTACATGGCTTCTGAATTCCCTGCAAGTTATGATTGTATAAGCGACATGGCGTTCAAGAGATGTAACTAGTACATAAGGTAAGATGTGGTTATTCAATTCTTACCTAAGGTAGGGTTCGACCTCAGTACAGTTAATTAAGACATGTCTGTGCGCCTGTAACTTTTCAGTAGTAGTAAGCTTGAAAAGCTCACCCCCTCCAACTCGTTTGCCAAGGCGAGGTATCGACAAGGCAACAGGAATCGACTCAGGTTCGGGACAATCATCTACATGGGGAAGTCAGTTGAAAGATGTCTCGATGTCATCAAAGTATCGTGAACAAAAATAGAGAACCTCATCCCATAAATAACCTTCAGCTATAGAACATTCTGACCATGCCTTATTCCTGACATAAGTTTTCAATTTCCCGAGAAACCTACGTGTTTAGTAAAAAAATAAATCAATGAATGAATAAATAAATATTAAACTAAATAAGGAGCACAAGTGGTGGGGCCATTGATGCATGGGAAATAAGTATCTTTCCATAGGATACATCCAGCGATATTAAACTGACCCAGCTAGCTTTGTCTCTCGGACAAGGTGGACTGTCAGGTGAACCATGATAGTGAAGAAGGAGGGAGGAAAAATCATCTCCAGATACAAAGAGTGGGGATGATTTTGTTTTGCAGTTGATCGAGCTTCTCATGTATCAAAACTTTCGAACACAATTTTCTGAAGAAATAGCATAGCTCAACCAAGACAATTGAGACATTATAAGACAGTGTACTCTTTAATGCCAACGGAAGTAACTGTTGCATCAAAATGTGTGAGTCATGACTCTTCAATCCAGCAATCTTTCGAGCATACATGTCTATACAACGTAAAATGTTGCTTAAATACCCATCCGGGACTTTTATTTTCTTCAAAGTTGCTAGGAAGATGTCCTTTTTTGCTTTTGTTATGGTGAACTTTACCGGTTGAAATTTGTCATTGCCATCTAGCCATGCATCTTGACGAACCACCATTGCCCGCAAATCTTTCCTCGCCTGTAGATGATCCTTTGACTTTCAGAGTATTTGTAGCTGTTTTAGTTAAAAACTGCTATAAATAAACTGCTACAAAATACTTTTTTTGTAGTGATTTGACTAAAACCTCGAGTAAACTTACAAACTTCAAGGTTACATATTTCTCTAAAAATCTCGAGTATTGATTTCAAAACTCTCTTTATTAAAGAGAAACCTTGACTATGACGAAAGAAGTCACATATTTCATAACCGTAATCTTTGATTCAATTATATACTCATGATTATTGATGCTAACTTATTATAATCACTTCTATAAGTTATCATATGTTTTTTAGAACGTATTACAAGTTTTAATGATGGGATCAAAATACAAGATGGCAAAAGGCAAAAATTGGATCAAAACTCCAACGGTTATATTTCAAAGGAAAGAAAAATGCCTCAAGAACCAACAGACACTTTGTCATCTCCAACGATCATCAAAACTACACCAACTATAAAATGAGAAGCATTCAAGATGACAAAAGTGAGTTGAAGCATAACCATCGTCAAAATGCAAAATCTTTTAATCCTACTCATACACTCAGTTTCTCTTGCTCTATGTTCCTAAGTGCTCATGTAGTATACCTTTGAGAAAGAATTTTTATTTGTGCTTCAGTGATCATTATTCACTTTTAAAGGAGAAGTTTTACTATAATATCTTATCATCAAGTGTGTATCCTTACGGTGTGTAAGGGGGAGTCTCTCGGTGAGAGAATTATAGAAAGCTACACAAGTGCCTGGCTAAACTTGTGAGATTGTAGAAGCTTCTCTTGTACATGGATTAAACAACAAGATAGTTTATTTAAAATCTTAAGAAGTGCCTAAGGACTGGATGTAGGTCAAAGGACTGAACCAGTATAAATCTCTATTTGCAACTTATCATTCCCCATCTCTTATATTTCTAGCATACCTTACTTGATTAATGTAGTATTTGTTTGTGAATCATCATTCTAACATTTATTATATTTACTCATATGCAAAAAGACTGTTAAAGTTCAAAATTTTTTATCTGACACCCAATTCACCCCCTCTTAGGTGACAGTTGGATTCTAATAATAAGAAGATACATGTATACCCTAATGATTGCATGTTATTTTAGAATCAATATGCAACGTTAGAGAAGTTCCATAAATGCAATGTTGCTCGGTACAGGAAGAAGAAAGGCAAAAGTCCTTTTAAGGTCTTATGGTATTATCCCATTATCTTGAGATTTAAGTGATTGTACAGTAATGCGGAGATTGCTAAATAGTTGACATGATATGTAAATGAAAGGATTTATAACACGAATATTAGGCACCGTGAAGATGCTCCTCAATGGAAAACAATAGATCATGAGTACCTTGACTTTGCGAACGAAGCTAAACCTACGCATCACACTGTCAACTGATGGAATCAACTTGCACAAAGTTCAGAGCAGTACACGCAGCACATTGCCAATTATATTGATGGTTTACAACCTTCCCCCACACCTAATCATGAAACGTGAGTTTATGATGTTGTTTTAATTTTTGGGCTAAGGCAACCTAAGAATGATATAGATGTATATTTGGCTCCTTTAATTGATGACTTGAAGCTTCTTTGGTATGATGGGTATAAGGAAGAAAGTTTCACATTGAAAGTGATGTTGTTTGACATAATTAATGATTTTTCCACTTATAGTAACTTGTCCAGATACAGCATCAAAGGATATTGTGCGTGCCCTATATATGGAGATGACACACATTTAATGTGATTAGACCATTATAAAGAAAAATGTCTACATGGGACATAAGATATTCTTACCAGTGAAGCATTGTTGGAGGAAATGGAAAAAGGCTTTCAATGGCGACTCAAAAGAAGGTACCCCGCCTAGCATATTAACTGGTGCTCAGGTTTTTGAAAGTGATAGGGACAATTGGTTGGAAGAAAAAGTCTATTTTATTTGAACTTCCATATTGGAAGTCCTTGTATGTAAGGCATTTTCTTGATGTGATGTACATAGAAAAAAATATATGTGATAGTTTAATTAACACTTTCCTAAATGTGTAAGGAAAAAGTAAGGATACTGTCAATACGGGGTTGGATTTGGTGACCTTGGGAATAAGAGAAGAGTTGGCATTGGTTGAGAAAGGGCACTGTATTTATTCACCTCCAGCAGCTTACACCTTGTTGAAGAAAGAGAAAAAAATTGTTTTGTGAGTTTCTACATGGTATAAAAGTTCCAGAAGGCTACTAGTCAAATATAAAGAATTTTGTTTTGATGAAAGAGTTGAAGTTAAAGAACCTTAAATCTCATGATTGTCACGTGCTCATGCAGAATTTCTTACCTATTGGTTTACGGTCCATTTTATCTAAAAAAAGTAAGAAACTCCATCACTAAGTTTTACATGTTTTTCAAGATGATTTGTAGTAAAGTAATTGATTCAACAAAGTTACATGATTTACAACAGTTGATTGCTTCTACACTATGTGAACTTAAAATGTTTTTTCTACTTTCATTTTTGACATTATGGTCCATCTAACTGCACACTTGGTGAAAGAAGTCCAAATGTGTGGTCTTGTTACTCAAGGTGGATGTACTTGAATAAGCTATTTATGAAAATATGAAATGGGTATATGAAAAATAGATATCAATTGGAGGGTTGTATTACTGAAGGGTATATAGTTGAGGAAGCAAATGACTTCTGTACTAATTTTCTATCAAATGTCAATCCTATAGAATACCTAAATCTCTTCGTGATGGGAGAATATCAAGGAAAGAAATAAGTGGAAAGGATTTGTTAAGGGCGTCTTTGACTGAATTGGAACAAATTCATTTATATGTGTTACATAACACTGAAAAGGTGAAACCATATGTTGATTAACACAAGGACATTCTTCAAGATGTGTTTGGTGATACGAATGAAAATTTTATGACAAAAGAATACAATTGAAATTTTGCAAGTTGGTTAAAAAGGCACATTAATGATGAGATGAAGAGGATTCCTGATTCAATTTCTGAAAAGTTCAAAGGGCTATCGAAGGGATCGAGTTTAAATGTGTTATCTTACAGTGGTTATGCAATCAACGGTTACACATTCTATACGCAAGACTATGATACACATAGCAAAATGCAGAATAGTAGGGTCACATTAGTAGCTGATTCTTGGCATAGATCCAGTGCAAAAGATGTACACCATATATATACAACAATGTCAATCTTTAGTGTCATTGAACACATATGGGAGTTAGATCACTCTATGCTCAGGGATAGAATCCTTGTCTTCAAGTGTAAATGGTTTAACAAGAATAGTGGATTGTGGACTGATGAGTTAGAGTTTGTTCAAGTAAATCTAACTAAAATTTGGTATAAAGATGATCCTTTCATTTTAGCATACCAAGATTAACAATATTTTTTCGTTCCAAATTCTGCTAAGAAGAATTGGTTTATTATACTCCCTTCTAACAAGAACAATCTGGAACAAGTTAATGATTATTTAAATATTGTTGAGAATGATCCTTCCTTTAACATGTTAGGGTCAGAACATATTGGTGCAGATGAAGATGAGCCCTTCTACACAAGATATGATCATGAAAAGGAGACTTAGGTCAATCTATCAATGCATACTAATAGGGAGAAGAAAAAAATTTTAAAGAGGAAGAGATCAGAAAATGAGTGATTTTACTTGTTTACTTGTAGATTTTAGATATATTTGTTATTTTCAATTTAATTTATTTTTTATTAATAAGATTGAGTTTCATCGTTTTTGTATGGTTCTAGTTTTAAAGGGAAATAAGTTCAGGAGCAAGGGAAATTTTCAAAGTGTTCTACGACTGCATTAGATGGCCAAAGATGTCATGCCTCCACTAGCGGCCAAAAAGGCCATGCCTCCACTAGCATCCAAAAAGGTCATGCTTCTACTAGCGGCCAGAGAAGCCACAAAAGCCACAGTCAAATAATCTTCTTTCGTAAGTAACTCTTCAATATTGTGCCTACTATGCTTGGAGGAGGATCATCACTAAAAATAAATTTTGATTATCACATCTATAATCAAAATGACATAGACGAATTTGTCATGAAGGAGGTTTTGAGATATTCTCAATCATGAATGGCTTTCTGCAATAATTATAAACATTTGGATTAGATACGTACGTTACCACCACTATTCAAACTATTTCTTTGTGTTTATCAATTGATTTATTAGTTTAATGAACTTGTATGTTTTCTACGAAGGCACCTATACCATGACATAGGGGATAATCATAAGTCTTATTTCATATTTGTCAACCCATTTCTTGTTGGCCATCGTAGGGGAAAGGTACATTTGGACCAACAACCAAATTAGCTAAGGCAATACTTCACAGAGAGAGCAACTAGTGATATGCAATTTATAGTGCCTTATAATATAGGGTAAGTTATACTCGTAGTATTTTAATGTATGTCTTTTATTCTTTGACTCAGAATTTTAACATGATTGTTGATGAAATACTTTCCCCAGAGAGCATCACAGGAGGTCCCCACTTTCTGAGATGCTCATAAAGATACCGTGGTGCCAGCAGTGTTGACATTTTTTTTTTATACATTGTGTTGAGGTTTTTTAAATGCCACAAATCAATAAAATTGAGCGTCACATAATAGCTTTTTTATAGTAGTGTTAGAATGTCTAAAACTAAGTTAAATAAGTGAAAGCTCACCAACCATCCCTTATGCCTTTGTCTTATCTTTACTAGAGTTGTTACATTGATTGTCACCTCCTTGTCATATCTTATACAAGTTTGTTATACTCTATGTAACACACGTCTTTCTTTTCTATGGTTTTCATCGGAAAATAAAAATATATACATTTATTAATTCAAACTTTTTTACTTTTTTTAAATGTAGTGTGATGTATTTATATTTTATATACATACATACAAGTTTGTTATAGGGAAAATTGCATTTGGTCTTAGGGAAGGGGATTTATAATCAAACGGTCCTGTGAAAACGCGTAATTGCAATAAAGTCCCAGTTGACAGCTTTATGTGTTTTCAAGAGTTGTCATTAACAACTCCATGAGCTTCATTAACAACTTTACAAGATTTTATTGTAATTACGCGATTTCGTGAGACCCTTTAATTCAATGAAAGGAAAACCAGCCGACCAGACCCCTGTCTGGTTCGGTTGGAAGTGGAAAATGGTTGCCGAGTCGACTTGGCCTCTATTTTTTTAAAAAAAATGCCCCAAAATAATGCCATTTTAGGGCACTGTTCTTTTCTAAAAAAGAAAAATTCGGGTATAATCTGAACCTAACCAGGAACCACCACCAACCCAGCCCTAACCCGCGCTACCCAACTGAATCCAGCCATTATCCATTCATTCCATCGTCTTCGTCTCTTTATCGAGGTGAAGAACAGCTGAAAGTCACTGTAAGATAGCAGGGAAGGAGGAGCACTCAAGCGTAACAGGCCACCATCGAGAGCACAACTGCACAAGCACTCTTACTCACACACCCGCACTGACACATACATACACTCGCACTCACACTTGGTAGCAGAGCGCCGGTCAAAAATTAAAATTGGTGTCATCGTCACAGTGACATTCTCAGGTGAGCTGGCTAAACTGATTCACTCGACGTTTTAAGGTATTTCATGATTTTTGCAAACCCATTGATTCACTCTTTTTAGCTTAGCTGAAGCATGAAATTAAAGATCAATTTTTTTTGCTTGTGCGCACTGTGATCTTTGAATTAGAATTAGTTTTCTCATTTCATGAACTAATGATATTGCTAGTGTCTCCATCTTGTCGAGTTCTTTAGTTCTGATTATGAATCATGATTGCTTTGCACCTTTAGTTATATGATTGTTTCAACCATTCACTCATGAATCATGCATTGATGTTGGTGTGGGTTTAAGGTCTTTGAATTTATTTGTCAGTTTGTGACGGGCATTATCAATCTCTCTTATTGGCTTATTGATTTCTGCCTTGCTTTGTGATCTGATCTATGTGATCTAAGCCTCTAATTTCTACCTTGCTCTATTGATTTCATTTGCTTTGGTTTGTCTTGTAATTCTCTAAGAACTTATGTATTGTCTAGTGGATTCATTCTATATGGTAGTGCTTTGGATATGTCATTGACTATGGATATATCCTCAACCTCGTGGATTGTCTGCTGGTTTCTTGAAAGCCGAAGCTGGCTTTATCTCCTTTGTTTATTTACCCTTTTTTTATTCTAAGAAGTGGATCTATGTCCATTTCTCCAGGGACTAGGAGGGTGAAAAGCCTAAGCATATGAAATAGAAAGGTCTTTATATGTGTACTTCTGTTAATGTATCCTTATCTTCCAATCTAAATATAATGTCTAATTGAAGGCTATTTTCGAATGATATAGTGTTACTAGTTGTTGTTGCATCTGTCTTAGCTCGTTGTTCTCTTAATCCCTTGATAATTGATGTCTTGATTGTCTTCTATAAACTCAATTTGTGCTAAATATTGTCTAAACTTGTTAAGCAATGATAATCACAATTAGATAACCATAAAGGAGTCTTCAATCACTTGAATTTCACCCTTAAACTCACTTGAATTTGTGTAGCTCTCAAACATATATTTCTATGCCACTTTAGGTTTCTACTTACTTTAATATGTTTCCAATTAGGCATTAGCTTCTTCACTCATTTCTTTATTTAAGCACTACTTTATTAATCCTAAATTGTGTTGCTGTCAATCATTAGATTCTTGGGTTGTTTACACACTTCAATTCATATATAATTAATGATGAGCTAGATTACATCTCAATTCAAAGTACTAGTTCATAATTGAAGTTAAAAAAGAAAAAGAAGAAGAAGAAGAAGCATGCCCTTTAAATAATAAATCATTATTATCTTATTAATGTTTTCAAACTAAATTTAAGACTAACAGTCTACTACTTAATTATATAAAAATAATTCCTTAATGGACAAAATACACGAGTGCATAGGTTTGTATGCTTCAAGTGTGAGTGCATGTTGGGAATGCTGGAATTGGATATTGTTGTTGTCATCCTTCTCTTAGTGGCTTGATCTTGAATGCTTGAGAAGTATCTTGAATTCATTATACTACCAAGGTTTTTGATCTTGAATGCATTATCCATTTATCCTAGCAAATATACAACTAATATACTATATATTCATTACTCTTAAAGTCTACATAATTTGTTGAAATGTAGGTGTTGGGGAGGTTATTTAAATGTGAGATAGTGTTAAGGGAAAACCGGAAAACAAATCTCATAAACTCTTTGTTTTCCTAATTCGTACGATCCTTCTATAATTCTCTTAGTAATTCACTATTTCTTTCTCTCATTAATTTTGTTAGTTATGTTTGTTACTTGGAAATAAAACTTGTTA
>JBAGKO010000001.1:11484868-11512683 GCA_037177275.1 Acacia concinna | reverse complement strand
CATAATGTTTGATGGCGGGAAAAAAACATTATATATCTCAATGTGACAGCGATATTTGGAAATAGTAAAAGCTTTTACCAAGATTGACTTCAACTTAAAGACAGATTATTTAATAAACAAATTAGGCTTAAAAGGTATTTTCGTCACTGAACTATTTTGGGATGAGTATGGGTATGCTAAATTATTTATTAGGACAGTTTCATCCGTGTAAAAGTCATTTGCAATATTATACTTTTACAGGTTACTAACAAATATTGATGTTGATTAACTTTAAATTAACTTTAGGTCAAAAGGCATTTTTATTTCTAAAGTATTCATAGAGGAGTAATTGGCACTTATAGCACAATAGAGTTTCCTTTTTTTAAAAAAGCTAAACATGCCACTTCACATTTGTTTAGAGTGTCATATGAGTATATGACTTGCTAATAGGTATTCAACAGTAAAAACTAAAGCATATCAATTTTTACTTATGATCAACTATTGTATCAGCCTAATACCCTAAAAAGGAAAAAAAAACTAAAAAATTTGATTAAAAATCATTTGAACTATATGAACTTGATAAAAAAAAATTATATAGACCTAATTAAAAGCAAGTAAAACTATAAAGACTTAATAAAAAACTACGTGAAATTGATTAAAAATCATATGAAGCTATATGAACTTTTAGATTAATTTCACATTTACATTTCTACTAATAAAATTTAATAAACTTGGGAATAATTTAAAAGGGGTGTGAAATTACTCAATTACCCTTTGATCATTTTGATCCGGGTTTAACCTCTTCGCTCCTCAAATTGTCAGCACCGAGCTCCACATTTGCAGGACTCGTATAGCAGAAGTGGGGCTCGTTTTATGTTCGTCTCTCCTCAGTTTCAGAAACTTTATAAACAAAAATATTTCAAACTTTTAATTTCGTTATGTCCCCTCCTTGAAAAAGGTCCATTTTCCTACCAAAGTCAACTGTAGAACTCTTAATTCCTTCCTCTTACAAACAATATGAGCTGTCCAATCCAATAATTTTAAAGAGTTCAAGATATCCACATCACATCACATCACAATCGGTAGGTAAAACCAACAACTTGCTCTCAGTACCCCAATTACGAAAGGTCAAAGATGCCTCTACCAAAATTTAATAATGTACAGGTTAACAAAAATGAAGGGATATTCCTCTTTTGAACAACCAAGTTTATGAAACGAAGCAATATTATCTGACTAATAATCATATGATCAGATTAAGATCCCCTAATTAGTCATCCTCTATATCTTATCTTTTCTTTCCTTTCAGTACTGAAAGTCCCTTAAAGTGAAAAAAAACAATCATGGAGTTCCATTTTCAGAAGGAGTACCTTGATCTGGTTCTGGTCCCCTGTGGAACGCTCATCATGTTTGCTTACCACTTGTTTCTCCTTTACAGGTACCTTTATCGTCCTCATACCACAAGCATGGGCTTTGAGAACAACGACAGAAGCGAATGGGTTCATAGAATTATGCAGGCAAGTCATTCTCCTTCCTTCTTCATTCTCATTGCTTTCCTTCAGTTTTCCGCATAATGAAGTGGCCCAAATTTCCAGTATCAGACAAACACAACATGGATATACACATAAACATACATATGGTGTTATAATATCACTGACTGGTTGTGGTCATTCCAGTTTAACCAGTAATCTGATTCTGAAGTTTGGACTAATCGGTTGATAGTAGCACCAAAAAAATCCAAAATTTTGTGTTCTATGGAAAAATTTTGTTTCTCAAGTACAAATGCTTCATGTGTACACCAAATTCAATTTCTCTCCTGCAAGTTAGTTGTACCTTAATTTTGAATTCTGATTAAAATATTAAGGGATAAAAGAAGGAGAATCCCTTTTCATTTCTGGATAGTCAAGTGTCTCCAGTATACAACAAATGAATTGAATAACAACAGAGTTCATGTTTGATTTCTCATTGGAACCATCAAAACCAGATTTTAATCCCAACCACCCAGAATAATGATTTTGATACTTAAGAGAAGTCAGAAATGCATATGTATTCAATATGATAGCAATGAGCTTGGCTTAACCTCATCATCTCAAAAGTTTAATTTTCTGATCAACATCACGTTTCTCATTTCCTTTTTCTACATTATGTTGATCAGATGCCAAACAGGGATGTTAAGAATTCTCTCTCAGTAATTTCATCGAATATAACGGTTGCAACATTCTTGGCCACAATTTCCTTAACGATCTGTTCTCTAATCGGAGCCTGGATAGCAAACAGTAAAGACAACGTGTTCCAGAGTGAACTAATCTACGGAGACACAAGATCAATCACAATCTCAATCAAATACATATGCTTACTAATCTGCTTCCTCCTAGCTTTCTCATGCTTCGTTCAATCAACCAGACACTTCGTTCATGCAAATTACCTAATATGCACACCAGATCTGGACTTACCAGTACCAGTGAGCAGTGTAGAAAACGCAGTCATAAGAGGAACTGAGTTCATGTCATTAGGTCTTCGAGCTCTTTACTTCGCTCTTAATTTGTTGCTGTGGTTTTTTGGGCCGATTCCCATGTTTGCTTCTTCGATCATCATTGTGATTGTGCTCCATTGGATCGACTATAATTCAAAGCCGCTGCATCCTACCAAGTTTGAGGAAGGAAGATTTCGGAAACCCAGAAGCCTAGTTCATAAAGGGAATGTATAATACGGTATAGTTCATCAGCAAATTTGTGGAATCAATTGATCTCTTGTAAATCAATAAGATGATATCAGATTGGGTAAAGCAGGAATACGATGTTGAGTACAGAAACAAGAGAGATGAACGAAAGATTCGATCGGAATGAAGAATGTGAGCATTAGTAATACATTTGGATTTTGACTATCCGTTTGACTTGAGAATGTAAATTGATAGAGAAGATCAATTTGTGTCAATAATAGAAGAACATGGAATGTGATATACATAATTTAGAATTTCTCTTATTCCCTCCCTCATTTTGCTTTGATTTTACAGGGTTTTAAATTACAGAAAAAGGAGCTGAGGAAGCACAAAAATAAATAAAAACATGAAAGAATTGCCGATCAATTGATCAACAAATTTAGTTTATTAGATTGCCTGCTTCTTAATGGGAAATTAAAAGCTCTAGCTAACTACTATAATTTTATGCTATAATAAAACCTGAACTGTGAATCCAATTGAGAGAAGCATGTAGTTTTTTTTTTTTTTGTTAAGATGTAAATTCATTATGAAAGTATTCATATAGGTTGGCATTTGATCTGTTTTATTACATCTATGTACTAAAGGTAGTTTTGCAAACACCCAAGTGTAATGCTTGCTATTTCATATATTAAAAAATATTTGTATAAGAGTGTATTTGTCCTGAATTTTTTTTTTTGGCTCAATTCTGCTTTAAAATTTTTAAAAATGGGTAAATTTGTCTATGCTGTTAGTTGACTAAATATTTTGAGTTGACAATCTACAGATCATTCATATATTTTTGCTAAGGTGAAAATTTATCCCAAATATTTTAAATCTAACTTTTAAAAAAGATTAATTTTAAATCTGAGACAAACTTTCACCTTAGCAAAAATAAACTAGATGGCATATGAATCGTCAGTTCAACAAACGGTCAAGAGTAACTGATTTTAAAATTCTAAAACAAATTGTCACTTTAACAAAAATAAAGCAAATGCATGTGAATTGTCATCTCAACATATTTGATCAACTAACGGCAGGGATAAATTTACCCATTTTTTCCCCAAAAAAATTTATAGTAAAAATATACTCCTACACGAACCCTTTCAGAATAAATTTGCATTTTATATCTGTTTTTTTAAAAAATGCATTTAGGCATGTTAGTAAGAAGAGAGAGCAACTGGCACTTTTTTTTCTTTTTTCTTTTTTTATTTCGGTTATAAGAAACTCACCTCCCGCCAACACATTTTTTGAATCATGTCTTTCTCAAATAGGTCAGGCATCCAACAAATGAACTAGTCTGAGCTTGAGAAGAGGGGAAAATGACAGAAGAACTCCTTTAAAATTGCAAAATCTCCAATCAGACATTTTTCATAAAATAAATTGTGGATTTTTTTATCAAGTCCTGTCATTTCTTTATCAATTCTTAGTAACAAGTCTGATTTAAAATTTTGCAGTTTCAAAATTATTTTTCTATGATTCTCCCAATTAATATTCGTGCTTATAGGATATATACTCTTGGTTTATGGTTATTTATTATTGAGACATGGGTTTTCTTTAAAGCTTTTTTTTTTTTTTTGCCGATAGGTTTTCTTTAAAGCTTAATGATTCTTCAGTTGGTATCTATCCGTTGTGTTGCTTTCACCCCACTTGACCATCACTTCCTATATAACATGTTTTAAAATAATAAATATATATTAAATACATATAGTTAACCAACAAGCTTGATGTATGAATTTTTAATTTTTTTTGGCCATTATGAAATCTTAAATTCAATTCTATGGAGATGCAAAAATCAAATATCGTTACCACTGCCCTTAACGAGGCTATATCTTGAGGAAAGAGTTTGTTGTAAAATAAAATAAAAAATTATTTGACGGAATATAATGAATTAAATTTTAAAATGTTTTTGAATAACGGTCATAGGCGGAAGTGATTAAAGCTAAAAACAGATACATCATTGCTTGCATTGCAATCTCTCTATCCATTGACTATTTACATTAATATATTTATCCTTGACTCTTTTTTTTTCTTTGTTGATATTTATCCACGTATCTTTAAATTTGTGTAAAGGGGTAATTTTAATAATGAAACTTTTCACAACAATTGTCAGGCACAACAAAGTTTCAAAAGATGTTAAAGTAAATATAATCTTTTTAAAATGATTCAATTTTAACAATTTCATTAAATTGGTCCAAGTATCTGTTATCAAACTGGAGGGAGGACAAGTTGTTTCAAATTTTTTTTTAAAAAAAGCCACTAATGTTTGGGCAAATTTAATAGAATTGCTAAATAAAATTGCTTTGTTTTTTAAAGATTGTCTCTACTTTTGTGCCTCTTAAAATTTGATTGGGATATATGTTCATGATGAAAAATTTCAGTGTTATCCTTTTTTCTTTCCTTGCCATGTTTTCATGTTCAAAATTATATTTTCAATTTCTATTGCTTGTTACATAAGGGAAGGACATTTTTTGCGAATATAAAATAAAAATGGAGAAACGGTGTTATAAAATTTTAATAAAAAAAATATGTAGGATGAATGTGTATTATCCAACAACATATAAATATATATTAGTCAAAGTTATTGAACACATTGGAGATAGTTAACAAAAAAAGGTTATAAATTGGTGAAGTGGCTTAAGGTGAAAGTTGTTTGCCAAGAAAATAGAATAGTAAGAGTCAACGCAATCATGTTAGTCAGTTGGTGAGTTGGCATCCATAAACATAAATATTTGTTTTTGGACTTAAATTATTATTTATAAACATAATGAGATAGGTGAATTACAAGCCATATTTTCCTTCAAAGCAAACTCAAAATCTTTTGCTTCTACTTCAAGAAATAGTGTTAAAATAAACTACTCTAAAACAATAGATAATCAGGAACATTAAAAAAAACCGTTATAATTCATTTATAGTCCCTACATGAGGAAAATTATTTATTCCAAATTTTTTGTTCAATCTGAAAACAAATATAAAGAAAAGGAAAAAACCTATAGAGACTTCCAAAACTGAAGATAAAAAGGGATAAAATTTAAAAACTGCCCTGAATAATTTTTTTTATTTTAATCGAACTGAATCTAAATATTTTGGTTTATTCAATTTGATGAATTTTTGGTTTTAGACCAATGGGGTATTTTTTTTTTCAATAAAAACAAGTTTTTTAAATTGTTTTAAAAAAATATTGTATTAGAATTATTCCAGCTGAGAAATTTGGTTTTAGGGCCATTTGGGCCAGGTATAAATCTGGGCCATTGGCAAGTATTTGGACATTGGATTTCATGCTTGACTCAATACCTTGTTTTTTTTGGGACAAAACTCTAATAATATACTTATCTTATAAAATATAAAAACTATTTTCTAAAAGTGAGTCCAAACGTGCACTTAAACTTTTCTTTAATGAAGAAAATATAATATTACTTTCTGTTCTTAGTATAACAGTTAGTTAACTAAATTATGTAGTTAAGTTAGTTATTTGTAAAAAAATGAGTGGTTTTATTTGAAATACCATTTTTAATCATATATGTATATATATATATATATCTTGGGATTGAAAAACCTTTTAACATCTATAATCAGCAACGATAATTTAGAGAGTGAATTATAAATTTTGGAGACAAAATGAATGGGATCTTATATATATATATATATAGAACTAAATATAACCACCAACTAATTCTTATATCAAAGACTAAATATATTAATTTAATACATTCTTTTTGGTTATTAATAATAAGAAAGTTAATGCAAGGTCCCCTTCAAAAATTATACTGGTCAAAAGACGTCTATTCAAGTATTAGTATGTTGTGTGTGTGTGTGTGTTTTTTTTTTTTTTTGCCTGAAGTATGTTGTGAGTATGAAATCTTGCAAACTAACAAGTACTTTCGGTAATATGATGAAAGCATACTACGTATCTTGGGCCAATAAACTTCTTAAACACGAATTTTCACATATTTTTTAAAAAATATTCATTATGAATAATTGTTAACTAAATGTGGGTATAAAATTTAAAAAAGGGGTAATCATATTGATTCCCTTCATTATAGTTTATTTATTCCCAGATTTTTTAAATTTATTGTTCGTGCTAAGGGTAGAGACCCACACGTTCCTAGGTTATATAGAAAATTATTAAAGGTTAGCCTAAGATGCGACTGTGATCATTTTTTATTATAGGTTGGTTGGACATTAATGATTAACAAACCAGTGATACATTTAAATCAAATATTTACATGTGCAAAATGGGGGGAGTACTTTATCATCTAAACTGAAGGCATCTCATTAATTGTGGAATTGACATTTAAGACCTCCGATTTCGATAGTAAATTCTCATTAATTACGTATCCCTGCTCCCTTAATTTTATTACAAGATTTCAGCCTTGTCATTTAATTTCATAAATGATATTTCACGTGACTTAACCTCAACACCGTTAATCTCAAATGATAAGTCTTTGTGCAATCATTTTTATTTTATTTTTGAAAAAATAAGCTTATTATATTAGCACTTGAGAAGATTTCGTCAAAATTTAAAATTTTAATATTAACATTACAGACATTATTATTAGATAATTGAATACTTTATAAAATTAAGGGATTAAAATAAAATTTTATGCTACCACAGTCATAAATATAAGGCTCAAGTAACTTTTTTGAAAAGATTAAGAGGTTAATTAAATTATTTTTAAATTTTTAAATTTATTGTGTTTTTTTAAAAATCTCATTTAAATACCACTTGAATTTTTAAAACCCCAAAAGGTCTGTTAGAATATTCAAAACCCAAAAAGGAAAAAGGGAGGAATCTGGGTTTTCAAATTTCAGATGTGAACAGTAGCAGAATTTTTGTTATAATAAAATTACCCATAAGAGTAATGGAATACACTATAATTTCCTTATATTTGTTTTTCTCTCTCCTTTTGTCAATTCATCTGACACTGACGCATAATGACAGAAGAGAGAGAAATAGGCCCATGACAGAGGAGATGAGATTTTCGCTATAAGAGTAATGAGATTATCCATAAGAGTAATGAAATTCGTCAGTTTATGGATCATTTTTCACTTCACAAAATTTGGAAAACATAGGAGGAGAGGGATTTTTCGCTATAAGAGTAATGAGATTACCAATAAGAGTAATGGAGTTCGCTAGTTTCCGGATTACTTTTCACTTCACAAAAATTTTAAAAAAAAAACCCAATTTGGTTTATGGTACCTTGATGTCTTTTTAAAATGCTAACAAACCTTTTGAGGTTTTGAAAATTTAAGTGGTATTTAAATGTCATTTTTCCTTATTTTTTCTCCAAACTAATTTTTCTGATTTATAAATTAATATACAATTTAATCATACAAAATATATAACATAATTATGTAGTTTATTTAACTTCTTTAATCTCTCCAAAAATAAATGTTAACTATATCTTATATTTAAGATTGTATGTATTATAAAGTTAAATGACTAAAAATATAGTTATTTCTAAAAATCCATATTTTTGAAACAATTACATGGTAACCACTAACACAAAGTCATACTGGCATATTACTAGAGTCAAATTGAGGATAACTTTCTGATTTTTTTTCATTAATAAGTTAAATTTCTCAATTTTTTTTAAAGAAGTCATTTTTCACTAGGCTCGACCCTATATATTTTGTTTTTGTAGGCATAAATATTTTCATGCTAGAAAATCCTATTTGAGGCATTATTAAGTATTTAATGTATGCACATCTCTCAATATGAATATAAATATTGGTTTATCACAGTGTGTGAGATGAATCTATTTCCCTAGATTTAACTTCAACGTAGAACTGCTTGGAGTTTTAAATTATTATTTTTTTAATTTCAAACCTATTGAATTTTAATCTCACAAGCTTTGATTCATTATATTAAAGATTCATTTTTTTTTTATAAAAAAATTAATTTAGCACTTCCTTCGTTGTTCAGGCACAATGAATGGATTAGTCACAGGTTCTTGTCCAAAAGAACAGATAATTATTGTGAAAGGACCCGCAAATGGCAAAGTCCAAAGCATGGGGTTGGGTGGGTAGGGAAAGTAATTGGCAGTTTGTAATGTGAAAAGACTAAACAGACTTTGTAATTATATTTCTTTGCAGATTCACCTGTCTTCTTTATTTTAGTTAATTGTCAACATTAATCACCAGAGCCAATCCCAATTATGAAAATAAATTGGGCTTCCCTACGCACCTCAGGTTCCACATTTTTTATCAAATTTTTCCTCTTAGGGTATTATTTCATTCTCAATTGATCACTTTTTGTTCCCCAATTTCAATTACCATATTGTTCAATTGGGGTCAACTAAATCCTCATTTACCATAACGCAAATGCACAAATTATTGCCACAATTGGAGAAGAGGGCTGGATTTAAGTAATAATTAGAATTCAAACCTCCAGATGATGTTAAAAGAAAATAATGGGAAATAATAGTTTGTATGATTACCACCTTCTTCTTCTTCTTCTTCTTCTTTTTTCTGATGGTGGACCTTTGATTTTCGAACCCACTGAATCCTGGTATCTGGTCGTAATCTGAGCTCCCGAATCTGGTGAGCCCTCGAACCAATTAGTTCAGGCACCTCTAATCGAATAAGCCCGAAAGATAACCACATCTTTAAGATGCCCTAAGGGAGATAGCTCCCAGTAAAAATCCTCTACACCTTCTGTTCTCTAGGATTGAACCTAGGAACATATTGGTGTGGTATCCTAAACATCTTTGCCAACTTTTATTGATACCTTATATGCATGTATTATAACACACACACACACACACAATGTTTTATGTTAAAATATATAACATGGTTAAATTTTAAATAATATTTACTTAATTTCCTCAACATGTAAGAAATGTAATTTTTTTATAAAAATTAATTTTTCTAACAAAAATTTATCTAATAAAATTTGAGTATAATTACATAAAGTTGGACTCAAGAATTATATTTGTTTGGCAAAAAAATATAAAATGAAATGTCTTAATATAACTGTTACTAATTTATTGAAAATTTAAATTATAAATAAATTTAAATTTTATTCAACACTTAATAATACATTTTTTTTCGATCAAACATTCAAAATGTGTAAATAATGTGACTTAATAAAAATAATTTCTCAAAATTTATTTTTCTTATAATGAATTAACTGGGTTCAAATTATTGAAGACAAATTATACTTTTCAAAACAGTCCATAATTAATTTCTTTTTTATTTTCATAATTTTAAAATATTATGGGTATTGTTTTAAATAAATATAATATTCCTAATAATAAATACCAAAAACTATTCTTAAAATAAATGAGTATGGGTAGACTTTTTGGTATTTTTCATTTTTATTAAGGTGTTTTCAAGTTCGTCTAGTTTGTTTAAGATTTTTATGAAAAAAATCATATGTTTTTAAAACAAATATGTTACGTGATTGTTTAAGTTTTTAAAAATAGTCAAAAACTAAAAAAAAATATAGGTTTCTGATTATTTATAGATTTTAGAGGGTTTTTTTTGGCCAGTAGATTTTAGAGGTTATTTTTAACTTAGGTGACTTTTAAGATAATATGATGGGTCCAGGGAGAAAATATCTTTAAAATTTATCATATTGATTGAGGTTCATATTAGTATATAGATGGGTTTTTTATTGTAGAGATAGCATCAAAATTAATTACTAACCATTAAGTAGTTGAGATGAGTTAGGGAAGATTAATTTCATTATAAAAATTTTATATTTTAATTTTTTTGTCTTTGAAAATAATAATAATTTTTAAGATCCTTATTAATAAATATTTTGTTTCCTCAATTATTCTTCTTAATTCTCCCAATCATTTTCTTACTTGTAAGACAACTGTCACTTCTTATAAAGTTAAAACTTTCAAGCATTTTTAACAAGTTTTCGTCTATTAATAATGTCTCTATTAACCTCATATCCACATTTGGTTAAAAAAAACCCTTCCATCTCCACTTCATTTTCATTTGTTATCTTTAGCCTTAGATAAACTTTTAGTGGTTAAAATTTAATATCTTATAAAAACATTAAATAACAAAAAGTATAACTAAATTTCAACAAGTGTTTCAATAACAATCTATATAGTTGTGAATTATTTAAATCAAAATTTATTATTTTAAAATAATTTATCTATGATTAAATATTTAATCTTACAATATTAATTTTATAGGATTTTTTTATCTTAACCATTAGAAGTTAATTCAACAACGAAGATAATAAGTGGAGAGAAATTAGAAATGGAGTATAATGAAATTATTTCTCTCCCTTATTTTTATCAACCATCGTTGATCCTAATACAAGAGATGAGCCGTTTAAGCATAAAGTCTCAAGTTTGAGTGCGTATGAATGCGGAAAAAAAAATCTTTGGGATAATTACTTTTGATTGGCTCTAATAATACTTAAATCTTACTCATTCATATAGCTATATAAAAAGAACTTATTTAACAACAGAGTTTTTTCCCCTTTTTATGAGGTAACAACTGAGTTAATTAATGATATTTTTAAAAACTAACATCTCCTGCCTACAACTTGACCCCAAATAATTAAATGAACTCCAGATTTTATTGCCATGCAGTTCATGAAACTACCTAGACCCTTGAGCCTTCCACACACACATGTAAAGAGACAATTTGAGTTGGAAAGGGGACAAAACAGAATAGACACATGGTCTCGGAAATATAGGGCGATTAACTTTTTAAAATGCTTTATGATCGTCATCAATATTTTCAAGGAGTGTTCACTGAAAAACTAAAAAGGCCAAAAGTGGACATATAAATGTTTTAATTTTATAAAAGGTTTCATCTTAGTTTGTTAATTTTATACTTCTATAACGCTAATGCTCTTAATAAAAGCGTTAATGTTGAAATTTTAAAAATTAACAACGATTGATAAAAAAAGTCATCATCTAATACTAATGATATTAGGATTAAATAATTATAAAAATACTTTATAAAATAAAGGAACCGGACTAAAACCTTGTATACTTGGCAAAAACCCAAACGGACAAAATGCTGCGTGCTTATTCAAATATTTTTTGATCAACGTGAGCTTTATTGTTGGAATATGGTGCTATAAGCTAATTAAGTGTTTGTTTGGAATACTTTATTTAAGGGTAATAAAATTTTATTTGTAGAGTACGAAATAACTATGTGAGAAAAACTTTTCTCGTACTTTGTGAATAAGATATTATTTAATTAAAATAAGTCAAAACAAACAAGTTCTAAGGTTGGATTATTCTACCCTCAATTGCTAGCGCTAAGAGAAGTCATGATCTTCATTTAGATAGAAGATCATCCAAGATATTTTTTCATCCTGTTTTTTTGTGATAATATTTTTTCATCCTTTGTAAATTGCTTTATCAGTCACATAATAATAATATCCTTAATCATTATAAGAATGTTTCTTGGAGCCTTATATACCTTTTTTGAGATGTATGTATATTGTTGAAACATTTTGCCCAATGTACTTTTACTACTTAATGGATAATTAAGTTTGATAAAAAAAAGTTAATTTAATTATCATTTGAATACAAATTAAATCCTTTTGTAACCAATCTACCTCGTCTAATTATATAGTATTAGATTGTAAATCTTCTATGTTCAACTGCGGTGGTGGCCCCGTTAAAAACATTTTTTTTTACTGTCAATTTGAATACAAAATAGCATTTAGGATGGAACGAGCTACATGCTTGTCCTTTTGGATGAATAGGGGGAGCTCATCACCTATGGGCCATTTATATTTAATTTTTTTAAAAATAAAAATTCATCTTTTAAAAAAATGTTAGTTAAGATATTATCTTTATTTTAGTTTGTCTACTAACTAAAATTATTTTCAAAAAAAATTAAAAAAAAATCTGAACCATTAAGATCCCATATAAACGGTTGAGTTCTCTGCTCATCTAAATGATTAGTAGCGGGTTTTATTTAAGATTGACTTTAGTCAAAAGGCCAATATTTTACGACATGAGAAACTTAAAGGTTTAAGTTTTTTTTTGAGTTGCCTGTATAGTGTTTAATAGTTTGTCGAACATAGTTACTTATAATAATAAGATACATGTGTTTAGACAAAGAGTCTGTTTTAAAGTGATTTCTCATAAAAAAATTAAATCACTTTTTAAATATGAGTGTATGGCATGTGTTTTAAAAAAGAAACAACTTTTATATAGGAAAGTAGTTTTAAAAAATAAGTTAGGAAAATTGATTTATGAAAAAAGGTCACTTCTCTTATCTTCAATAAGTCATTTTTTCTACTTTAATCCAAATACAAGTCATTTATCATACTTTTAATTCAAACACAACAACTTCTGATAAATTACTTTTTTTTTTTTCTGAAACTCTTAAAAAAATAAGTTACTTCTGATAAGTCACATCTAAACCGACTCAAAGAAGCTTTAATATAAGATGGGCTTATTATTATTATTATTATTATTATTATTATTATTAATGTTTTTTTCCTGCAATATTATTAAGGAAAAATTTCAGAAAAATACCAAGAAATAGTAAAAAGATAATTCAAAACGATGAAATGTGAAAATCTCAAATCAATCATTAGTAAGAATTTAGAATTTTTGAAATTTTGAAAATTTTCTGAAATAACATAAATTCCCATGAATTTTTACAATAAGAGTATCTATATTCATAACAAAAATATCTATATTTGTAGTTTAAATACATATTATCTAAATGCTTCTGGAAATATATATACTCTTATTGTAAAAATTTAAAGGCATTTATGTAGTTTCACAAAATTTTCAAGATTAAAAAAATTCTAGATTCCTATTGATCTAGGATTTTTACATTTTATTACGCACTAAATTGTTTTTTTTATCATTTTCTTAGCATTTTTTTAAATTTTCCAATTATTATTAGCGATTTTTTTTCTTGCCTGCAATATTATTATTAGTGTTATTACTACTACTGGTGTACTACCATATATATACGTTTTTCTTTGATAGTGGTTATGATGATAGGTATATTCTCTCACCTGACTTTATCTCTGTCTCGACCACACACCACAGCCAGTCACCCACCAGTCGCAGGATTGGCAGTCACTGCAGCAGCTTCAGGCTGCACACAAACAAAAAACGAAAAAACAAAAACAAAAACAATTGGAAAAGGTTAGAGAAAATGGTAAAAATCCCATCTTTAAACAAAACCCCCTTCTTTAATCCCAATGAAAGCTGGATTTGATGCTCCCCAACAGAGAATTCAATTCATTACTCACTTGACACACACATGATTGAAGCTCTCTCTCTCTCTTTCTCTCTTTCTCTCTCCCCCGTTCCCTCCTCCACAGTGAGCTCACAGTCGTCTCCCTTTCTTTCATTCGAAAAAAGGTAAAAGCAAAGTGATCTCTAAAAGAAAACAAAGTTAAAAATAGCAGAGAGTGATAGCTCAGTGGGTACAGAAGAAGGAGGGGTCTCTCTTTCTTTTTCCGAGTGTTGGGTCACACCTTCTTTTAGCAATGCCAAGGCCTTTCTTCTCTCACGCTCTCTGAAAAATGCAGGTATCGATGAAACCACTCATCACTCCCTTCAATCTTTTTCACTTCTTCTTTCTCGTCTATTTCTCTCATTCACGCCGGCTTTGTAACCACTGAGCAGCTTCTTGTTATTGTTGTTGGTAGATTCTTTAACATTGTGTCGCAAGGGCTTGGTTCCTATGGGGGGTTTGATCGATCTCAACACTACGGAGGACGATGAAACGCCGTCGTCTCTTTCCTCGGCGGCTTCTTCTTCGTCCTCTCTCTCGGGTGTTGTAACTACTGTTTCGGCCCCTTCTCCTAACGCTGTGTGCTTGGAGCTATGGCACGCATGTGCGGGTCCAATGATCTCGTTGCCCAAGAAAGGAAGCGTTGTTGTGTACTTCCCACAGGGCCACATGGAACAACAGCTTCAGGATTTTTCGGTCGATGCCTGTAATATCAATTTCCCATCTCGTGTGTTCTGTCGCGTACTTGATGTTAAGCTCCATGTAAGCATTCTCTTCCTTATTTCCGGCAGGAAAATAGTGATTTATGTCCCTAATAGGTCGGGTTTAGATATCTTTGCATATTTTTTTTGGGTTTTTATTTATTGGGAGGTTCTGTTTGCTTGCTGAGAAAATTGATTGGAAATATATATTTGAGACCTATTATCTTGTATTCGCCTACAATATTGTGTATAATCATTGGGAAAATTTACTGTGTTTTCTGCTGTTTTTACTTTCTTCATGAATGACTAAATGCTGGTTTATTACATGACATGTGTATGCGTTTTCTGAGCAGGCAGAGGAAGGGAGCGATGAAGTGTATTGCCAGGTCTCGTTGGTTCCTGAGAGTGAGGTGAGGTTTATAATTTTAGTTTGGTGCTGTGCCGCAGAGGGTGCTGAAAAAGGAAACAAATTTCAACCCTTAAATCTTCCATTCATGGTTCTAGGCGTCTAATAAAATTTCATTAAAGTTGCCTATTTTAATGAAGCTGCTAAATTTAGTTGAGTCTCATAACTGTGGAAACCATGAGAGCTCAAAATACTTAATATGCACATAGATTCGTCCTTTTTCTTCATGCTATACAACCTACTAGTCTTTTCAACATAACATCAGTGGAAAGGGGGAAGACAAATTTAGATATTACTATTACTAATAAATGAAAAATAGCAACTTGGAGAGTTACATATTGAATAGTGTACCATTAGCAGAATTGCCTTTTGTTTTTCTGGCTACATGAAGCGGATGTGGGTTTGAAGTTAATCACTATTCACTAACCATATACGTCCCATTCTTACTACCTGAGCTAGCCTCAGGTGACTTATTAGAATCACTTTTATTTTGCATGAACTTTGCCTTTGTTCTTAGCAAGTGGAACAAAAACTGCCAGAAGGAGAACTTGGTGCTGATGGTGAAGAGGACGATGCTGATGCTGTGGTGAAGTCCACAACACCCCACATGTTCTGCAAGACTCTGACAGCTTCTGATACTAGCACTCATGGTGGATTTTCTGTGCCTCGTCGAGCTGCTGAAGATTGCTTTCCTCCCCTGGTAACTGTGGATTATGTTGCATTCCAGTTCCTTCCCTAGTCAGTGTCACCCAGTTTAACTGTTCCTTTGGTCATGATCAATATATTTCACAATTTTGTTTAATTAAAGTTAACTTTTTAAACTCTTTGAAGTGTGGTGGCTTTATCCAATTTGAAATTCTGCAGTCATAATGTTATATCATAATGAATGAATTTTTTCTCTAGGATTACAACCAACAGAGACCTTCACAGGAGCTTGTGGCAAAGGATCTGCATGGCCTGGAATGGAGGTTCCGACATATTTACAGAGGTATGGCAACTTGTGTTCAGCGCTTCTATCCATCAAATATTGGGATAGTAGCTTTAAGGAAAAAATTTATAGGCTGGAATACCATTTTACTCTGGATTTGTATTTGTACTCTTTGTATGATATGGGCAGGTCAACCAAGGAGGCATTTGCTCACAACTGGATGGAGTGCATTTGTAAACAAGAAGAAGCTTGTGTATGGAGATGCTGTGTTGTTTCTTAGGTATGAAGACTTTAAATTGAAGCCCACATTAGCATGTATTCCCAACCAGGACTAACCATTTAAAATTTCGGGTAGGGGTGATGATGGAGAACTGAGATTGGGAATTCGCAGGGCTGCTCAATTAAAAAGTGGTGGTAGTTTATCAGTGCCATCTGCTCATCAGTTGAATCCTAGCACTCTCATGGACGTGATTAATGCTTTATCCACAAAATGTGCCTTTAATGTGTACTATAATCCCAGGTATTTTCCTGCTTGTCTCATATTTTTCTCTGCTGTTAGTTAGAGGTTAGAGGAAATCTGTTACCAAGTGTAATTGCTGAGTGAATTCTTCATTTACCTTAATGATTTAGGATGATATTTCCTTTGTACAACTGATGGGGAAATGAGTATCCCCCTTCAACTTTAGGACAGTGACTAACAACCCAGTTGGGGGGGAGTGATAGCAAATGGCTCAAAGTTGAAGAGCTTATTTGTATTTTTTGCTATGCAGATAGGAACCGTTGCTTTTTAGCCTTTCTCCTCTAGTTGAGGGTAGAGGTTTGGTATGAAAGGGTTAGGAAGTACATTGCATTACTATAGTTCTTCTAATTCCTGTCTCTACTTGTTTTTACCACTTATAACAGTGCGCTGGTTTTCCCCGTATTTTTTTATATTGATCTAGATTACTGGACGATTTTTGTCATTACTTAAATGGTTTAACCGCACTTCACTTGCTCCCTTGCTTTGTAGTAAGCTAACTTTCCCTTGAAGTTCCAATTTATTTGCCATTCTCCTTTCTCCTTGTTTTCTCTTATTTGGATTCCTAGGTAACACTGCCTTTTGCTTGAACGTTTTACCTTACTACTTTTAACCTATATTAGTCCTATAAACAACTCTACAGTGTAATCAATTTAATATTGGTTGCTGCTTTTACCTGATTTTACTCAGTCACTTTACAGCAAATGGATTCTTGATGACAATAGGTTGAGCAAGTATGCTTGGAGTATTGGGTCTTGGGTTTCTCACGCCAGCTAAACTCTTGCATGCTAATATGTTTTATTAATAACCATGCTATCAATTACATCTACCATCTTGGTTAAGTTTTTCGTGGTTTCATGTAATACTAGGATTTTTTCATCCTTTATTTTTTGCTTTGTTGAGATGCTTTCTGATTATTGCCCTCTTTCATATATTTCGCTTTTCATTGTAGGGTTAGTTCATCAGGATTCATAATACCCCTTCACAAATTCTTGAAGAGCCTTGATCTTTCATATTTGGTTGGAATGAGGTTCAGGATGCGTGTTGAAACCGATGAAACTACTGAGAGAAGGTTTTTCCTGATTGTGCTGCTGCAACTTAAATTATTGGTCTTCAAATAAATTCTTAATAAAACTACTTTTGGTGTCAGGTGCACTGGATTAATTGTTGGAATGAGTGATGCGGATCCTGTTAAGTGGCCTGGATCAAAATGGAAATGCCTTGTGGTATGTCATGAGAATCTTGTGATCTTTATATATGCATTAGATGGTGACTTATGAGATGGTTGTTGGCCGCATGTGTTCTAAGGTGTACCCCTTAGGCTGTAAAAAGGATATGTTATTTCCGTCATTAGAGAACCAAACATCCAAATTTGTGTGGATTTCCCTGCTGTGTTCTCCTGTATCACATGAAATGCAATTCTGGACAATTGACATCTAATGAGGATAGTTTCCCATTTGAATAAACAAGTGATCTTTGGAGTAATCTTAGGGTGGACTTTTTGAGGAAGTACTGAAGTAGTTTTGGCTTCTTTGAAATGCAATGCTTTGCTATTAATAGCATACAAGTGCAATTATCCCCTTCAACACTAAGTCATTTGCAAACATATCTAAATTCTGAAACTGTGATATATCTCCCTTAACTTACCCTTCTTCCTTGGCTTTGTTGAGGAGATACAACAACAAATGAAATCATTTGTGATGTAGCACACTCCCAATTATGTGGATGCTAATGACAGCATCTGATGTGCCCCCTCCACTGATGGTGTTAAAACCCGGGGGGGGGGGAAGGCTAGAAGAGTTTAAAATCCTAAGGTGTCATTGTGGAAAAGAGTATTTTCTGGTGGGTTAAATTTGAATGGAGGTATATGCGTTTTCCCTTGTCATTATATTGAAAAGGGTTTCTGGCCAATATGCTCATGCCTATAAACCAGCATCCAGACTCATTTTGGTTGTTGTAGCTAAGGATAAATTCAAGGCTGTTTAGTCTCTGCTTACAGTAGTTATTACTGTTTTAAACACCAAGCTCTTGTGGAAAAAGGGCAATACTAGAAGGAAGTAGCGTTTATATGTGCTGAACTGCTGATTAGCCTCAATATTGTAAAAAGTTCTGTTTTTAGTGCTAGCTGTTTTTTCTTTTGTCATTTGTCTGAATCTAATAGAGTCCTTTTTTGTCCATTTTTTTTGTTTTTTTTCACGAATTCGTTTAGAATGGATGCTTCTCTTATGGTTCTTCCTTCAAATTTGAGTATTTTGAATAATTTTCAGATTGCATTGCGTTTTCCTACTCTCCCTGTCAGTATGGCATACCTTATTTCAAAGTAGTTGTATATTAAAACATTATTCTTATATTTGTTTCCGCAAATCATGTGCCTATTGAGTTAGAATTTTCTTTTTAATTTTGCTGTACAGCTTGTAGATTTGATTGTCAGTTTCACGATCACTCGTGCTGGTATCTGAAATTAAAATCACAGTTGATTATTTAAAATGTGGCCCAGAGATCTTTAAGTCCTTAATATGTAGATTTCCTTGGAAATACCTCGTTTATGTTAATTTGAATAAAGACATGAATTTGATAACATTCTTATATAAATTAAAGATTCCAGTGAACGCATAATTCATTAAAAATGTGTAAGTTTACCATTCTTATATAAATTAAAGATTCCAAATCAACCAAAAGAGTGCAAGTGATAAACTCTTTTTTGGGATTAATCTAATGGCCGAGTGTTTGCCTTGAACTTGGATTTTAATGAGTCTTCTACAACCAAGAGGACACAGATATGACATTTGTCACCTGTCCATCATGAGGGTTTTATCAGCTTCTGGATGTTTTGAACATAAATTAGGTTTTGCTTGAGTTCGTGTATTAGAAAACATAGTGACAAATTTGATTTGGAAATACCTGCGTACTGCTTCCTACAGATTTGATGGTACTTCAACCATAAATAATTTTTATTTGGGTTGAAGTGTGTTTTTGCTTCTGGAAGTATTTCTAAGGAGCTACGGGCACCCTAAAGATATATAAGTATATAACAGTATTTCGAAACCTGTGCTATGTTATCCTTTGGTAGCAGTCAATGTTGGATCAAAGGATGCCTTTTGGCTTGCACTAATGGTAAACTTAATGTTAATTGCTAAGAAAAGGCAATATTGCACTGGTCTTGAAAGATTTTGTGATATATTGCTCCACAACTTTATTTAAGTGTGCCTTGGAAATATTTTTGGGTAAAAAATGCACTGTCCCTTTTTCCCTTTTTTCCGCAACTTAATATTACAATCTCTATTTGTTACATTATTTCATTCATTTTGTTATACTATTGATGACAGTAGCAAACTTTTCCTATATTTGCAGGTCAGGTGGGATGACATTGAAGGCCCTAGGCATAATAGGGTTTCCCCTTGGGAGATTGAGCCATCTAGTTCTGCTCCTGCTTCCAATAACTTCATGGCAGCTAGTTTTAAGAGGAACAGGATTGGTCTGCCTACAGAAAAGCCCGAATTTCCAGTCCTGAGTAAGTCTAGAATCTGGCTTCTCTCCATTTAAGGCGAATGACTCTGCTTTGGACAAACATTTGCTGTTCTGTTGATCTGAATGGTCTAAGTTTCATCTTTTGTTAATATATTCAGACTGTTCAAATCAATGGAATGGTTATAATTTGTGCGGTATAACTTTAATTTTTCCACCTGAGAGGTTGCTGATTTGCTGTTGGTGTGTCACTGTGTCGGTGGGGGAACCAATATAACTTCTAATTTTTCCTGGCGTTGGTTCTGTTATTTCTTCCCCTGCCTCACTCAATGTCAGGTTTAAATTACTTTCTTCTACAGATAGGATTGGAGGATCAGACTTTGGGGAATCATCAAGGTTCCAGAAGGTCTTGCAAGGTCAAGAAATATTGGGCGTTAATACCCCCTATGTTGGTATCAATGCTCAGAGTCACCAATTATCTGAAAGTAGGTGCTATCCTGGGTCAAACTGTTCCAGAATTATAGCAACAGGAAATAATGTCAGGGTCCCACAAGTGAGTTCTGACATTTCAAGCCGTGGCATAGGCTTTAGTGAATCTTCACGATTCCAGAAGGTCTTGCAAGGTCAAGAAATACTTCCAAGCCAACCATACAGAACCTTGTCTGCTAATGAGGTTCATAGAAATGGTTGCTTTGGAATCTTTGGTGGTAGTCAATTGCTGGGCTCCAGAAATCAATGGTCTACCCAGATGCTGGATAATTCTTCCCATATGCATCCATCTGGGCCGGTTTCATCCCCATCATCTGTTCTGATGTTCCAGCAAGCAGCCAATCCACTTTCCAACTTTGATTATGGGAATAAAAGTAATCAAGAGATGGAGAGAAAAATGCACTGCCTTGGTTCCTATACTTCTGAAGGGAAAGGTAGAAAATTTGCACAATCCCCATCTTATGAGCCTGGTTCCTGGGGGCAAGTTCAAGAAGGAATAAATTCTTTTGGCACAGCAAATTTTCATAATCATCTGGTCACAACAACTTCAGATGATTCTCTGTTGCCACTGACAGGTAGCCAAGAGTTGGCTTCCTCATGTAAAAGTAGCTGCAGACTCTTTGGTTTTTCATTAACCGAGGAAAATCATATTGCCCATGAAGAAGTAGGCTCTTCCACAATCACTTGTCAATCAAATTCTGGACCCTCCTTTATAAGACAGGTTGGGGATGAACTTCAGCTGGGGCATTCATTCAGGAGCAAGGCAGCTGGAAGCAACTGTACCAAAGTAAGCAACCTCGATCCTGTGATAGATGCTAGTCTAAATGAAAATGATCATCTGAACTGCAATCAAGAACATGACTTTGCCCCACTCCTTTTATTTTTAGACATCCTCTAGATAGAATTGAGCCCAAGTTTTGTGCTGGAGGTTGACCCTGGGAACTAATCCTTTGGACCTTTTTTATCTTTTGAGCTAGTTCTTGGCATGAATTTGCAGAAAACCAGTGAATGATGTAATGTTGGTGGTAGGTAACGCATGCCAGCTGGTGCTTATAATCAATTTCATTTCCAGATTTATTAGTGATCTTTTGGGTGACACATTGATTATAATGCCATAGTGTGGTTTAATATCCAAGTACAGAGCTTGGGTTTAGTTTTTAAATAGGGAAGTTACATTAGAGGAGTGAAGGACATTATTTTTGCCAACAAAAGCCCTTTCTGCCATTAAAAAAAAATGCTTTTATGGTGAGAAAACCAAAATCTTCTTGTGTAATAATCTTAAAACTCCTTGTGAGTTAAGGAAGTTTGGGTTTTAACATCTTAATGCTAAGTCTTTAGATGCAAGATGATTTATACCTAAAATCTTACGGTAACAATGATAAGAATCTCTTGTTATTTGGTTGTTTATTTCTCCCTCCTCCCCTTCCTTTCCCTTTCCTGCACTTGCCCTACGCTTGATGGTAACTTTTTAATGTCGAGTTGCAAAGCAATGCTGTAAGAATTACCTTCTACTAATAGTTCTTTAAGTATCTTGTAACATATGGAACCCTAAATGGTTTTTCAATGATGGAAAGATGGTAAAGCATATTACCTAATGGCCAAAAATAATATTCTTAAAACTCTCTTCCAATTTAAGGAAGTTTGAATTGCACCCTTTTTGGCAATAATCATACCTTCTAAAAGAAGATAAAGCTAAGATGCAAGGTGGTTAGAAACTGAAGAATTTGGCAGTAACAATCCTAGTAGTCTCTTTCAATTTTAAGAAGTACAAGACATTCTAAAAGAAGATAGTTGGGTTACTGTTATTTATTCAAGGAAAAGTTAAGGTCTTTTGATCTTCAGAAATAGATGAAGTTTTCACAACTTTTTATTACAAGTACATCAATTTTGAGTCTTCATGTACTAGTTCTTTTTACATGATTGGGTCTTCGTAGTGGTATTCATGCGTTGACTTCAACCCTAGCCTGATCAACACCACAAGCCCCACATTTTTGTTGCTTATTTCTGGCTCAAACTGGTTGGCAAACCAGACCTGAATGGACCAAGCAGGACTGGGTTCACTTGGCCAACCGGGTCAGTGAACAACTTCATATTCCAAGTTCTTTTGTTTTTAAAAAATATTATTATCCGGTTTTCAGTTTTGAGTTCATGGTTGCCCTTCCCAACACAGGTGTCTTACTAGGGAGGGGACTAGAACTCGAGATCTGAAGGATCTAGCGGAGTCTTTAACCGCTAGGCCAACACATCATCTTCCAAGTTCTTCTCATGCATTATACCGAGTTTCCTCTTTTATAGTTTTGAACTCATACCTGACTGTTATAATTTCCATATTATTTGCAGGGTGTACTGCGGTATTAACTGGAGTGTAATGAATGCTGTTGTGAAGGTTAGCAAGAGAATGTGGATAGATGATGATAAAGTAATAGAGTTGCATAAAAACTCAGTATTTTGCTAAGTGGGGGGAAAACATGGATTTGTTTTCTATATACCCTGTGGATTTATCCAAGTTGGGTCAGGTCCAAACTAAAGCACTGGTTGTATTAAATATTAATCTCAGGCATACACTTATTATGACTTGCGTTTCAGACTATATCTGAAGTATGAAGCAACTTTATCTTAACCTGTGTTATATACCAATCAAAGTTTGACTGATATTTCAATAATTTGAAATGGTTGAGAGAGGTGCGGAGGGGAAAAATGCTGAGTATGCCAATAAAAGTTCGTATTGCACTTGGCTTAGAACTCTAGTTTTAGTGACAATGTGAGAATCTTATTGATATACATGTCTATTTTTATCATGAGTTTATATTTGAATTTGAATGGTAATAATTGAAAAAGGGGACATGTGGGAGAACTTGATTTAAGTATTTTCTTAAATATAAAGGCTGTAAGTTATTCCTTGGCCTATTATTTCGCTGTGTTGTACAGCTCTGGGATTTCTTTTCCAATCAATTTAAAATAGTACCCTTTTCTGCTATCTATTTGGATTTGACCCAGGTTTTGCGATATATTTTTTTATTTTAACAAAAACAACAGGTGGGATTTTCCATTTTCTCCTCAACTCTCTGATGGGGAAATACATTGATTCCTTCAACTTTGTAACCCATTTTTTTTTTCCATCTGATGCACTACCAATCACAAAGCACAATAATCACCTTAACGTAACAGTTTAAGCACTGATAACAAAATGATTATGCTACCATACCCATTGACATAGTAAAGTTGAGGATAAAATTCTTAAAAATAGTAAAAATAGTAAATTTCTTTATTATTTAATAAAGTTTTCAAACTATCCATTTTTCTCTATTTTCTCCCCCAACTAAACATAGCATTAGCACCTCATGTATGTGTAGATGAAAATGATTTTTCTCTATTTCTCCAAATTCCCATTTTATCATAGCTTAGTATTTTTATCATTCAATCATTTAATCTAAAGCCAGTTCTAATTTTAAATGTACGACCAAAGCATAGCTGCAAAGCATTCATTTGGCTGTACCAAATGCTTTATACTTCCTTCCATTCTAATTATAAGGGTATATTGATTTTTTTAAAGAATTTAAAAAAAAAATTAAGAAAGCTAATTATATTACTTTAATACATTAAAATTTATCGTTTTTCTTTAAATTATGTTGTTTGACTTATGAATTAATATATAATTTAATAAAACACAATATACGATATGATTAAGTAATGTAATTAGATTTTTAAAAATTTTTTTAGAATTCTCTAAAAAAGTCAACGGGATTTTATAATTAAGAATAGAGAGAATATTTAAGTTTTATTTGCAATTACTATGACAATTATATTTCACTTGCCAACGGCCAGGATGTTGTGCCCATCAAATTAAACGGTGCACTTCATGGTTCAGCGTCTTGCGCTCATCAATGTGCTTAGCATCGAACAAGATCCCATAAGATATCGTATCAAACTTTTTGAAACAAAAAGCTTTATCATCGTCACCAGAAACTGTTGCTTCTAGAAGTTTGTCAAAATAAGGCAAGACTAAAGCAAAAGCATTTTGGTGTGCTGCTTTCTAGTCTAAACGCCTGTTTGCATTCATGTTTTGATATTCTCTTTTATCCTAAATATAAAATTTAATTATTTTTTTTTTAAAAAATAGATTAAAAAAATTAAATGAGTTATTTAACCATAAATCTAAATACTTCAAAATAATTTAATTAGTTTCCTTAATCTTCTTAACAAATTAAATAGGTCTTATATTTAAGACCGAAGATAGTAGAAACAAAAAAAAAATGCGGTTGTTTCCAGTTTTCAAAGTGGAAAAAAAAAGAGGGACAGCGGATTTTTTTGTTAAGAAAAATCTAGAGCAACAGTTTTTCTAATCGGAAGTGGTATTGTAAAACATTTTCCAATAATACCAAAGGAATCTTACAAACTTAGTGAAGGTGTGTATTTATTCACTTTAGACCAAATAAAGTCTTTGGATTTGTCATTTGACACGTCATGAAGCCTTTGCCTTAAGTGACGTAACATATATTCTATATAGTCTTAATTATAAGAGTTAATTGACTTTTTTTTAGAGAATTATAAGAAAACTAATTACATTACTTAATTATGTCATATGTTGTATTTTATTATATTATATATTAGTTTATAAATCAAACAACATATTTTGAAGAAAAATGATAAATTTTAAGGTATAAAAGTAATGTACTCATTTTTTTAAAAATTCTAAAAAAAAAGTTAATTGATTCTTATAATTAAGAATGGAGGGAGTATTTATGTGTGTAATAGCACGCGTGCTTATAACATTATAATTATAAGAATCCAAAAAAAGCCTCCAAAGTCAAATTCCATGCCCAACTTTTCTATGTTCTTGATGAGAATGGAACCTCTTTTATTTGGATCTTTTGTCATGGGACAAAAGAGATCTTATTCCATCACTTTTTTAAAAGGCAGGTCATTTACTGTGCACATCAAACATTACTATTACTAATATATTAATATGAAAAGAAATTAAGTGGAAAGTTAAGAGGATTAAAAGCTACAATTTTAGGCATTATTTGATTATGTTTTTTTTTATGTTCTTAGGATATTTTCTAAAGCTTTTCAAAAACTATTTGAATAACTGTGTTAAAAAAAATTAAAAAACTCATGCTTGAGAAACAGAGATTGGGGAGTTCAAGTTCAAGAGGCGAGAATAAAACATATAAAAGCATGTAAAAGTTGATCTATTTTTTTTATAAATTTTTTTATTTCATATTTAATTAAAAACTAATTATAAAAAAAGTTTCTTAAATTGTTTTTGTCTTTGAAAATAAAACATTATTTTGGAAATAGGAAATGAAACAAAGCCATATTCTCTACACTTTTTAAATTTACTTTATCATTAAATTTTAAATTAGCATGATAGCCCTAAAGCAAGGATGGCACACGCAGATCGAATTTTAGGCTGTCTGTCATAAACCCAATTTGGAACGTTACTCACAATTCCTCTATTCATTTCATAATATAAGCAATTTCAATTACTTCAAAACAACCAATAAATGACAGAAGATTCATTAGATTTGCCTTCAATTGAATTTTTTCCCCCAACTTTATCAATATTTAATGAGATTTTGGATGAGACATTAAATATAAAGGAAAAGAATCCTATTTAAATCCCTTTAAAATGCTTAAATATGAATTTAGGCCTATACTTTTATCAAATCTCTAAGAAAGCCGAGAGGTTTCATTAGAGATTTTTGAATAATTTAATTTTACCAATATGTCCTCCTATGTTTTTTTTTTTTGCCTCTTCTCTTTATAAGATCTCAATATCAAATCTCAATCTCGCATATATCCTACATGAATTCAGGTCTTACTTTTTTCTTTGAGTCTAGATCCATATTTCACGAGTAATGACTCGTCATTGGTTTCAATAGTGAGGGCATCAACGTGTGTCGTTTTGACATCAAGATGTGTCGTTCTAAGGGCTCTATGTATTACTAAGGTTATATTAAGGACAAGTTATTAATTCTTCATGGCAGCACTTTCATGCTTCTCGATTTGCATATTTTCTTTCATTATTTATAATTATAATTTCCAGTCAAATTCTTGGATGCTTCTAGGACGATTTCTCCAAATTTACAGAATAGCGTTGATGCTTTAAATAATTCCAACTATACCTCTAAATATTAGGGTTAAAGAGAAATTACCAGAACTTACTCTTTAATGTTTTCATTTTATTTTATTTTTTTTGTGGGAGGAGATCACACTCTTTTTCTTCTCTTCTTTAGTTCTCCATTGAGTCCGTTTTAACTTCAAAACCCTTAGTTCATCTTACCCTTTCTTTTTTCCAGATGATTCATAATATGATGGGGGTGCTCAATCATCATTTTAATTAGAGGGGCATTACAGTCTTTTAACAGTATTAAAAGAAATTCCTAATAAGGCCTCTTGACCTAATTAAGAAATTGTTCAAAGTACATGCCTGAATTTGGATTTAGGTATGTCAAATGGATTTAAATGAGATTCTTCCAAATATAAATTACCATGACAAAATTGACATATAAATATCGATCAATTACTTAAAAACGACTTATATTTCTTTATAGAGGTTGCTTTTTTTTTTTTTTACCCAAGCTTTCTAGTGGTTACTTATATTTTGGAATAAAAGAGTACTTAATGTTCTATCAATTAAATAATCTTCTAATGTAATTTCTACTAGACAAAAAAGATCACGAGCCGAGGAACGTGTGCAAATGCTCTATCTAGAAGCAGCTTATTTGGACTTTGGAAGGTTGTCCCTAACATTTTGGTGGGTCCTGCCGTGCGGAAAAAAATGTTTACAAGTACAATTTTTTTATAATAAAATATAATCGACTGAAACATAAAAACAATAAAAATAACAAAACCTTTTCAGTGAATTTTTAATGAAGTTGTATATTTAGGCTTAAATTCAAGATCATTGTTAAGCTAGTACGTACTCCCTCCAAAGTATCCTCAAGTATACATATTAAAAGGGATTCTATCAAGAGGTTATTCCAATGCATACGATTAAAAAAAAAGTACTCTGATCCTATTTTAAAGAAAAAAATACACCTTTGTTATAAATAGATAATTTAACCAATGTTTCTTTCTAACTCTTACGTTGTATCTGCATAGAATTGAGCTATATACAATATTCTACATTTTTTCCTCTCTCTCTTAGTCTTTCTAGTCAACACTACTCGTCGGTTCTTTAGCAATATTATTTCCATAAATAGTTTAAACTATAAAGACAACGAATAGAGAGACACGTTAGCAAGCTCTATATAGACATGTCTAATCCATATTTTTTTTATATACTCCCTCCGTTTCTATTTATAAGACTCCGTTGACTTTTTTAGAGAATCTTAAAATTTTTTTAAAAAAGCTAATTACATTACTTAATCATATCATATATAATATTTTATTATATTATATATTAGTTCATAAGTCAAACAACATAATTTAAAGAAAAA
>JBAGKO010000001.1:11473381-11484768 GCA_037177275.1 Acacia concinna | reverse complement strand
GATGATAAGAGGGGGGATAGGAACACTTTAATTGTAACAGAAAATCTCCATGTGCAGTATGCCCACCCAGCTAAATAAGTGTATGCACCTTCATCAAAGCATGGAAGATAAAACCTAACCGACTTAGAAACTCCATATGGCCGAAACATGTTTCTCAACTCTTTCTTATAATCTCGGAAGATATAAACCCTACCAAGACTTTCGTTTCTATAGGGATTACATCTAACTCTATATTAGTTGAGCTAGAAGAACTAGATTCTCCCTCGAATATGGCTTCTATTTCTAAGTCGCTTCGAAACATTCTAACTTACGACAACAAAAGAAGGAAGGAAAACAAACTTTCAAGCTACTGTCTATGCGACACAAATAGGGTTGCAATGAAATCATAATTCCAACACAAGAATCTCGCCGAGAAAAAATATCGCAAGTAAACAGAAAAAGATGTAGAAGATGAACAAATACTATTACCTAAGACTCCAAGTGAAGTCTTGCTATTGGATAGTTAGAATGGAAATGTAAACCAACAGGATAGTTACAAAAGAAAGGCGCCAAGAAAAATTAAAGAGGAGAGAGGGCATCGAATGAATATTGGCTGATTGTATTAAAGCAATTATCACCATCTCTAGAAGGAACGCATCCTACCACTAAGTTCAAACCCCACCGTCGGATCCTTTTCACGATCAACAACATTAGGACAATGAGGCACAAAAAGCATTTAGAAGTCAAAGAAATGGGAAGCGAACTATCTTATTAGTCATTATGAAGCACACAAGCAGGTTCGACGATAAACTATGCTGAATGGGCAAATGCTATGAAATTTGACGACATGCTAAGACAGAATCCGCGACTGTCCCAACTACTCTTAATCCATTGTTCATATAATTAAGAGAGTAGGGGACTTATTGTAAACCCCTTTATAAATAATGGTACCAACCCTGCTACCTGGAAACGGCCCAATCAGTCAAAGAGATCAAATTCAGTAACTAATTCTAGAAACCCTACTATCGTGAAACCCAATCTATTTTGGAACAACTATAGACTGACCAAGTAGACCACCTATCTAATAAAGGTGGAGCACGTGTGCCCATTCACAGGTAAGGAGTTATGGGCAAAAGTTGGTCAAAAGAGTTACAATCCATGCAAGTCGTCCCAGGCCAAAAAGGACAACAATATCTTCCATGAAATAGGATCCAACCTCTCATGATATCTAGCAACGACTAGATCATGGAAAAGGCTATAAAGTCGGTGAATAATTGAGTAGGGGGCATCGAATCCAAGCAGTCTCTCACTCACTCTGAGTTATGCTTTCAAGATCCCTAGTAGTCAACATTACCAGAATCAATAAAATTCCTTTATTTGATTACACATTTTGTATCTTTTTTTTTTTGCATCCAATTTATGTTGTTGGTGATCCTTTTCCTATTAATTTGCTTAAAAGAAATTTTGCTCAAACAATTACTTAAATTATATATTAGGCTATGAAATTGAATGAATTGAGTATATGTTAAGAAAAGAGACTTAAATTATAAATTAGGTATCAAATTGAATGAATTGAGTATATGTTAAAATGAAGGACTCTAGAACTAACATAGAGTTGGTCTAGCGGTGTAAAGCCCCACTAAATCCCTCTAGGTCTCGAGTTATAGTCTTAGGGCTTGTTTGGTACGAGGGATTTGGAGAGGATGGGAGGGAAAATTTTGTTACATTTTCTCTTTATTAAACTTTTATAACCCCACTTCTTCAATTTCTTTAAATTCAACTTTTAAAATTTTTATTTTTCCTCCTCTTCCCTCATACCAAATAGCCCCTTATAACTCGTTTGGTTCGATTACATGGGAGACAATTACATGTAATTCAGATATAATATATCGATTACGACATTTGGTTGGGCTTGCATAATGTAAACTAGATTACAAAATGTAATCTTGATAACATCATTTGATGTAATGAGGATTATATTACTAGGAGTGATTAATGGGGATGTAGGTAACCTGTAATCAAGTGAAAAATACTCTATTACCATTATAATTTTTTAATTTGACAAAAGTGCCCATCCATAATTTTTTTTAAATATGAAATAATTACCACCATTAAATATTTAAAATATTAAATATTTGTATAATATTTTTTAAAAAATATTTCCCCAATAAAAATTTTTAAAAAATATATTCCACCATTAAAAATATTAAAAATATCCCATTAAATAATATTCTCACCATTAAATATTAAGAAATTACCATGAACCCAACTTGTATTTGGCATAATATTTCCACCATTAAATATGAAAAATTATTATAAACTTGATGTATGAAGTACAAATTGAAAAAAAAACGCATAAACTTAAGCTGTGCATTATACATATATGTGTAGATAAGGATAATTTTATCTCTGACTATATTATTCCCATATATTCTTATGTGAGATGTAATACAACTAAACGTTTTTATGTATATACATCATATTTCCTTAATGACAAACCAAACAAATACATGAAATCATCATTATATTATATTACATTACATTGAATTACACTCAATTACATTACCTTCGATTTTATGAACCAAACGGGCAATTAGGATGTGTTTGGTTGGAAGGGAGGGGATGGAAGAGGAAGGTAGTAGCTCCCCTCCCATTATTTGATTTAGAATTTTGGAGGGGAGGGGACCTCAAATATTCCATCCCTTCCCCTCCTACATCCCATTTTTGCTTCCCTCCAAATTGGGAGGTTTTGGAGATGAGTAAAAACTTTTGACTATTTTGCCCTTATATTTTATATGATATTCCAATGATTAAAAACATTATCAAAATTCAAATTTTTTATTATAAAATAAATTTAAAATAAAAATTTATTATATTTTAAAAAAAAATTATAAAACGAACATTTTTTACAAATAATTTTTTTTTGTAATTTTAAATTGCAAAATATTATTTAAACAAAAAATATCATATTATTATTAAAATAATTTAAAATATATTTTTATAATTAAGAAAACTATTATGATATAATTTAAACAAAAATATAATTTAATAAATAAATAATAATATTATAATTAAAAATATATTATTTAAAAATTAATTTAAATTAAAAACATATGATTTAAAAGTTATTATATTTAAATAAAATATTATCTAAAAGAAAAATATATTATTATTATTATTCTTAGAATAATCAAAGAATTAATTTTTTATTTAAAAATTTATTATTAAATATATTTTAATAAGTAAATAATATTATTATAATTTATAATATATTATTTAATAATTAATTTAAATTAAAAACATATTTTCATAAAGAAGTAATTATTACAATTATAAAATATGTTATTGTAATTTAAAATAATAATATATCATTATGATTAAAAAATATTTTTATTATAAATAAAAAATACTATTATAATTTTTTTAAAAAAATAATATTTTAAAATTAATTAGGAAATTATATTCCTACGTTGAAAAAAATTATTACTTTTTTAAAATATTTTATTATAGTAATAATAAAAACATTTCTATATCAATTAAATCAAGTGTGAATAATTAATATATAAATAAAAAATGTAAACTAATACATTGGCGTAAGATGGTAAATTACGATCATTCTCTACCTCCCTCCCCTCTACCTCCCTCCCTACCAATCAAACTAAATAAAGCAATACCCTACCCTCTCTATCCATCCCCTCCCTTCAAACCAAACAATTGTGTTGGGAGAGGAGCCACGAACTCTAAACCTATTACAGATGATAATATCAAAAATGAAAGACTATAGAATTTGATAATTTTATCTCGCTTCATTGTTTTGATTATCCAATAAACAATTTAATTATTACAAATTCAAAATTGTGATATAAAAAAAACATATGTAGCACCATAAACAATACATCAAATATTCTTCAATCAAATCTCAAATTCTCAACTGATCAAATATATAAAAGTATGATCAAAACTCCTTTTATAACACATTTTCCTTTCAATACCGATATGCAATATTATTGCAATAGGATTTTTTTTTCCAATTTTTTTGTTCTTGCCTAAAAATTAAGGGAAAATCTCATATGAAGATGGCCGAATTACCCAAATTCTATATTAGGTCGGTAAATTCAACATATCCTAAATTGGGTCATTAAAATTAATGGAAAATTCCATATAAAGATGGCTGAATTATTCAAATCTTATATTAGGTTGGAAAATTCAACATATCCTAAATTGGGATAATGACCCAATTTAGGATATGTAAATTTAGCTTATTTTTCAATTATACCCCTAACCCATGTGCAAAGAAAAGAGGAAAAGGTTTAGAAGAGAAAGAAGGGGAAATAATCAAGAGTAAAAGGTTCATAAGAAAAAGAATATATAGATCAAATCCACCTAACCACCGATGAAAATTCATTAATATATATAGATAACCTTTTTGGTCATACGTGTTCCAAGTCGCTCATGAAGCAAATTAATGAACACAATAATCCAATGTAATGATAAACCATAAATCTTAGCTGGAGGTCTTATTTCAATTTACGAAACCAATTATTCACAAGAAAGAATTCTTGTAACCTCACATACAAATCAAAGGAAAAATTTGAGGGCAAAATCAATTGTATTTTAATGTTTGATACCGTAAAATTAAAGACTAACCAAGTCATAGCATTTGAAAAGAAAATTTATATAATCACATGTATTAACACAAGTGGATTAAGGAATGAAGATTTAACCTTATAATAAATTTACTGTAACCTTCTTTGCTAATTTTCTGATGATGCTGTGATCTCTAATGAATTTTCTACCGTTAGGGTTTTTACGTATGTATAAATAATATAGTTTAGTTTGCAATTTTGTGTTTTAATAACTAAAGGATAAAAATGTAATTCGGCCGAATTTCTAAATCCATAATTGTGTCATATAACCTAATTCATAATTTCTTAAATTTTGCAATCTAAATTAAAATTTAGGTATTTCAACCGTCTTTATATGAGATTTTTCTAAAATTTAAATAACTTGTGGTACATTAATTTTTTTAATTAGTGAATAGATGCGTTGCAAAAAATCGATCAATTCAAGAATAAGTTTAAAATTAATACTTCTAATAGACTCCAGATTTTTTTTTAAAAAAATAATTATTAGCTAGTTTATTAGATATTTTTAGGGAGAATTTCATTAAGAGACCACAAAAGAGAATTAATTTAAAAATGGCCCCAAAACATTCTGAAACATCAATTCAGTCCCCAAGACCAATTTAAAATTAATTTTACATGGCGAAATGACCAAATTGCCCTTACTTTTTTATTAAATATTTAAAATAATGATTTTTAGTGGGCCCCACCATCGGAGCCCCACCTGAGGCAGAAAAAATGATTTTCTGGCCAAGGTAGGGAGTGGGGGTTCAAACCCCCTCACCCCAAAGGATAAAAGGAAGCCCAGCCACTCTTTGACACACACACACATTAATATATATATATATATATATATATAAAACTTGAGTCCACACATATTTTCATTCTGATAAACAAGTGTGTTAGCACTTCATAACCATGAAAAAATGTCTCATAAATAAGTTCTATTTTTTTTATTAACAAGATAAATTAATTTAAATAATAATAATAATAATACTAATCATAATAATAACAAAAGTAAATGTCTTACATCCTATTTGGTTAATGTATTTAATACAATATATATATATACACATATTATAAACTTGAGTCCTTAACCACTTACATTATGATGAACAACTGTGTTGTACGTCATGAATATGTAAAAAGGCCCCGTGGACAAGTCCAATTTTTTCTATCAACAAGATAAATTAATTTAAATAATAATAATAATAATACTAATCATAATAATAATAATAAAAGCAAATGTCTTACATCCTATTTGGTTAATGTATTCAATACAATATATATATATAATAAACTTAAGTCCCTACCCACTTACATTTTGATGAACAAGTGTGTTACACATCATGAACATATAAAAAGTTTTTATCAACAAGTCAAATATTTTTTTATTAGCAATTCGAATATCTTATTCTTTAATAAATAAATTTTTATTATTGATAAAAAATATTCGATTTGTTGACAAGGACTTTTTACATGTTTGTAATATGTAATACACTTGTTCATCAGAATGTAAGTGGGTAGGGACTTAAGTTTATTATGTGTATATATATATATTGTATTTAATACATTAACCAAATAGGATGTAAGACATTTGATTTTTTTTTATTATTATTATTATTTAAATTAATTTATCTTGTTGATAAAAAAGTTGGATTTGTTCACATGACCTTTTTACATGTTCATGATGTACAATACACTTGTTCATCAAAATGTAAGTGGGTAGGGACTTAGGTTTATTATGTGTATATATATTGTATTGAATACATTAACCAAATAGGATGTAAGACATTTACTTTTATTATTAGTATGATTAGTATTATTATTATTTAAATTAATTTATCTTGTTAATAAAAAAAATAGAACTTTTTCACAGGACCTCCGGCGTGGGTCCCACTGCGGCAGCTCCAATGGAGAAGATCCAACGTCCGGCGGTGGGGCCCACCAAAAATCATTATTTTAAATATTTAATAAAAAAAGTAAGAGAAATTTGAATATTTCACCATGTAAAATTAATTTCAAATTGGTCTTTGGGATTGAATTGATGTTTCAATGTTTTGGGGCCATTTTTAAATTAATTCCCTTATGTGGTCTCTCAATGAAATTCTCCCTATTTTTTATTATTAAATTGATCTTTTGTGGCCTAATTAATTCTCCTTAATCTGTATATATAGACCATAATTAGTTTCTTGAAAAAAAAAATGAACTCTTTTTTTTTTAGCAATAAAATGAACTCTTTTCACATAAAATCCTTCTTGACCTTAATGTAAGGGATTTGCATGGAACTTAATGTAAGGATTAGTAAGGGGTTTGTATGGCACTAAATTTAAGATTCCAATCCACTTTTTCTTAAAAATCTACATTTTTTAAAGCCTCTTAATGACTAACTTAACTATTTTTTTTTTCAAAATCTACAAATTAGTTATTTAGGTTCTATATTTAGAACATGAGAGCAAGCAAATAAAGAATAATTAATTACATACACAATAAATTGATTAAATTTAATCTTGATTTTCCTTCAATATAAATCCTAAAAACCACTTAGGCATTACTTTAGAAAAAAGTCATTCCAATTATTAAATCCTGACCGTTCACAAAATATATAATAGACATCTACATACAATATCTCGAGGTGAGACATCTGTTCTACGAAAATTAGAGTGATTTAATAAAACTTCAGCACACATTGTTTTACTAGAATATGGTTTTGAAAGCCCATTGTTTTGATGGCACATTGTTTCCACAACCGAAAACCTGATTTTCTTATCTATAAAAAGTGCCATTAGCGTATGTGTATCGCCACATATACCAGTATATGAATTTATTTTCATCATATGTTATTTGTCCTAGTTTTCATAAGAAGAAATCGCCCACGAAATTTGATGTTCATGAAGAAGAAGATGACCGTGATGGGACTAACACAAGGCTTTGCTATTAAGAAGAAATGATATCAACGGTGTACCAAAAAGGTATTAAAATTTTCCTCTTTCGTTATCAATAGTTTGATATGATTTATATTCCATTCAATTCAAGTTAATAGAAAATTCTTGTGACCCAGGCTGACGATTCTCTAATGGCTTGGAATCCTTATCATTATGATAAAGTCAAAGAAAGGCTCAGCCAATGGAGGATTCAAAGGCCACAACATGGCTCAAGCCTCGAAGTCAAAGCTAACCGATACGGTAAATTTCATCATCATCATCATCGAATATATACATATACACACACATATATATTACGATACACTTTGAATTCATAAGATTAAGTTCTGATTTCATTGAATATATATTAGTTGTACGTTATGATAATACAAAACATGTTACATATATTGTGCTTATAATTTGAATAATGTCGATGATTATAATTCACATTCACTGTATGTGTTATTTTTCAGTATTATTAGCATATGCGTTCATCGGAAACATTAAAGTAAACGAGGTCGCCAACTTCATCTTCTCTGGGTTTGTTCCTAAGGTCAACTTAAAGAAAAGAGGGGGGACATGAAAGTAGAATTGTTATCATAATATGTATTAATGCCTTAGTAAAGGAGAATCAGAGCAGTAGGCGAAAGAGAGATGAAATGAGTAGTCAATCTCATTCACTGATCAGTACTGTACACGAGTATATATACAACTAGAGTCAGAGAGTCAAAGCAATGTTCTCAGACTAACTAATTTGGTTATAGTCAAACTAACTTAGTTACAAGATTGTTAGTCTAAACTAACTAATTACTTAATTACACTATCATGCCCCTTCAATTTGAGGTACCCTTCAACATGTAAGTTTCTTCTAAAATTATCAAACACAGAACCAGAAATTGGCTTATTTAAGCCATCTGCAACTTGACTTGATGCTGGAATATGATAAACAGCAATTTGTTTACTGATTGCTCTCTCACGTACAAAGTGAAGATCCAATTCTAAATGCTTTGTCCGAGCGTGTAATACTGGATGTGCTGTCATCAACACAGCTCCCTGATTGTCACATAAGATTTTTGGAACTGTAGGTAATCGGATTTGAAGTTCAGAGAATAAGGAACGAAGCCAAAGCACCCCACCAACTGTGGATGGCATGCTGCGATATTCTGCCTCTATGCTTGAAATATATACAGTGGTCTGTTTCTTAGATGACTAAGAGACCAGATTTCGGCCAAAATATATACAATATCCAGTAGTACTTCTACGATCATTACAATCTGATGCCTAATCAGCATCACAATAAGCAATAATAGATCTATCTCTTGATGGCCTAAAATGTAAAGCATGAGAAACAGTACCAGCTAGATATATGAGTATACGTTTAACTGCTGTCCAGTGTTCTATGAAGGGAGTTTGCATAAATTGACAAACTTTGTTAACAGAATAACAAATTTCAGGCCAAGTTATTGTTGCATACTGTAAGGCACCTACAACAGACTGATAAAGTTCTGGATTGCAGAAGATGACTGAGCCTTCCTTGAACAATTTTAAGTTAGAAACCATAGGGGTCCGAACACCCTTTGCCTTTTGCATACCAGCCTTCTTTAGTAAGTCTCTAATGTTTTTGGCCTGAGATAAGATCAGTGTACCATATGATTCATGATGAGTTTCAATACCCAGAAAGTAGCCAAGTGGTCCCAAATCTTTAAGAGCAAATTCGCTGTTTAAGGTTGAAATAACAGTAGCTATGCTTGAAGAGGAAGAACCAGTGAGGATTATATCATCAACATAGGCCAACACATATATGATTTCAGAACAGGTAGAACGAATGAATAAAGACTGATCACATTTGCTGCTATGAAATCCTAGTCTAGTAAGTGCAGTTGAGAGTTTTTCAAACTAGGCCCTGGGCCCCTGTTTTAAACCATATAAAGCCTTATCTAAGCGATAAACTAGAGATTTATTTGCCACTTCATAACCTAGCGGTTGTTGCATATAGACTTCTTCATGAAAATCTCCATTAAGAAAAGCATTATTCACATCAATTTGTCTAATATTCCAATTTAAGGAAACAACAATAGATAATACAACACAAATAGTGACTGGTTTTACCATTGGGCTGAAGGTTTCGTTGAAATCAAAGCCTTCTTGTTGATGAAATCCTTTGGCCACTAAACGAGCTTTATACTTGGAAGTATTGCCATCTGGGTTAGTTTTGTGTTTCCAGACCTATTTGCATCCAATAGCACGCCTATGAGAAGGTAGGTCCACCAAGTGCCATGTCTTGTTCCTCAAAAGAGCATCATATTCATCATCCATGGCCTTTTTCCAAACAGGAGAATCAAGTGCTTCTTGCACACATGTAGGTTCAGTTTCTGCAACATACACCTTAGGCTTATAAATGCCATTCATAGATTGAGTAGTCATGCGTGGAATTGTATCAGATGAGATGGTAGGTGCTGGTACTGTCTGAAGAGAGGCATCAGAAGTTTCAACTGATTAAGTAGGGAACTTGTAAGAATCATTAGTAATAGAGCTAGTAATATTAGGTACAGTGTACAGACTTGACAATACAGGAATGACAGGAGAAGACACCTGAATAGTGGACTGAGAAGACACATAGGACGATTGAACATAAAGGAAATTGGAATACAAAAACTCATTCTCATTGAACAAAACATCTCTTGATACATACACTCTTCCAGCAGGATCCCAACATTTGTAACCCTTATGAGAAGCACTATAGCCTAGGAATAGGCACTTGACAGACAAAAAATCCAGCTTGTGTTTATTGTATTGTCTGGTGAAAGGAAAACAAGTATAGCCAAAAACTCGGAGATGTTTATAGTCAGGGGATCTACCAAATAACTTTTCAAATGGTGAGAGCCCTCCAAGAGTCTTGTTTGGTAGGCGATTGAAAAGATAAACAGCTATATGAAAGGCCTCTACCCAAAATTTCAAAGGTAAAAAGGCATTGGCTAGTAATGTTAAACCAGATTCAGTAATAGTACGGTGTTTTCTCTCTGCCAGTCCATTTTGTTCATGAGTGTATGGACAGTTGAGTCTATGGACAATCCCACAGTCTTGTAAGAACTTACCAATCTTGAGAAATTCAGCACCAGAATCAGATCGAAGAGTTTTTATCTTAGAATTAAATTGCAATTCAACCATCTTCTTGAAGTCCATAAATACATTGAACACTTCAGACTTTAAGTGTAGAGGATAAAACCAAGTATATTTAGTGTATGCATCAGTAAAATGAACATAATACTTGTAGCCATTGAGTGATGTATGAGGAGAAGGTCCCTAAATGTCAGTATGTATGAGTTCAAGAGAATGAGAATACATAGAGGTAGATAAGGTGTAAGGTAGTTTATGAGCTTTACCAAGACAACAAGCATTGCAGAAATCAAATATTGACTTTTTATTTCCACTGGAAAACATGTTACAAGTTTGCATGACTTGATTAACAATAGGTGCAACCGGATGCCCTAACCTATTATGCCAAAGAGAAAAACTAGTAACAGCTAGGACAGACTCTGAACAAGAATTAGAAACAGGATTACAATTGGTTGTAGACAAAACTGAGGCAGTATAAGCGGACGGCTGAGAAGGATGTGTTCAGCAGGATGACTTTGATGCAAAGGGTTGAATTTTTAAGGAGACACCATGGAGATTGGAGTGATGACGCTTGAGACAACCCTTGAAGAGGAGTTAGTTAGTTTGCAGGTCCTTAATCACACAAAAATTAGAAAAGAAAGCTATTAGTATATCATTATCAAGACATAACTGTGGAATGCTAATAAGATTTTTGGAAATTTCAGGGACATGAAGAATGTCTTTGAGTTTTAGTTTGTATTGTGAC
>JBAGKO010000001.1:11450902-11461417 GCA_037177275.1 Acacia concinna | reverse complement strand
ATTAAACTCGGACCGTCTCGGATCGGCTGGGTCAATTCGAAAGCCAGCAACCCGGCCATGAAATTGGTCCGGGTTGGTCATTAACCTGTTGATTTGGTCAAATAGGTGTCAACCCGGACAGGTTGCATGGTTAACCCGGTTTGCTCTTTTTTTTAAAAAAAAACTTTAAATTTTAAATTTAAAAAATATTCATTTTATGTGCTAGATAGTAATATTAGTCAAAGTCAATAATTTTTGTCTTAATGATTAAAGAATTGTAGGTAGGAATATTTTGTTATTGTCTATCTATTTTGATAATTTGCTGAAACAATAAGAAAAATACTTGTGATTATTGATTATAATATCATTGATAATTGATTAATATTATATTATATCGATATATCAAAGAAAATATAAATAATGGTAGATAAGTATATAATTGTTTGTTATTAATTCAAGGTATTGAATTGATTTTGGATAGTATGACACTATGATGAGAATTGAAGTTTATTTTTTATTCCCACTGATCGAGCATTGGGGTGAGTTTGAGCTGACTCCGGTTTAACCCACTAACCTTTGACTTCGTACCCTGATCGATTCAGTGTCCGGTTCGGGTTTTAGAACCTTGGAATATGGAAGTGTGATATAATTTTTAATTAATACTATGTTTATTTTAAATATGAAAAGACTAATATACCCTTTCCTAAAAAGCCCTGGCGCCATCCTAGACACCGTGAAAACCACCAGCAGTCACCATCAGGCTCAAACTTTAGTCATGTATGAAGGTAAATACAAGAAATTAGACCATAAACAGGAATTGATCCCCCACATAAAAAAAATCGAACAAGAAATCAAACAACAAATAACATTCACAATAAAAATCATAATCCGAAAAGCAGAAAACAAACCAAACACATATACAAAACAATCAAATAGGCTATAATCGGAATCAAAATCGAAGAGAGCAAACAAGAAGCTAGCGAAATCAAACAGCATTCACAATGGAAATCAAAATCGAGAAGGGATTGAAGGACTGGAAGCCATTAGAAATTGAAATTAGAAGGAGTCGTAAGTTTGGGGAAGCAGGCATCAGAAACCAGTAACAAGGGCAAGCCAAGATGAACTCCATCGTCGAAATCAAGGGCTGAATCAAGATCGGACTCCTTTGTCTCAGGTTCGTAGCGCCGATAGTCATTGTTGAGGTTGCAATCAAAGATGATAATCCAACTGGATTCACGAGTTTGAATGTCATTTTCGATCTGCGCATTCACTGGGGATTTGTAGTTGTCGTGCTCGATTTGCATATTCCCTGGCAGTCTATAGTTACCGTCGCTGTCGTCCTTGCAGGATGAACATCGTTCTTCGAAAGAATTTTGAAGCCTCAAGGTTGCGCTAAAATGATTGAGGGCAAAACTAGAAAATAAAATGAGTTCCAGGGAAGTGTGGTCAGTTCCATAGGGGGTCTCATGGAAGTGAATTCCATCAATTTTGATGGAAGTGGTTCCCCAATGAAGTGGCTTCTAAGTTCTAACATAACATACCAAACATACAATAATTCCAATTCCACTTCTATTTCGGCTTCCGCTTATCAGCTTTCACTTCCATCCAATCAAATGGGGCATTAGTAAACTGATTGTTGACCGAACTTTTTTATTTCTTTTTTGTAAGTGATGAACATCTAGTTGACTAACCATGTAATAATATAAACATAATGTTACCAACATAGAGTTGATTTATGGCCGTTTAGTTCAATTCTATGGAGACGATTACATATAATCTTAATGCAAAAAATCAACTACAGTATTTGCTTGAGTTTATATAATATAAAGAGGATTACATTTTGTAATCTTGATCATTTGATGTAATCATGATTACATATTGGAATTGATAAATGGGAATACATGCATTTAACCAAGTGAAAAAAGATACTATTGTCATTATAATTTTTTAACTCGACCAAAGTGCCCCATAAATGCTATTAAATATTAAGTCATTACGACCATTAAAGATTAAAAAATTATTAATAACATACAAATTTAAAAATATTTCTCTACTAAAAAAATATACTCCACCATGAAAAATATTAAAATATCTTTTTAAATAATATTTTCAATATTAAATATTAAAAAATTACTATAAACTCAATTTGTACACTGCAACATATTTACACCATTAAATATATAAGAAAATTACTACGAATGCAACGTGGACATGGAACAAATTGAAAAAATTATCATAAATATAATGTGTACATTATATATGTATGTTTAGATAGGGGTAATTCTACCTTATGTTATATTATACTCATATACTCTCATTTTCGATGTAATCTAACTGAATGTTTATATATATATATATATGCATCATCTTTCCTTTAATGACCAACTAAACAAATTCATGTAACTATCATCACACTACATTCTATTACATTGCATTACATTCCATTCATTACCTTCGATTCCGTGAATTAAACAGGGTTCAAGACCCTACAAAATCCCTCTAAGTTTCAAGTTCGTAAGGGAGACATTTGTGTTGCGAAGGGCAATTATAGACCTTGAACCAGATACCAAGTGATAATATAAAAAGCATAATGACACATATTTAGATTAAAGAGAAGTATATCAATTGCTTCATTTAATAATTTTAGGGTGTTGAATTACTCTATCATGAATATTTCAAGAGGTGAAAAACTAAAAATATTATTTAATTCAAAATGAATATGTAGTGAATGATCAAGGGCAATATTCTTTATCTAAAGGCAGTATTGCAACGACTTTAATCTTTTACGGCCAATATTACTTCAATAAATAGTTTAAGATATCCAATACTTCTGATTAGGAACAAGTTTACTGCTAAAAATGTCTTTTATCATTTAACTTTTATATAAAGTATATATAAACAAATATCCTTTTTTATTTTTCTTAATTTGTAAATGTTATATTCTTTTATCATTATAATTATTGTTTAACAAAACTTTTTTCACCAAAGCATATTTAAAAAAAAGCTAATTAATTGATTATGGTCATTAATATAATTCTAAATTAAATTAAGACATAAAAATGTGTATCAGTTTAACTACGTGGTTTACTTTATGGAAGATCGTAGCCGTTCAACCAGTTGAAAAATCGAGTCCATCTGTTCAACTGTGTCAGTTTCTTTGTTTTCCTCCTCTCTCGGCTATCCCGACGGCGGCCTCTTTTTTCGCTCCGGACAAACATTCGTCGGCGGTTATTCAAAGCGAATCATCATGTTCTCATCACGAGTTTTCTCTCTCCATTCTTCTCATCGTTCTTCGATTTGATGCTCCGGATTGTTTCACTTTAGTTGTGCTGCGTGTGGGTGTAGTCCCAAAAGAGAAAAAGAAAGATCCTCCAAACGTTCTGAGCTTGAAAGTTTGAATGTGTGTGGGTATTAAACCTTCATAATTTTTTTCTTCCTTTGATTTCCCCGATTTATTTTTCTTGTCAGATTTAGTGGGACATATGTGCTGGAACAACTCGAATTTTAGATTGTATTTTTGGAAGTTATCATGTCGGCAACACTTAGAACGTTTATGTCCTTTTTTGTTGGAACCTAATAGTCTATAAAAATTAAGTATAGTGTATAGTATCATGCTTAAATAAGGAAATTGACTAGCAATATCTGAAATTCTTATACATTCTTATACTTTCTCATGGTCACACATGTAAAGTCCACATACATGTGATATTAACTTTAAAATCAATGCAATTAAGCGAATAGCTGGCAAATTTGTTTGAATACCATCTGGTTCTGGATTATAGTCAATATTTCCTTGAGCCCACCAATTTAAGGTTGTGTAAACCTCCAAGTCCATGACTAGCTTCTGTGTGCTTGAGGACTCTGCTGTTTAAGTGATTATAATTTGTTATGTTTTCTCACTTATTGCACGCAGTTTCAAGTCATGGTGTTTAGATTTCCATATTTGAAAGTTTAAAGGTTGTTTGAATATCGTATTTTACCTTTTCTTTTTTCTTTTGTCAGTAGACTTGCAAATTAAAACTTGCTCCCTTTCATATTTTGGAGCACAATACTCTATTTCTTCAATAATTTTTTCAAAATAGGAAATCATTTTTGCATTGATTAGTGTCAAGAGACTTGATTCTATCTTTTGTAAAATTTAAATTTGAATATTTTGTTCCTCTCTGTTACACCCCAAAATTCCTATATGGAAAACCTAATAAATAATATTTCTGATAAATATTGAATTTGGGAAAATTCTAGAAAGTTCGTTGTGAAGGTAGCCAAGTTGTGGTAATATTTTGGATGACCAAATGATATCCAAAAATCATGAAACTTTTCATTCTAAAAGTGCACATGTCAAGCTTTAATTTGGTATGTCATTTATGAGATTTGGATGGATATGCTAGGAGATATGAAGTTTTGCAGTTTGCTCAGTGGAATTCGTCAGTTTATAGAGTAGTATTTAAATCTGAATTTACTGGGACTTTTATAATTTTGGTTGAGCAAATAAATTATTTTTCCTAAAACTAGACTTAATAAAGGACACTTGAACTTTAGAATCACTTCAATTGGAGGTTGGTGCAATTAGTTATAAATTTTTAAAGTTTGGTGTAAATTTCTAACAAGAAATCCAAAATTACATAGGTGTATTGGACTCAAAGGGAATTAGCTTCATTACAGGCCCAATGGTATCCCAATTAATTCTGCTAAGTTCAAGGGTAAGAATGAGATTTGAAAGTTAATCTCAAGGATGGTTTTGGAAGACAAAATGAATGGACTGGATTTACCATCTAAAAGCATGGGTAATGATGATTAAGTGCACCCTTGTCAAACTATGATTGGTAGGATTTATTTTACTCCAATCAAGCAAGTCTTAAAAGGCAATATATCCACCGTCCAGCCCTTCATTCCTACAGCTTTCATTGTAAAAAAAAAAATAGAGATGGTGAGCTTATGGTCTTACGAGCTGAAGATGAAGAAGATGAAAAGAGAAGGGAACAAGCAAGCACCGTAGGTAACTCAGCTCCTTGTTCCAAACTTCATTTATGCTATTAGCTGGATCATCTAAAACTTTTAGTGGACCCTAATCTCTTGCTCCGTGTGTCTAGCAAGGCAGAAATATTGGGACTTTAAGTTTCAAGAGAAATCTCCAAGAAGCCAAACAAATGCTAAGATAAGTGATAATCTTGTGGCTGCCAGTGTGCTATTGATGTTAGCTGTAGTTAGATGGGATTGTTGTTGAGTTCATGTAGTATTGGGAATCAAGATAGGAGAGGGGGTGATGCAGCCAAATAATCTGGGAATATATATATATATATATATAACTTTATTTGAGAATAAAACCATGATTAACGAAGTCAATAGGCATGAAATATGATGCTCTATGGACAAGAATGTTAAAAAAAAAAGCCATTTGTCCTCTCCTCTATATTTCACAATCTGAACAGGGTAAGTAAAAGGAGTTGGACTCTCAGCAATTTAATTGTTCCAATGTGCTCGGAAAGAAAGGTTGTATAGGGCCCACATAAGAAATCAAGGTTGGAGGCAATGAAACTCAAATGGGAGTTTCATGCCATAAACCCTTATATAGTTCTGTCCAAATAATGGAAGAGAAGACGGAGACCTCATTTAATTTGTTCAAACTTAGAAATGGAATCTACAAGCAAATCTATGGAGGACAAGCATGTTAGGTGAAGTTTTGAGCTTATGGAATTGAAAGTGAGAAGTTGGGATTTTAGTGGCAAGTACAAGAAGTATTAAGATGTTAATAGTTTTAATGGTCATGGCAAGCCTTAGCAATTGATCTGTGACTTTTACTTAGAGCCATTGGGTTTTATGGAAATGGAATTGAACGGTTGGACAATGAAACTTAAAGAATGGAAGCATTATCATTTCAAAATGGAATTTGGCTTTAAAAATGTGACCATTTCAGTTTTGGGATTGTGTGAACAGGAAGGAGTTTGCTTTTGGCCAATCTAATATCAAAAATAGATTATACATGCAAAAATAAAATTGTGTTAAACTTAAAAGACCAGAAGTTATATTAACCAAAAAAAAAAATTGAGGGCATATGTCATCTGGACTAACAAACACTAGGTTTAAAAAGTCTTGAAACAAAAAAAGGATTAAGGTTCTTAAATGGTCTTCAACATATCCCAAATAAGCAAAAATAAGCTTCAACAATTTTTAGTACTAAAAGTAGCCTTCAACTTTTGAAAAGGGAGCAAAAGTAACCATGAGAGTTAACGTTTGTTAAGTTTAACATTTTAAGGTGTAAAAATAGCTTTTAACTTATACCAAAAGTGCAAAAAAGTAACCATAAATTTTTTCATGCATAAATACCTGAAAGTTTACTTCTATAACATTAATTCATAAGTTTTTATATTGCTCATACAAGTTGGTGTCCAAAAGGATTTTAATTACGAGATGACTAGTGTAACATCCTGACATTTTTTGAGGCCTAGATAAAGTATTATAGATAGACCGAGTGTCACACTCTGATAATTTTTAATGCTTAGATTAGGTATTCAGGATGGATTGAGAGCCGTAGTCTGTAGAGAACTGAGAGATCTCACAACAATTGAAGTCAGATATGGAAAAGGACCTGTGTGCAAAAAGGAAAAATTCTGCAAAGATTCAGATCAAAACGAGATTAGGTCCAAAAGTCCCAAAAATTCCCATAAAATCCCAATAAATATTATAAGGTATCCAGAACAGTGTGGAATGATTAGAATGATTTTTGGAGGTCTAATGAATTTTTAGTGATTTTTTTTAATAAAAACTGACTATATCATACATATAAGGACGTCAATGCTCTGGATTGGGATTAGGAAAAATTAGTATAATATTTTAGAAGATTTTTAAATTTATCTGGAGGTCAGAAAAAGGTCTAGAATTATCAGAAAAAATTGCTAAAATCGGCTAATAGCCGGTAAAATGGACTTTTCTAAGAAAAATATTTATGGTAACCTCCTGGTAGTTTGAGAATTTTGGACAAATTTTGGGAATTTTTGGACTAGTACAAAATTTTCTAGAATATTCCGAGTATGTTGGCCGTACGGGTGAAATTATCGGTAGAATTTGAGTCAGGGGAGCCCCTGGGCCCCACCCAACGTGGCCTCTAGCTTTTCTTGGTGAGGAAGCAGCATAAATCACATGGAAAATGTGAAGAAGAGTATAGAAGGACACATGTCAAGAAGGGAGGAAAAGATCTAAAAGTTTTTGGGAAAATTACATCTAAAGACTCAAAAATATTTGCATTTTGACCCTTCTACCTCAAGTATAAATACCCCTCCTCTTCCCTTCAAACCATGCTCCCCTCTCCTCTTTAGAGAAATCATGCCCTCTCAATAAGCAAAATGATCCAGAGGTAGTTTGAGTGGTCCCGGCCCGTTTTCAGTACAAGTAAGTTCCAATCTTCTCCCTGTTTTGAATTTCTTTATTTTCCAGTAATAATTAGAGAAGTTCTAAGGGAAGGTTCTATCCAATTGGACTGGCCGAGATAGTGAACCTAAGGGAAGGTTTTGTCCAATTATCTTGGCGTAAACAAGCCTTTCTAAGGGAAAGTGCTACCCAATTTTTCAAGACCTATAGCATTTCCTAAGAGAAAGTGTTGTCCGACTGTCCCAGTGATAGAGCTAAATATTTACATATTTTTCCATGATTAATCTTAGATTTTTGTGGAATTTGATTGATTATTTGGGAAATAATTAAGTATTAATGTGACATTTGAGTGCAAAGGTATTTTGGGAATTTAATTGATTAAATTGTGATATTTTGAGTATTTTTATTCCCATCATTCTTTAATTGAGAACATATGATATTATCTTTGTGTATCTCATTTGTGTAGGTGATGACATGATACCTTGAAGCTTAATGAAGGGTAAAGTTGGAAGTACAAGTGCAGAATTATTCAATTATAAGGCCTTGTTGGGAAGCATGAATGGAGATCATAATCTTAGCCTTTGGATGCCCATTGAATTTATATCTTCCAAACACTGCCTTGGACCATAGATCTACCTTAACACTCCCTCATATCACAATATTGAGGATTCGGCCTTCTCTCTCATAAAAGAACCCAAAATTGCAATTCTCCGTCGAATATCTTTTAACACCTCACCGCGATCTCTATCCCAATTCGCTTCCATTGTTGACCACCATTCCACGCCACTTTCCCCATTTTCACCATTCATCTTCCTTCATCTTCATAATCCGAAGAACCATTTCATCCAGGTCTGAGTTTGATGGCCATCGGAAGATCTAAAGCTCAGTTGAGACATTCCTAAGTCATGAGCTGCTATATCATTTTGTCCAATGGTGATGAAGAAGCTAACCGGAGTCTCTAAATCAACTAGGGGCGTTCTTTGTATCTTAATTTCACATCCTACTCTCTATGTATACAGATTATAGTTCTATGTTGCTAGAGTTCATGATTTGTATGTATTTGTTGAGGATTTAATCGGTTGATATAATCTTGATTGTGATACTTGTGTTAGATTTGTACTTTGGATTGTGATTGGACTTTAGCACTCTCTTTGTTATTCAATTGCTTTCCTCTATTCTCTTGAAATCAATTGTTTACTAGGTTTCTAAGAATTAATTGGAGGTAAAGAGGATCTCTTATGAATCTAATATGAGCTAAGCATTCAGAATATTCCTAATTGATCAATTGAGTCTAACTTTAGATTAAATTGAGAAGTTAGGAGTATTGATCAATAAGTATTCTTGCTAGTCCTTGTGCTTAGTTAAGGGAAGAATTCAATATTAAAATTGGACAAGGAAGGTTAGTGGAATCATTCACCTAAGATATTCATATCTTGCATTTACACACACTCACATTCTCATTTTATACATTGGAAAATTCATAAACAAGTAGCTCTTTTAGTTTAATTAGTTAGATGAAACATACATCCCATACTCTTTGGTTAATTTGTTATTTACACTAGATTACTAATCAAATCATATTTTTACAAGATTTTTCTTACCATACTTAGGCAATTAATCACAAAATTTGAATTTAATTGGATTTATTGTGAGTGATTGTGATTGATTGTGGTTGCAATCAATTAAGCTTAAAAAAAATCTTATATTTTATAATTTACATTAATTGATTTATTTTTTGAAATTAAGATATTACATATTTGTTACCATTCCTTACAGATTAGGAAACTAGATCAAGAAAAATCAAAGAGGTAATTCTAGGAGAAAAAGAAAAAAAATTATAAAAGGAAGGAAAAAAAAAAGCTACAGGAGCACAGTGCCGCAAAGAAAAAAAGAACACGCACGCTACAGTTGAAAGGAATTGGAAGCTACACTGCTGAGAATAGTGAAAGAGAGAGAGCTTCGGCAGAGTGAGCTTGAGACAGCCACCATCGTTACCTTCAGCTTTTTCACCATCAAACCACCATCATCGTCCTCTTCTCCACCTTCACCACCATCAGCAAGAGTTCAGACCGTCAGGCTTCTGGACTTTGAACCATAGACCAGCTGTGACTACTGCTATTCTCTCCACCATCGGCTCACTGTCGAGAACCATCCTCATCGCCAGAAAACCACCTTCCTTTCCCATATTCCACCATCGTCGGCAAGCTCAAACCACCATCGTCAATTCTGTTCCCACCGTCGTTGGCCATCTCCAACCCAACACGACCTTTATCACCAAGAAGAGCATCACCCATCACCCATCACCCATCATCGTTACCCATCCATCTCTGCTCCTTCATCTTTACTCAGTCTCACTGAATCAACAAACCCATATTCTCTCTCTCTCTCTCTCATCAAGATTGACAACATGGATTGTTTGACTTTTAGTGACACTGTGACTATGCTCATGATAATATTTATTTGAGTTTTTGTGGTGAAAGGGTGGCTAGAGCTTTAATGGGTTACAAAGGGAAGTTCATTATTTTTTTATTTAGTTCACTTCATGTATTCTAAATTATTATTTGATTGGATTTTTTATCTGAATACATGTTTGTGAGACTGATTGAATTATTTTTTCCGTTAAATTTTATAATAGTGCACTTGGATTTTATATTGATTTATTTCCTTTATGATTATAAATTTATGCATTCTATGTGGTATCTAGATTGTATGATGAATTAATCCTAAGTTGAGTGTCGCAATTGTGCTCTCAACAAGAGGAAACGAGTGCATTAAAATAATTTTTAGCGCACATCAAGTGATATTTAACAATTTATTTAAGGGATGACTATGAATGCGATTGTAGTAGTCATCAAATAAATAAATTGGACCCAATGCGATTGTTTGGAGTTTTTTATTTAGACTTGATGCGATTCTTAAACTCCCAATTAATTTTAAGAAGCTAGGAAAGCTACCAATTTTGCTAATAGAACTAGTTTTATTATATTACATTTTTCTAAAAATATTTCTTTCTTTATTTATTTTCCAAAAACACCAAAAAAAAAATATTAACATAGTTTAATTTTCATTTTAAAATCAATTTCAAACACCCCATTTTTAACAATACTTTTAGTACTTAGTTTTACCTAGGGATTCAAAATAAAGGCTCCTTGATAAGAGAACAATCCCGAG
>JBAGKO010000001.1:11407752-11420962 GCA_037177275.1 Acacia concinna | reverse complement strand
CTACTTTATGTAGGAAGAGTTCGTTTTATCCTGGGGAGTGCCGCTTCCTAACTTACTAGGGGGTTGCGGAATATCTCATAAGGACAGTGCCTTTAGGCGCGACTCAAACTGTTTGTTGATTGTATTTTTACAGGTATTGCTGTCAAGAAGTTGTACGGTAAAGAGGCTAACGCCAACATCCTCCTCTTCCTGTATTAGTTCTTCACCACCTCCAATCTCTTCCCTCTCTGCTGCCCCTCTTTCTCTCTCCTCTCCCCCTTTCCTTTCTTCATCTTCTTGTTTTGCTCCCATTTCAGAGTTTACATCTCGCCACCTCCAAGTTCCTCCTTCTCCAATTTCCTTCTTCCTTCTCCATTTGAAAATCATAATCCTTCCTCCAACCTTGATTTCTATTGATTAATGCAGAGTTTTGCTCAAAGTTGTGGTTCCGATGGTGAGGCCGATGGAGTGGGGAGGAGAAGACAAAGAGTAATGGTAGAGCCTTTGAGGGTCACAGATTATTTTAGTCTAGGCAAGGAAAATTTTATAGAATAAAAATCCCCGATAGTGATGAAGCTTATTAGCAATTAGCATCAGTTAATTTTTTTTTTCTCCTTGGATGAACTCCTTAGAAAATATTTTGAACTTGGTTTTAGAGTTGATTAACTGTAGATTGTTGGGTATGAAAAGGAAGAAGGTTCAAAGAAAGAGGTGTTTTGCAATTTGGGTATAAGCAATTAGCATGAGATTGAATAATTCAAAACATGTCATGACAAACAGTGCAATGGTATTTGCAATAATATACTAATGGTTATGACAAAACTTCGTTATGGTGATGACAAAATGAATAAATAAAGAGTATTTTGACGAAATTGAGTAAACATAATTGTTGTTATTAACTAAATCATTAATGGATTTTGCTAGAATAATAATGGGTTTGACAAAAAAAAATTAATAAGTTACTTGAGGAAATTAAGTGATCAATAAACATTGGTATTAACCAAAACCGTAATAGTATTCACTATAATTATAATGGTTATCATGATCCTAGTGATGGTTTTGACAAAATGAAGGCACAAAGTCCTTAAGTAAATTAACTGACAATAACCGAGGATATTAACCAAATCCGTAATAGGATTCGCTAAAACAATAATGGATTTGACTATATTCATTATGGTATTGCCAAAATGAAGGAAGAAGGTGTAACTCAAGGAAATTGACTAAATAGACAAGTCATTGGTCCCAAACACCATGATACTCTTCATAGACATTAGTTACCATAAAAGATATAATTATCAACATTAGTAATTCTATTGACATAATTACTATATATATCATAATGTTTCGCCGTTAACAAAAATAATAATGGCATTAACAAATACATTAAGGGGATTGACAAAAAATTAGAAATTTCATGACAACAACCACAATATCTATCTCGACAACATATCTACTTGAATTATTGACAAATTCTTTAAAGGGTTTGACTATTCCAGTATCACAATTACTAACAAATTTTAACCTTCCCTGACAGTATTACCACTAACCAAGCCAATACGTTTTTCTCTGTCATCAATGTACAGTCCCCTCTTTTATCTGTCATCACAGTATAGCCCCCCTCTTTTCTCTGTCAAAACAATCCCACTCATCTTTAATTTACAAAAGGTATTTGGGTCTTTTGCTCAGAACTTTGAAAACCTAGATTCCCCCTTTATCCGTTTTTTTTTTTTGCTAATAGATTCCCCCTTTGTCATCCATGTGTCTTTTACCAATCTTAGCATGCCTTTCTAGGTTTTCTAATTTCAAAAAATATTTAAAAGAATTTTCCCTAGAAATTTATTGGTTGATGATAATAAATTATGAATGTAAATATATTTAATTTAAACCATTTGTAAATCAAGTTGTTGTCTTTTTTTTACATTTTAGTTATTTAATTAGACAATATTAATATATATATTTATTAATAAAAATATATTCTTACAAGTTTACAATTTACATTTATGATATAAGCATATATCCTTGTTATGAATTTACTTAAAACTCGGGAATAATAAACAAAAGATTCTTCCTTTCCAAATTGAAGTGACACGGCATTCATAAACAATGAATTCGTGTATTGAAGAGTGCATCTTGAAACATTATACCCTTTCAAATAAAAAAACCATAACAATATGTTATATTACTTTATATATTCATAAATAAACATTGCTTCTATAAGCATGTGATTTTCCAAACACATCTCTTTACTATTTCTTTTTATTACATGTGGCCGGATAACCCAAATCTATACCACAGAGTCTAAAAGCTATTGGTCATCTCTTTACTATTCTAATAATATTGAAAAGACTTGTTTTTTTAACATCCCAAGGCACAATATTAACGACACAACTTTACGCGTAATTCCTTTCTCATAAGCTTTTAATTGTCTCCCTTATTCTCTCTTTTTTGTTACACGCATCGCTGCAGTTACATAGCCTTATGGTTACCCTATTTATACCCCTTTCATGCACTCTCAATCCTCACCCAACTCTCTCTCTCTCTCTCTCTCTCTCTCTCTCTCTCTACGATCTTTATAGCCTTCTTCTTCTTCTTCCTCCTTATCCTCCTTCTCTGTTTCTGTGTTGTTACTTCTGCAACACCATGGTGGTTCTATCTCGCTCCTCGATTAACCAGTTCATTCTCCCAAACTCATGCATGCCCACCAACACCCCAGATTTCCACAATGAAATCCCAGAAATTGACCTCTCTGATCCTCAGGCAAAGACCCTCATCGTCAAAGCCAGCCAAGACTTTGGCTTCTTCAAGCTCGTCAACCATGGCATCTCATTGGACCTCATCTCTGACCTCGAAGCCCAGGCTCTGAATTTCTTCGCTCTTCCTCATGATCACAAAAACAGAGCAGGCCCTCCCGACCCTTTCGGTTACGGCAGCAAGAATATCGGCCCCAACGGCGACGTTGGTTGGATCGAGTATATGCTTATCAACCTCAACTCTGAAGTAATCTCCCCCAAATCTCTCTCCATTTTCCAGGAAAACCCAGAAACTTTCCGGTACAAAAAACATATTCCCCTGTTTCTCTTCTCTCTCTTTTTTTCTGAATAAAACCTCCCAAGATTGTGAAATTTTCAGGTCTTCTGTGGAGGAATACATATCAGCAACGAAGAAACTGGGCTGTCAAGTGCTGGAATTAATGGCGGAAGGTCTGGGGATACAAGAGAAGAACACGTTCAGCAAGCTTCTGAGAGACGAAAAAAGTGACTGTATCTTCAGGCTGAACCATTATCCGCCATGTGAGGACATTAAAGAAAAACTCATAGGTTTTGGAGAACACACAGACCCACAAATGATCTCTGTTCTAAGATCAAACAGCACTTCTGGTCTTGAAATCTGTCTCAAAGATGGCTCCTGGGTTTCCGTCCCACCCGATAACACTTCCTTCTTCATCAATATCGGCGACACCCTCCAGGTACGACCTACCTAACTAGCTATCCTTCCATTATTTTCTTCCAGTAATGAACAATGTAACTCATATATATATATATATGAAGGTGATGACGAATGGGAGGTTTAAGAGCGTGAGACACAGAGTGATACCAGACACGAGCAAGTCGAGGTTGTCGATGATATATTTCGCAGGAACAGCTTTCAGTGAAAAGATAAGGCCTTTGCCTTGTCTTGTGACCAATCAAGAACAGACCTTGTACAAGGAATTCACATGGTTCGAGTTCAAAAATGCTGCCTTTAAACAGAATCTTTCCAAAAATAGGATTACTCTCTTCCTCAAATCTCCGCCCTCCTATTAATTAACTTTCCAGAAGTATGTATATATATAGAGACAGAGAGGGAGGGAGAGAGGGAAGCTAGTTTGAGTGAATGTGTTAATGTGCTTAACTACTTATCTACTTATGGGTGAGAGGAAAAGGTTGTTGGGTTACTGTCTTAGGGTTTGTTTTTATTAGGGAAAATCTTAAAAATATACTAAATAAATAATAAAAAGATAATTTAGTGCGTTGAAATATAAAAATTTTATATCAGTCCTTTGTAGAAATATGAAAAGTTTTTAATTTTAAAAATATTGTGAAATTATCTAAATACTTTTAGATTTTAACAGCTTGAGTATCTATATTAGCGGATTGAGTACACATTACCTAAATATCCTTTACGGTATTAATATAGATACTCTAGCTGCTAAAATCTATGGGCATTAATTTCACAAAACTTTTAAAATTCTAAAAATTTCAGATTTTTAGAAATGACTGATATAAGATTTTTATATTTCACCACATTGAACTGTCTTTTTTATATTTTCTTCATATTTTTATGAATTTTCCCTTTTATTATTGGCTTTATTTATATATTTTAATTTCTTTCTCTTATTACTGAATCATGTGTGTAATGGCGACTATCTTTGTATGTGAAGAATGCAAATCTCTCTAGCGTTATTATGATATTATTATTGCAACGTCTTTTTATTAATTAGTATTTCATTTGGTAAATACAAGTAGTGTTGTTTTGGTGCTTCTAGTTTAAACTCTCTCTCTCTCTCTTCCCTCCCCCCCGCCCTCCTCTCTCCCTGCCATTATAAACAAAGTTGTGTTATTTGATTTGAAATAAAGAAAATGGCAGGACTAAGGGAAAAAGATAAATAAATACCTTATAAATATTCAAAACCTTAAAAGATGACTCAAATTTAATAAATGACAAATGAGAGGTATAAAATTGGTCAATCTTAGTCATTCTCTGTTGAATTTTAGTCATTTTATTTTAGTCATTATTTGCTTAGTTTTAATCATTCTCTGTTGAATTTTGGCCAGAACCCCTCATTTGTCATTTACAAAATTTAAGTCATCTTTCAAAGTTTCTAAGATATTTATTTATCTTTTTCCCATGACAAAATGCAAGTAATTATTCCTACCAAATTAATTACTTGCATTTTGTCCTGCCATTTGTTATCTAAAGTCAAATAATACAACTTTGTTTTATGATGGCAAAAAATAATAAAGCTTTGGGTGGCGCTGCTGACGTGCACTATAACATTGAGTGAAGAGAAACAAGTAGAGTTTGATTTTTTTTTTTTTCAATGCAAGAGTTTGATTTTTGAAAAAGATGTTTTTTATCATACAACCTCGGTTTTTTTTTTTGGGGAACAATTATCTCTATACGTACGGATGCGTAGCTATTATTTATACCAGACCTCTCAACAGGAGTAGCATAACTAAGTATGTTCTTCAATTCTTTTTATAAGACTTTTCTTTCATTCTTAGATAAATTTATGAGATTTAAATGACTCATTTCCAAAAATTCATTTTCTTTTCCACTCTATCATCAATCTCCTTTCAACTTGCTGATATATAATTTTAGAGAAATTTTTTTTTTTTTACACTTTATTAACCACTCTCGACTAATACCTTTCATCTATAAAAACGAGTTAATAAGCTTTTATTTATAATAAAGATAAAAAGAGTATATTCAAGTACAATGAAGAAAACAACTTTGACCAGAGAGAGAGAGAGAGAATAACTGATAAATTCTACTGTAAAATAGTATTAAATTTTGTTGGTGACCTTTTAATAAAATAATGATATGATCCGAAGAAGTTGATGTTACGTATTTGAGTATGAGTGTGTAGAGGAAAATACATAAATACGTTATATATACAAAACTATTATATGGGGTATATTTTCTTATTTTCAATTTTTTTGTAATGGAAACATAAGAATAAATCATAAGTTGTTTCTGTTCTTCTCTACTATCATTGACTATTGTTGAGCATCATTAACTACAGCTAATCATAGTTTACCACTGTCAACTGTTGGCCACATCGTACTTAGAATCTAAGATGTGATGTTAAAACAAAATTTTTACCTCCCATTTTAATTATCAAGCCTAGTTAACTTTTTTTAAAAGATTGAGAAAAATAAATAAATTATTTAAATATATATATATAATGTATCACTATATTAAATATTAATTTACAAGTTAGACAAAATAGTTTAAATAAAAATGATAAATTTAAATATTTTAAATTAATTTAATTAATTTTCCTATAACTTGTAAAAAAAAAGTAGCTAGGTCCAACATTTCTCATCAATAATCAAACTTAATCATTCTAAAAAGTAGTTACACAAACTATTTTAAAAACGTAAAACATCATCAAACAAACTTATAATCCTATAATTCATAGGTTGTTCATACCCATTTCCCTTTTCATTGAAATTAAACTAGACATTATTTTGTATGGGTTAAATAGAATTGAATTAAACTATACTCCCTACAGTAGGAACTAGTCAGCTATATAAATACTTTAAAGAAGCGGAAAAAAAACTAATTCGAAGAAATTAAAAGAAAATAATTACTTTATTTATTGGTAAAAATAATGTGTTGGTTTCCCTAATACCCATTTTAGTTAAAATCCCTTCCTAACCATTAAGATCGGAGGAAGGATGGAGTAGTATTTATGATAATTTATTTATAATATAACTTGTTATAAATTTTATATTACATATTTATAAAAAAAATACTAAATTTATTGTGTTAGCATTAGGATAGGGATGAGAATATATATTTGTAACCTTTGAAGTGGTTTGTGTCCTGAAAAATGGAAGATTCTTAGAGACAATGAGAGAGGGGAATGTACTTGAGTTTAGTGCAATGTCTGTTGTCCCAAGGGTCAAGTCGCTATCGTAGGGATAAAGCCTCACAATTGATGTTATTAGTCCAAATGAAACTATATATATCATCAAAGAATGACGGACAGAAGAAGGAGAATAATGTTTAATTGTTTAATGCTTTAATTAATTTATTCGAGTTAAATTTTCAATTTTTCCCCTATATATTTTCTTTAAAAATATCTCACTCAATAATTTATGTGACTTCATTAGCTAGAAACCAAGCACGCGTTTGTAGTTGCCCGTCCAAGTGTGTGTGTGTGTGTGTGTGTGTGTGTGATTATATTCTTCAATGTTCCCAACGTGCCTTACCAATTCAGCTTCTGTCATTCTAACTGTTTGTCCTAATTTGTGCCTCCTATGCACCCAAATCTTCTTGTTTAACTTAGATGGGAATGCAATTTAGACAATCTACTTTCGTTTTTCTTGCATACAAATCATTTGACATAGAAACATTACCAACTACCTATGACCTTATTTGAACAAGATCTGTTTTATAGGCTCGTACCTTGATAAACTTGATTTTCAAAGAGACAATAAATAATACCAACTAATTAATACAAATTAATTAAGTCAAGTAGATCTTAAATTTTACGCACACTTATTGTAGTTTTTTTTTTCATTCACAAAACGTGAGTTTTTGACACACTGAGTATTGAGATTTTTTTTTTCCATAATTTAATCCAGCTATGGTTGTTAGTTGTACAATGTGTGTTTTAATTGAATAGCTAATCTAAATGAAAAGACGAGGGTTTTGGATTGATCCATTTTGGGATTCATTTGAATTAATCAGAGTTACTTTTCTCTTTCCTTATTTGTTATGCAATCCCTTGCGTTTTTCTCTATAAATTGAACTTGTTTGATTAAATAAAGTCTCATAATCTCTTCCAAATCCTTCTTATTTTCCCACATCTTCATCCCACTCTTAGGTCTCCTCCAAACCCAATTCTCCAATTTTTTATAAATTCAACCCATAAAATTTTTCTCTTCCCTCCCTTCTGAAAAGACCATTTCTACTAAATAAGGCATTAAGCCTAATTAATATATATATAAACAATCCAATTGGAATCTTATAATGGTTAACCATGATAGAAAAGATTCTAACCTCAACTTCCAACACACTACCATAGTTAAAAGAATTAAAGCCACAAATAAAATTAACCATGATAGAAAAGCGTAAAACTAAATTCAAAAGGTCTATCATAGTTATAAAATGATTTGTCCATCACTTCCAAAAACTTTTTTTTACTAGTCAAACAGAATTAAGACATCAGGGTTTAAGCCACAAATCTCGCCCATAAACCCACTATAATAAATCACATATAAGACTATGGGCACAATCAGAATAAGGGTTAGAAACTCATCCCATTAGTCCACATACATAACACTGAACCCCACTACAAAGGGTCTAAATAGAACAGCTTCTAACACATTATATTATGAATCCACTAAAATATATCAGAGTGTGCGAAACGAGGCCTCAGGCCCAACAACATTTAAATATTTGTCCAAATCAATATAACATTTCTAAAATATGAGGGCCCTAAAATGACAATATTATAATTGATACAAACCAATAGAAAAAGAGGCTTACAAAGGCTACCAATGCCCATGCCTCACTCTGCTTCCCTGCCCCTACCATAACTAGGGGCTTGCCTGAAAAATATTAATAATGACAGAGTGAGACATAAAGTCCCAATAACCAAAATCAATTTATAAAATATGTAATAAATTATTGCAAGTTAGAGAAGCAGGTTTATTAATAAGTATAACAATATTCTTAAAAATAAAACAGTACCTAATACATTCCATAATTAACCCATCACCACTCATACATCCTGGTCCTCCTTATATCTTTTGGATGTGGTACAATATATCAGTGCTACTATACCCGGCCAAAGGTTAGCTAGTCACTTCAAGAAAACTGTCCCCTCCCATGTCACCACCACTATACCGTAACAAGGAGGTGTCCACCCAAATCACTCAACTCAATTCCGGGCCAGGAATGAGAGAACAATGGGCACACAATCTCACCATATCTCTTCCACACAACCCCACAAATCCCATAACAGAACATAATATACCAAATATAATAATCAGAAGAATTATACAACCACGACATTCCATATACATCACAATATTATCAATCTCAGTTATGTCACGTTTCATGCATAACATACAATTGGAAAATACACTGCTTCACTGAAGTAGTCAATATTCAAACATACAATTAATTTTTCAAAACACATAAAAGTATTATTAAAGAGGTTAAGGGTTAGAAAACACCTTAGAGCCCTTAACTCCAGTTACCTCAACTCCACGCTTAACCTTAAAAGCTTTTCCATATTCAAATTTAATACACAAATTACACAATTAACTTACTCCAAAATTTTGAACTAATTACCCAAAAATTTCAAATTTCACATTTTATTCTCAATATTTGTTTTAAATTCAATTTAATATTTTTCTTAACTCAATTGACTTATAGGAATCACAACTTAACATTAACTCCAAACTCAAAATTTATATATTATCAAAACTCAAAACTTTTTTAAAACTCTAACCCAAAAATTTTCTGTATTCTGCAGAAAAGTATAACCATAAGAAAAAGAAAATTCTATAGAACAACTTTAAAAGAAAGTTTTATAATTAGAAGTGATTTTGAATATCAAAATAATCTATAAATCTATAAATATTAAACGCTGCCGCTAGATCTGATCGCCGCTGGAGGGGAAGGTGAAAGAATCAAATGAAAAAAAGCGAAATGGAGTATACGCTTGAGGGAGTAATTTTAGGCAATGAATGAATTAATGATGTGGCATGGTCCCACCATCATATTATTAATATAATTCAATATAATATATATTTATATAAAAAAATTATTTTCTTCTTCTTATTTATAGTCCCATATTAATATATTTTATCTATTTATTTATTTTATTCCACTAATTTCTTTTAGTATCACAAATCATACTTTAAATAAAATCTTTTTATCTAATAATTTACAAGATAACTCTATTTATCTTGATTAATTATTTCTTAATTGTGATTAGACCTTCAAATAAAAATTAAGATGTTACAAAAATATAGATGGTGTAAGTTGGAGAAGTGAGAAGTCAAACGTTAGTGAAGCCTATGATATGATATGATGAATTTTGGGGACAAAATTCCTAAAAGGTGGGAAAAATCCAACTTTTAATGAATTAATTAAATAATTAATATAGAAATCATGATAGATTAAATGGATATCTACTAAACTAGAAAACTTAATAAAGATCATATGGAGAAGGAAATCATGGGATTTGTTCTGATTCCTAATATAATAAGAATAAATATATATAAATAGATTATTAAAAAAGAATAATAAACAAAAAAAATGCATGTGGTGTGGGACTTTATAAATATAAAGTCACACACAATCCATAGCCACAAAGGGGCATGAGGTATGACATCACAATTTCTAGTACTGCTGAGAGTGATTATTTTGGGATTTAGAATTTTATTTTGAGGATCAATAAGATTGACTTATGACTTGCTGTTGAGCTTGGAGTTTGTATTCTTGTGACAATTTTGTTGTGCTTAGAGTTTGGATTGTTGTGACAATTTTGCTTTCAGGAGAGGTAACTTACCTCTTATTATGCATCTTGTGACATGTTTGTGATGGATTTTAATATATAAAACATAAATTTACAATTGGTTTGTGATGTGGACTATACAAATTATTTTATTATTGAAATTGTCTCCTAGGACTTATTTTATTAAGTAATGGATAGTAATATGATATTATATGAATTTGGTATTGAATGTGATGATTTACTATGATTATATTTATTGAGTATAACTATATCTCTTAAATATTGTTATGAGAGGGTGTCAGATGTGGATTTTATGGGAGATTATTCTTAGAGGAAATAATGGGTGAAATTATTGTGCACAAAAGAGGAAATAAGGTGGTCCTTTGGCCCATTGTGTTTAACAGGGCATTGAGTTGAACTATAGTCACATTCAAAACTGGAAATAGGGAAAAGACCTTCTTAAATGTGTAAATAGGGCACTCCTTCATGGTCATTTTAACAATTTTTTCACATGATAGTTCACAGGTCCAGTAGTGCTATTAATTAAACGAGAATGTGCTACCCGTGCGTTGCACGGAGAGCTTTTACATATTTATATATTTTTCCTTCTATTTCATACATTATTAGTTATATTATTTTATTTTAAGAGTAAATAATTACACACCTACGTAATTACTAAATAGCAATGATAAATTTTACATCATAAAATTTAGTAGCTAATACAATTCAATAGGATGGTGCTTGAAGATTTACATCTACCTTCTTGTATCTTAAACAATAATTGTGCTTTTCCAATCCATTCGTGGAAGACTATAAAATGCAAATTTGGAGTCATTTCATTTATAAAAAAAGAAAACAACTCCCACCTATTTATATTGAATAAATTTTCTTATAATTAAAGACTTATTAAAAAATCACTATACCATTCCATCAATATATTCTTCATTGCATGCTTACCCTCGCATGTATTAACCTAGAAGTTGAAAATATTAAAAATAAAAAACTCAGTTCTTCCTCATGTCTAAGCTTAATTAAATTGTAGAATTTTAAAAAGCACATAAAAGTTACTCATGGGCTAAAAGTAAACTTTTATTACTTTTACCAAAGTCACACATGGACTTGGTTGCTCTCCATTAAAATTAATAAGCCTCTAAATAAGACTAAACAAAATCATTAAAAAAAACATACATGAAGCGGCTGACCATGAAAAACATTTCTTAAAGTTTCCATTTATGTATGTAGTTTGAGAAACGTTATTCATTAAAGACGACTAAATTAGTTTTCCTTACAATGTAACATTAGGAAAGGTGCACATTAAAAGGGAACAGACTTTATGCCATAAGTTGAAAAGCACGACACATCTTTTCTCCAACAGAGATAGGTGTCATAAGAGGTTGGCTGAGATTAAGTCATTAAGATTAGTTGCATAACAAATGTCATTTTATTTTAACTAAATCATGACTTGCTTATCGATTAATGTCATCTTGATTTCACTTTAAGGGCATTAATGAGGAGGTACTTAGAACTACTCGGAGAACCTCAAACAAATCATCAAAGAGATACATGCTCAAAATTAGAAGACTCGTTGAAGGTTATGGTCACATTGACGGACCTCGGGAGCTCCAATTCCATGTCTAATCCAACAAACTTCAACTAACTGGATTACAAACGAAGCATTGATTTGTGAGACCAGAAACCATGAAATATCGTCAGCAAGGTAATCCATGATATAGTAATGAGAGGGGGAATTGGACTCTTCCAACAGCAGTGAAATAAAACATTGACAGCTTCATGTTGTGATGCAACCTATGACTACATGTGGACCATCTGCTGCTTCAAGAACTACACTTCAGGGACTTGGGGATCGAACTCATAAATTGTTGCATCACTAAGTGAGCTAACTATTGAACATATAGGAAAAAAGAACTCATCAAACTCTTACCGTACATATATAGAATTGTGAAATTGGATTGTGCCACTAAAACATACCTTCAGATGTAGGTGGAGTGGGAATGACATAGAGAAGAAGCATAAAGACAGAACAGGACTTATTTTAGCCGTCTTTGAGTTTGATTTCTAGCTCTTCAACCCTAAATTGTGGAGATAGCTGTCCATTGTTGGCGCTTGGAAGCTGAACTGAAGCTCTGTAAAAATATTTTGCAACACTCACATGTTGAGGGGTGAAAACAGAGCATTATTAAACCTTATAACCAGTAAACAAATTTTTTGACAGAATGCAAATATGTGATTATACTGCCTGAATCTAAGGCAAAGGTGAAGGGATGAACAGAACATACCTAAGTGGAGATTACAGATGCCCAAGGTATCATATATGTATGGGTTAACTGGCTCATTAGAGAGAAAAGAAAAGGGGAAGGAAGAAATAATGTTGTGGGACGATGAATAGTTATACTGTCTTGATTTATGTGGACCCTTTTGGGTGATTTCAAATTCAAATTTTAAGTTTAGCGCCAAACTATTATGAGTTGTCATAAAATTAAGGCATGCAGCTAGATGCATTCTTAGACGGCTTCTTGGCTCGTGAACAGTAACTTCAGAGAGTGTAATAAGGAAGGGTATTTGATTATATATTGATTTATTATATTACTATATAAGTATAATATAAATAGAGAATATATATATTATATTTATGTAAAAATACAATTTAATTAATATTTATAGATATATATTATTTATAGGGAAAAGATAAATAAAAATCCTATAAACATTACTCAAATTATCCAAAACTGATAATAATTAATAATTTTCTGCTCTTATTTATTATTCATTAAATTTAAAATAATTAAAAAATAAATTTTTTAAAAAATAAATTTTTATAATTAATTTAATATAATTATCTAAAATTGAGACAAAGGTGCACCTCTCTCAATCGCCCCAATCTTTTCCATGTCATAGACGAACTGGGATTTTCTCTCTCACAGGGGCCTCTTTTTTTTCATTTTTTTCAAAATTATTTCAAACCACCAA
>JBAGKO010000001.1:11395952-11407652 GCA_037177275.1 Acacia concinna | reverse complement strand
AGAAACTTAGAGAACTAAATTGAACCCCATTATCTTTAGAGAGCGATGAAAACTAACTATCCATTATCGAGAGACTATCTTTATCATTAGAATTTTAGTAAGTAATTTATTTTCCAAAACCCTAAAAATCCAAAAATAATTAGTTTAGTTTAGTTATTTGCACCACAAAACCCCCTTAATTAACCAACTAATTAGTTTAATTAGTAATTAGAAAATTACTTAGGAATGCCAAATAATAGCTCCTCGAGAGAAGAATGACTGGTTGTGCCCTATACTACATATTTAGTGCAATCATTTAATGGTCGAAACATGCGACAATTTCCAGTCCGATCATATGCACCTCAAACTTGAATGATAATAATTGAAATTCTTTTTATGAATGACAAATCTCGTTGACACTTGAATTCTGGGAGGTGATAATGTTCGCACTTGTATGGACCAAGATATCCAATTGGTGTTGGATATCCAATACCCACCAAATAATGTTTTCCTAATACATTGTTAAGTCATTAAGATATCATGATATTGATGCAAATGTGACATGAATACAACATTTTTAAATTGATGTAGATATAAATATACCTTCAAGTGGATGGGGAAATTTCATGGATGGATTTGAGATCACAGAATGAAACACACATGCAGTGCCCTCCCATCCCGCCAACAGAACACAAAGAACATATCCCAATCACATACAACCATGACATTTTGTGTTGGATATCCCTTTCTCCTTATATATTTTTCTTGGTTCGGTCAACTTATCACACATATACTTTATGTGAGTCCCATAATTGCTGTAATTACACCCTTGAAGTATGGGTAGTATCGATGATCATTTTTTTATTTTTGGGTGACAACCGTGGAATTGGGGATCACATGGTTTGATATTTTCCCTTAATAGCACAGTCAAGCATGTAGTACTATATAGATGTCTACTTACAATTTCCCCTAGATGTTGAAATAATTCCTGTATCATCCTATTACTTACTCTATGTCCAACAGTGAGCTAAAACATGGCCACCATTTCATCAACCCCTACATTCATAGAATGTTGTAACCCATGTTCAACCAATTTATTGCACAAGTTGTAGAAAACATGTTTTTCGCCCTAAAAATGTCATGACATCATTAACTATGGTTGCCAATATTTCTTGCATCCATGTATGCCTATTTTCTTACAAGTCTTATGAGGCTCTTTGTACACAGAAGGCACCAAATATTGACAAAGCAACATGCTTAAATTTTCATAATTTGTTAACTCTTCTTCTATAAGCGATACACTTGAGATTCTTCATCTTCCTCCATCCCATGGAAATAATTTTGATTGTTCCAATTTGCCATAATGAAACCTGTGAGTGTAGCTAAATTCAGGTGTAAGCATCATAAATACAAAGCATCTAAACACATGAAAAGATAGTCAACATCTCATAATGTCTTGAGTTACATAAACCAACACAAAAGTAATTTAAGCTACAGTATTTTGTCAACCAACACATAAGTAAATTAAGCTATGCTAATCTTTCAACTAACACATAAGCATATCTAAGAGTTGTCAACCATGAATCACAATATTTTATCAAGTATACCTTGTTCCCTTTGAGTGAAACAAATGTTTCCTGACAAGTGTTGTCCTAAAGAAGATTTATGCGTCGAACTCAAAAGTTAACATCACATTTGACTTCCTCAAGGCTAAGCAAATCATTCATAACCTCTTGAATGCTTGCATCTCTGATTTCCTTTAATGACTCAGCTCTATCGTTAGATGCATTAGCCATTACGCTAACTACATTTGCTATTTGTTTTGAATCCAGAATTTTTTGGCTTTTGTTCTTAACTAGCCTTTCATCTCTCTTCCTCTTCCTATGTCTTCCAAATTCACTAGAAAATTGTTGGTGGAGTGATATTTGTAAAGTCTATGATTTCTATGTCATCTGTCACTCTTGTACTAGCTCCTAGGTTAGCACCAAAAAGCTCTTCTTTGTTATCCCTTGAGCCTTCTTCTTTATCTATGGTGGGTCGATAAATGTCGTTATGATCTTTCTCCTATGATTGAGGCTAGGGATGAGCATTTGGTTTTGGTTCAGTGTTCGGTCAAAACTGAAAAAACACCGAACAACCGATAAAAAGGTATTTTAATGACCGAACTGAAACTAAAGCATTATAATAACTGAAACTGAAATAACTGATTGGTTTTGGTTCAGTTTTCAAGGAATTTTGGTTATTGGTCTTTTTTGACCGCAAGCCTATCTAATACAAAAAAAAATGGAAACCTAATAAACATTCAAACAACAAAATAAAAAATGCAAACTAATATTTCAGTAAGATTGCAGCAAAACTAGTAAATAGATAATAAGACGTTTAAGAAAATTTCAAGCACAAATATTTAAGTACTTGTTTCGCCTAATCAACCCTTATACACTTGCATATCATAAATGAGGGTGAATGACAAAATAGAATTTACAATTGGTTGAGGTCTGGAGCATCAAATGACATATTTGAGTAAGAGTTTATTATCCATTTTTTATGCCACCACACATGAATGGTCCAATGGATAACACAATTTCAAAATACAAGCAAAAACACTTGTCAGCTATCACATAAAGCATTTACAAATAAAAAAACTTGATATATCAGATTATGCCTTGCTCGATGAATGCCCCTATATTGTATGTCATCTAAAACTGAAGGAAAGAAAAAAATCAAACAAGGACAGAAAAAATCGAACAAGGACAAAAAAATAAAATAAATATTGTAGTAGTTACAAATATGGCAAGGAACAATTGCTTACAAAATCTGAAGTTGCCTATATTGCTTCTAGAATATATCAACATTTGTGTCTAGTGCAATTTTTTACAAATCTAGCAATTTATAAAAAATGATCAGATTATATATGTCACCTAAAAAAATACAGTATTACTAATGAAAAGTTGTGTTCCATGAAGTGTAAAAAAATATTACCAAGCTCTATCTTTTATATATCATCTTCTCGTTCTTCAACAAGATGCACTAATGATTGCCTAAGCCAATCTTGAGCACAAATTAGTGATTGCACAACTTTAGGAGTCAAAGAGCTTCTAAATAAGCCTAGAACTCATCCTCCAGTGCTAAAGGTGGATTATGAGGCAACAATGGAAATTGGCATGGCCAAGACATCTCTTGCTACTTGAAAAAGAATTGGAAATCTGGGACTATTTAGTTTCCACCAAGTTAAAATATCAAAATAATCTTTTCTAATTTCAATTTCTTCATTCAAATACCTATCAGCCTCTGTTCCACTTGTCTTTTCACCTAAATTTTCATCAATGAATAATTGCTTTTCCATATGAAGCAATTTTCTAATTTTTGCATGTGGGTCTTCATCACCATGAGGATCTTCTTGTGTCTCATTCACTAACTCCCTCTTAAATTGTGTTGATGGATTAACACTTTGATTGTATTCATTATATGTAGAAATCACAACTTGTTTAAGTTGCATCACCAATTGTTCACTAACCATATGAGAATACATTTTAGACAAAGCAAACTGCACCAATTTTAATTTATACCTGGGATCAAGAATTGTAGCAACATAACGAAGTTTGGTCATCTTCATAGGATATCCCCAATACTTATTATACTTCTCTTTCATCCTTTTTTTGCTATGTTTGCTGTCTCCATGACATCACTTTTCCTCCACTCATCCAAAAAATGATGCAACTTATAAATTTTAGGAAAAGCAATTGGATGTCACAAACAGAGAAGCAAATATGCGCAAAGTAAGATCATAAAAATGACCTAACATTACAGTTAACCTTCTAACATGCTTCCAATCATCAGTATTAGGCACTCCCACTCCATGTTGAAGATCACAAGTAAAGTAAGGATCTTTGATATCATAGCTTTTAGAGGTTGCCTTAAATTTTTGGGCAGTCTCTAGCATTAAATAGGTTGAATTGCACCTTGTAGGAACATCAAAACACAACAACCTTTTACTTTGAATTTTTTCATCCTCACAACTTTTTTTTTTAAATTTTCTCATCCTAATAGGAGATTGTCTAATAAAATGAACAACCTCTCTTACCTTTTTCATTGAACTCCCTATTTCTTTCAACCCTTCAGTGACAATTAAATTGAGAATGTGTGCAACACATCTCATGTGTAAGAACTTACATTTCATAACTGCACAGCCCCAATTTATAATATTGCCTTCCAAATAACCCACAACCACATCATTAGAACCAACATTATCTACTGTAATTGTCAATACTATTTCAATTCTCCATTCAAGTAGACACTTTTCAATTTACATTCCAATATCACTCTCCTTATGACTAGAAATAGGAATGAAATTCAATATCCTCTTTTTCAAAGCACATGGGTCATCTATGAAATGAGCAGTAAGACACATATAATTGACTATTTGGATGGAAGTCCAAGTATCAGTAGTTAGGCAAACCCTTTGCTTTTTATGAGTCAAATAGTGTTTAAACTTAACCTTTTCATCAATATAAATCCCAAAACAATCATGAGCTACAATCTATCTTGATAGGATATGAAATTTGGGCTGAGCAGAAAACATAAAATTTTTTAAATCCAGCCCTTCAACAAATTTGAAAGGTAATTCATTAGTTATTATCATGCATGACAAAGCTTTCCTAACAGCATCTTGATCAAATTTCTAATTAGCAAGACTCATTTTACCACTCCTAATATTAAAATTCAAGTGCGATTGTGTAAGTTCTTCTGGAGGGGTCTCTTTCTACAAACTCTCATTTGATTACTTAATGTAATTGTCCCATTTAGTCTAGAATCACATGCAATCTCATTTCCTCAACAATTACACTTATCTTTCACTTCACCATCCTTATTCACAAATATGTTGAAATGCTCCTAAGCTTTAGACCTTGGTTTAATGGCTTTTCTTTTTCCAAGTCTAGCAATTGGAATTTCATTAGTCTCAGCAACATCAAGTTCATTTGCTTGAGCAGCACCACCAGCAATTTGAGTAATGGGGCCTTCTTTAGTTGTTCGTTAAGCCATAGTAAGAAATATGTTCTTAAAAAAAATAATAAAATTATCAGTAAAGGCTTAGGTAAGATTTTTGGTGAAACATAATATAAGAAAATGCAATCACCAAAAAAGAAGATTAAAGATGTAGTAAAGAAAATGTATGATATTCATACCAACAAATCAGAATCCTTTCCATCCAAATTAAAAAATTAGAATATGTTAGAGAGTTTGTCTTCCAAATTTAAAAAATCATAATAAAGTACCCTAGTGAAATCCCCACAATTACCCTCTTCTCATATAGGCGCATAAAAATAATAAAGTGAATGTAAATAAAAACAATATAAATCCTTTCCATCCAGTGCATTCTCATAAAAATATAAACATACCAAAATTACTTTTAAGTCAACAATAAAAGCTTGTTTACTATCAAATGCCTTCCCATAGAGAATAAGATTCCAAGAGTCAATAAGTGTAACAAAAATTCTAAGGATCACTTGTCACAAAAATGCACAAGATTGCCTTTGACACATTAGAAGAATATGCAGCACATTGGTGTTACCACAACCACACAAGGCTTAAAAGCCGCATAAGAGTGATAATAAGATTTGTGCATACAAACCATAGTTATTGCGATAGATTTGAGAAAAAAAAGTTTCCTATCATTCCCACATAAGAGTGACAGTAAGATCTTATTCTCTATGGGAATGCACCTGATACATCACGCATGAAATGAACATATAAGATGATTGAGAAAAAAGTTTCCCATCATTCAACAACAAAAAACTACTTCCTTATATGTCTCAAATCAAACAACTGAAAAGGTGATTGAGAAAAAAAATGGTTTCCTATCATTCAATGGAAAAGGCACTTCCTTTCATTTCTTAGATCATGCATGAAGTGAATATATAAGATGATTGAGAAAAAAAATATTCATGGTATTTTTTTATGTTCATCTACCAAATCAAGTTTCCCATCATTCAACAACCAAAAAGGTACTTCCTTTTCTTTTAAAAAAAGTTTATTTCTTTTGATTTCCATCAGCAACTTGAGTTTAAACTATGAGCTATTACGAAAAAAGTGCTTACTAATTACTAGAAGATGAAGAGTGGAGGAAGATGGTTGAAACTTGAAAGGAGTGGTGCCACAACACAAGGAATAGCGACATCGTCAACAACATGGTGACAATGTCAACGGAATGGTGACACTTTAACGGCATAGTGAGGACTGAGGACTAGAGTGAAGCTAGGGTTAGGTTATGGAGGAGGCTAAAGGCATATTGACAGACGAGTGAGAGTGAGAGTGAGAGTGAGAGAGTGACAATTGACCACAGGAGAGAACAAGAGAAAAGGACCGGATGACTGGATGAGGATGAAGAATTGGTGAACGAGGGTTGAAAAATTAAGTTAAACATTTGAACACTTGGGCTTGGTAATGGGCTTATGTTATGGGCCTTTTCCCTTAGTGATTGACTGGTTGTTTAGGCTTGCCTTGTGGGTTTTTGCACCAGATTGTGACTCTACGAGTCTAAAATAAGAAAATAAATTGATAATAAAAATTATATATAAAAATTGTCCTATCAATATTTAGTTATTTGGTTATAACTGAAATTTTTTCCAACAACCGCACTGATAACTGAAGAATCAAAATTACCGAAATATAAAATAAAAAAAAACTGAAAAATTGAATTAACTTCGATTCAGTTCGATCATTGGTTTCGGTTTGAATTTGCTCACCCTTAACTGAGGCTGTGTAGAGGATGGTGCAGAAAATTTGCCATCACATCCTAAATATAATTCTTAGCTCCTTCTCATATTGCCGGCCAGCGTGTCTAAACTTTCTATATACGGAATTCTCTTACAGGGATATGAAAATAATGACATTTAAGTTTGCTTCAACTAATTTTACTTGGCTGAAACAAAAAGATAATGAAACTTATAAACATACAACAAACATGAATTACCTGTATTTTTTGTTTCCACCACTCATTCGATATGGTATTTGTTATAGGATCCAGCCTACACCAGTTTCTTTATTTAAGGCATATCAAGCCTTTAAATCTTTTCTCAACACATTTAACCTATTCCTAAATTGTTTTTGGCCACAATCTTTCCTAGTCTTCTCATTAAAGGTGGAAGCAATCTTTTTTTTCAACATTTTTTTGTAAAAGTGCTCTTATGATGTTCTTTTTTCTTTTTGTATATTTGCTTAACGCATGCATTGATTAGAACCTCAATTGAGTATTCATCCTATACTGTTTTTCTTTTATTGGTGTCCATAATCCACAAAATGCCACCAAGCTAAAACACCAATATTTATATAGAAATCAAAACACATATATAACAGTCAATTATCTAAGCGTCCTCTTCTTATATATATAATCAGTAAGGTAATTAACACCAATGAAGCTATTTATCATTTCAGAAAGAGAATCTAAGCCCCTGGAAGATAGAATCTAAACCTCAGCATATGCAATGCCAATGTCAATAATTAATCAAATAAAAGGCAAGCATGTAATATATATATTCCAACAAGTGGGATTACAAGCTAATGAAAAGTTAAAGACAGATTATATATATAATTATTTAAAATCAACAATGAAACTAGTGTCTAGTTAATTAATTCGCACCATCTGTATATAACATAATCACAACATGCATAAAGGCTAACTTCTGCCCGCCCATTCTTTTTTTTTCTTGTACAGTGAACAACTCTCGTTTGTAGATTGGAAGAGATAAGGTAAATGTTTGTTGGGGTGGCTCAACTGATAACACTAAAATGGAATAGGAGAGTTTACCTAAGAGTTTAGAAAGTAAACTATAGGATAAGTAGGAAGATTTCTGTTTAAGACTTTAGACTTTAGACTATCTTTGATGATATATTTAGAAGAAGTGGCACTTTCTTTTATACTTTATGTGAAATTGTATATGTTTTTGCTACCCTTTATGCAATACATGCTCTGTGATGCTGTATTCCATGATATGAATTATTTATGACAAACCTAACTGAGGTGTGGGAAAAACAAAAGTACCATTAAGCCCATTAGGGACCCAATTGAAGTAGTGAAATAGTACAAAACAAGCTGCGACAGTGGTATAGAACAAACCATGACATTGGTATTGAACAAGTAAGGGTTCAGCGATAATTGACCTTGAATACATGTGTTCATTCCATTGTGTACAGAACAAGTAAGGGTTTAGCGGCAATCTAGTGCGGCGAAGCGATCAAAGAGCAAAGATGGAGACTCTAGCTTCAATACGGCATGATCATGTATTTAAGTTGCTAGTGAAGACCATTCTTTTGTTTAGTTTTGTAAGTCTGGGACTTTCATTATGGGAAAACCCTATGGGATATATGTAATTGACCTAAGTACTATATATCAGTACAATATATTTTATACTGTTTCTACTTGCCAGTAAACTGCACTCTATTACTCTAATAAAAGTTGGATTGAAAGAGGGATGTAACATTTAGAGGATGATCAATCCTCTACTAATTCTTAAGTTCCTTGAATTGTAGTATGCAAACAAGTGGTTTTTTACTCAACCATCATTAGCTTCTTTTGTATTAAAATCAATTAAAGTCCATACTCCCTATTTTGAACCAACCCCAACGAGGAATAATACCCAATCAGGAATAAAACTACAAGCATAGGAACATATATCAATATGCTTACAAAACCAAAGACATGACACATGTGAGTATCGGCTTCAGATATCAATATCCTTTTGACTCTTGCTCAACCTCATATAAAACATACAAAACCAAAGACAAGACACATGTGAGCATTGGCTTCAAACTTTGCACAAAAAAAAGAACATGAAACCTTTTTCACAAACTTTGCACACCGAAGGAACAGATCAAGAAAGCAAACCACAACAATCGAAGGAACAATAGGAAAAAAGAAAATAAACCACAAAATAAACCTCACAGGCAAAGCAAGAAGCTTCACAACATAAAGAAAAAGAAGAGCACAAAAATCTCACAAGATACAAGTTACAGGTTTTGCTTCTCGAATCAACCATCAACCATAAAACCCAAGGTGCCCTACTTCTGCTCAGCCGTCACCAAACCATAAGGCACTAGCTACCATTTAATCAAGTCGACACTAGCTTAAAGTCGACACCAAACCAAAGATACCCTACTTCTACTTTTGATTGTTAGAACCTAACAGATTGATGGAAAATATGACACTAGAAGACACCATAAATTAGCTAGAAAAGAGGGAGAAGATGTCGAAATATAGTGAAGAAGGTGTGAAGATCGACATCCAATAAACCTTTGCATGTGTAGATCTGCGTCCAATGAACCTTTACATGTGTGGATCAACATCCTAATCCTCACTAGAAGCCTTTACTAGACTTGAAGAGTAGATTCACTGACAACAAGTCGAACTACTGTAGAAGAAGGTGGGGTACATGGTGGCTTGACCCCTGTTAACGTGATGGAAGTGGTGTTTGTGGAAGAAGGAGTCGAGATAGAAGGATATGGGAGAAGAAAGAGAAAAATGGGGTTGGTCAATTTTTTTAAAATGCATTTAATGCATATAACCATTATTTTTTACTTCTCACATTCCAATCGGATGTAAAAACTTCTAATACTTGCTTCTATTGATAAGTTGTATTTAATAAATCTAATTAGCCAGAAGCTCAACCAAACATGACCAATCGGACAACACATGCTAGGTTGACGTTTTGGCCCATAACATTCAACCAAACATACTCTATGACAACCCAAAATTTTATTTCCACAATCGCCCTTCCCTCCAGTTTTACTTATTATCACAATCATATGGGAAATGATGGACCAATTTAGGAACTACAACATAGCCTTTGTTATATTAAGTGTTTGTTTGAAGCTGCTTATCATAAGTCACGTTTATGTAAGTTGAGACAAAACTATTTTTATATACTTATCTTGTGCACTGTACACCATGATTAAAACTCCAATCGTCATTTCAAACAAGCCATTATATTAAAAAAAATTGAAAATCGACTAAATAATTACATGGTCTTAAAAGTGTATATGTTAGCATGTCTATACTCTTTACTATTGCATAAAGGTGAAATGCAAAATAATGCAAGATCTCTCCATATTAGTTCAACTGATTACTCAATATATAATGCTCATAGGGGGAAAATGCCTTAGGTAGTGGACATATTCTTCTAACCTTATGATTATTTTAACAACCTTTCATATAGCTCTTGTGCATAATGCTAGTGGCTAGGGTTCGAATTCTAGAATGTTCTAAAACTTGTTCCAACTAGAACAATTTTCTTTATGTTTGCTTGGGATCTATGATAGGAGTAGGTAGCACAATAGAATTCTCTACCCATAAATCTTGATTGAGAAACATAATGATATATATAATAATTTGGAGCTTTCTATAGGGTAGCTGTAACTTTTCTCTTCATAAACATTTTACTGGATTTATTCTTGAATGGAAGAAGAAATTCAATTCTTACTCCTTTTTTAATCAATTTGAAAAGAATAATATTAAAGATTTTATTTGTTTAAGAGACCCCGTCTTATTTGTACAAAGATAAATAGTGAGATACAAATAATAAAGACAAAGTGTCAAGGTGTATCATCTTATATAAGAATCTGCATATTAAAATGATTTTGTTAGTGTCTGTTTGCATTAGCTTTTGAGAATAGCTTTTACGAATTCTGAGATAAGTATGTGAGAGGAGTTTTTTCTTGATCTATGCAAACCTAGGTTTGAGAGTTTCACAAATAGACCCTTAGTGTATGTAAACTAGTGTGGTTAAAAAAGTACATTAGTGTCACCATAAAAAATCCATACATTAGTTGGACAATAGAACCAAATCACCCATACACAAATATCAACAACTAAATTAGCTGTAGGTTAAAAAGACAAAAAAATTAAGAAATACCTAGTAGTGAATATTTACATTAATCATTTTATGAATCTCAAAACTTTGGAGGACAACAAACCTTATGAATAGATGATGATATATATTGCCAAACGCTCTTGCATTTTCGCTAAAAGTGCTTAAAGTAAAGACACAATCATCATCAACAATGTAGATTAAGATGCTTCAAAGTGGATGTTACCAACTAGCAAGGCTTTCCACATAACTAAAAGCAACATAATTGCAATAGAATATCACATTTAATTTTGTATTAGTGAAATTGGCCGTAATAGTACTTTTAGTATGCTCTGGATGTACATATCTAGGAAAACCATGAAATATACAAGCAATTTCATTCTTCCAAATAGCCAAGGGACACAAAACACATGAATAGGGACTACTAGTACATTTCTTAGCCCAGCTCCATCTCTTACGACATCCACTTATATCTTCCTCCAACACCCACAATTGGATCACAGAAGATTTGAAATCTCCAATCAGAGTGGGAAAAAGTGTAACAAGTTTATGCTCAAACTGGGTAACATAAACTCCCAATCTAAGGTTAAGAGAAAGCATGGGTATCCGTTAAATCTTCTGGCCAGCTGTCTTTCTCATGGAGGAACCGACAATGAGTGGATGATTAGTCTTTAGCCTACCAGATTGGGGGATCCTTGCGAAAGCAAAAAAATAAAAGAAAAGAAAGCATGGGTATCAATGTAAATACTTCCATTGCTATATCAAATGAAAGTATAACATGTTCACAATGCTTATCAAAATACCCAATCCGAAAGACAGCCCCATTCACATTAAAACCATTGATTATAAGAATTAAACCTCC
>JBAGKO010000001.1:11382317-11392525 GCA_037177275.1 Acacia concinna | reverse complement strand
TAAATAAATTTTGTTATGGTTCCTTGACATGAGAATTTTTTAGCCTTTGATCATCCACCACCTCATTGCAAAGAGGTGGTAGATGATGAAGGAACATAGAGGGTAGGAACCTCCTCCTTATATTTCTGATTATGTAATGAGATTCAGTATTTCAGTAAAAAAAAAAAAGCAGAAGTAAGAATATGCTCTATTTTTTTGCAACAAGATTTTACAAGAATATTATTGGTTGTCACTTACTTATTCTCATGCTAACAAAGTTTTGTTCAATTTGCCAACCAAAGAGCTACCTCTCTAACTATTAGAATTGGGTTTCACTCTTGTGGTCTGTCTAAAAAGAGGTTGGGATTTGGAAGGGAAGCGAGGGGAAGGGAATTTTGCATGAATTTTAATTTATTAAAAAATTTAGAGCAATGTGGTTATAAAAAATTAATAAAAAAAGATGTAAGATAAAAGATTAAAAAAATTGATAACAAAAATTTAACGCCACTTTTTTCATATTTTAAAATCCAACTGAAAATTATTTTTTTCCTTTGCTCACTTTCCCTCCTCTCCGCTCCCCTCTTATTGAGCAAACCCTTATGGTTCAACCTCAACCTAGCTAGCATCGTTATCATTATCTTGGAAATCTTCAAAATTCTAACCTCATCATTAATTTAGACATGAAGAATGATTCAGATGATTAATCTTAATTATTTTGTTCTTTTTATTTGACACAATGATAGTACAGAATAAACTAAAGCTACCTATGATTAATTCAGAGTGAACACTACATATATGACACTTTTCATGTTTCAGATGTGATTAGTCGTTGTGCAAGAATTTATTTTTCAAAGTTCAGCCATATGTCTAATGCCACTTAAAGTGTCTTAATTTCTTGAATGTTTGTTTTTTAATGCGCCATTACATTCTACATAAAATAAATAATAATTTGATATCTTACGAGCAAATACTGATGCACTTTTGATGATTTCAAAAAGAAAAATACCCTAAAAGGGACATTTATTTATTTAAAAATTGTAAAAAATTTAAGACCACACCTTTTTTCCCCTCACAAGATAGTTAAATGTCACTTATTTTATGTAGAATCTAATGATATATAAAAAAAAGGAAAAATAAACATGTTGAAAAATTATAGCATTTTTAGGGGCATTAGAGAGAATATTAGAGAATGATGCATTAATTAGACACCCCTTGGCCAACATGAATGCCATAAAAGCTATACGGTTTGGACATTTATGAAGTTGCACTGCAAAGTGCAAGGGAAAGGATTCATTTGACTCATCATTTTTGCACTGTGAAATGAAATGCATCTCGACTCTTAATTTCTTTGATACTTCACTTACTAAATATATAACCAAACTTATTGTATGTATCGCCCATGATGAACAAATGAATGTGATATTCATCCCTTGGGAAGTTGTTTTTTTGCTTTTAGAAGTGGAAAGCATGATGGGTGCGCTTCCAAGTAGAGAAACATAGAGACGAGGTTCATTGGTCATTTGATGAAACAAAATCAAACAGCTACTTATAGTTATAGATGACATGTATGAGACATAGCGAAGCTTGCTAGCTATAGATAGAGAGAACCCTAGAATTTAATATCTCACATAAGTGAAAAAAATGTAGTCTCAGAGCTGAATAAGTACGTATGTGAACCAACCTAAACCAAAATCTTTTAACATAAAGCCATTAGACGACATGTACACAAATATATGCGCGCGCGCATCTACTAGAAAAGTAATGTATATGAAATAGAAAGTGAAGGCAACATGCATGCATTAGTGATTAGCGAGTTGAGAGAGCCTAGGGTTTGGTTGTTGAGCTTCCATTTTAGAAAATCAGAGATCAAGCTGGAGATGATCTATTGGAAAAGCCACTAAACAATAGAGAGAACCTGCACAAGACAATGAAAATATGGTCTAAGTCATGTCCAATGACATTATCCTTAAGAGTTATTTCGCCACATAGGGTTAGAATAAAAGGCATCACTCTCCAGGATTAAATGAAACCTTCTGATATAAAATAGGGAGACATAACAATAGAAATGAAATAGTAAACTCAGCAGTGAATTGATGAGAGAAGAGGTGAGGATAACTTGGAAGTTCAAGGCTTTTGTATGTCTAGAACTTCAATCTTAAAGCACCTATTTATAGGCCATAAATCACAAGTGGATAGCAACATAATAAATATTGGATAAGGATGACAACACATGCGGATAAGGTTGCCAACCAACTCATGTAGATAAGAACGCCAACTCATGTAGATAAGAACACCAACTCATGTGGATAATTTTTTTAAATGGATAAGATTTACAACTCATAGTGATAAGATCAAAGACTTATGAAGAAGGAATGTGGTGATGAGACTTTCCTTTAAACGGATAAGAAATTTTCTTTTGACATACATAATAATTACAACAATCCCCCACGTGTCAAAAGGAAACATTAACTGCTAAGTTACATATGGATATAACCATTTTGAGTCTAGTAGTTTGGACTTGAACTAGACTTATACCAATAACACTTAATACACAAAGATGCCAGTGAAACTTGCTTCTATGAACCAACAACTCTGAGTGTGTACTAGAGGCATTAAGAGTTTCTGTTGTTAACGACAATTTTGCGCGTTATGATGGCCATGCGTGTGCCTGGTTCTTAATGAATACTATAGAGATTTTGCCACAATCTTATAGGATCGGCCCCATTCTACATTTGTAGAGGTGACTTTATCAAGTGCATTTGCAATGAATATACCATGCCAAAGGATTATGAAATCATTAAGAGCTATACTCAACCTCACTAAATTGCATTCTAGCACTTTCTCACACACCATAGGAAAGGACTTGAATTCAAATATAGTGCTAGTAGAATTAACAAACAACTTGTTCTTACCCATTTGAACCTTTTTCATAGAATCTCCAATCACGAAGGTTGGGTTACCATCGCTGTTAATTTTGTATTGGCTTAAGTCTCATCCCCCTCGATGTTTCAATAAATTGTTTCTTCCTCAGGGGCTTTGTTAATGGATCCGCTAGGTTCATTTCTGATCTCACAAAGTTGATTGAGATGACATCATCTGTCAGCAGTTGCCTTATAATATTATGTCTCAATCGAATATGTCTGCTTTTACCATTAAATGTTTTATTTTTGGCTATGGTTATTGCAGCCTGGTTATCACAATGTAAAGACACTGATGGTATTGGTTTTTCGCCTAGTGGGATATTTGCTAAGAAGTTTTTCAACTACTCAGCCTCAATACTAGCCAATTCCATTGCAATAAACTCAGAATCCCTTGAGGAATTGGTTATAATAGTTTGTTTGGTTGACTTCCATGTTATGGCACCACCACCAAGAGTGAAAATATAACCATTAGTGGATTTGGTCTCCTCTAAATTTGAGATCCAATTAGGATCACTGTAAATACACTGTAATGAATACCATAATTCATGGTAAGTATCTCAATACTCCTATCAGAGCCACCCAATGTTTACTGCCAGGACAATGAGTATATCTACTCAATCTACATACAACATATGCTATGTCTGGCCTGGTAAAATTCATTAAATGTAGCATACTTATGATAATCTGTGCATACTTAGATTGAGCAACTAGGTCTCCTTTATGTTTTACTAGGTGTACACTAGAATCATAAGGAGTACTCAAAGGAGATTCATCAAATTGTTCAAACTTCCTCAGAATTTTCTCAACATAATGTTCTTGAGAAAATAAGATAACATTTTCATTCTTTATGATCTTAACACCCAAAATCATTTTTGCTTCACCTAAATCTTTCAGATCAAAATTATAAGCAAGAAAACATTTTGTTTTAAGCACAACATTCATGCTAGTACAAAAAATAAGCATGTCATCCACATACAAGCAAATAATCACACAATCATTATTCATAAGTTTTGTATAAATGCATCTTTCTACTTCGACAATAGAGAAACCACCATTTAACAAAACTTGATCTAATTTTTTATGCCATTGTTTAGGTGCTTGTTTCAAACCATACAAAGATTTAATAAGTTTACAAACTTTGTTTTCTTGTGCAAGAACAATACATCACTTAGGTTGAACTATCTAAATCTCCTCTTCTGAATTACCATTGAATTTAGGTGAATATGAAGGGGTTACCTCATGAATAATTCCTTCATTTTCACAAAAATTATTTAATAGCAAGAACTCCCCTCTTCTGTTTGACCTAATTATTTTAATCTTTTTGCTTAATTGATTTTCTATCTTTGCTTTGTATAAAAGAATTTTTTTTGAAAACCTCATCCTTATTTCTTAGTAAACAGACTTTAGTATATCTTGAAAAATCATCAATAAAAGTGAGAAAATATCTTTTACTTCCTCTAGTCTTAATTTGTTTCATATCTCCCAAGTCAATATGTATTAAAGATAAAAGCTCAAATTCTCTTTGGGTAGAAAAATGAATTTTTTTTGTTTGCTTAGTTTTTGCACATATTTCACATTTTCTGAAATCATTATTTTTTATTTCAGAAATCAACCCAAGGTGTTATAGTCTTTTTATATAAGATTTACCAGTATGTCCTAATCTAGTATGCCATATATTAAAAAAAATCAATCATATAAATAGGTAAGTAAGCAGAAGATATATCTTTTATTTTAATAATGATTAACACAAACAATTCCTGATTACAATAACCCTTCCCAACAACATTGTTTTTCGTCATTACAATCTTATCATATTCGAATGACACCTTAACCTCATCTTTTCCTAATAGAGCTACATAGATTAAATAAGCTTATACTCCTCGCGCGATGCACGGGAAGCAACTAATCAAATAGCAACGTCACAAAAAAAATGTAGACAAATAAATAATTAAGAAAGGACCTGATTAATGCATGAGTTATATCACAAAAAGCACCTAGTTACATTTATAAGGGCAAAAACGTAACGGCAATTGCTAAACCCATTGCGTAGAATATTTTGTAAACCAAACAATACATGAGCCGACAAAAAGAGTAAAACAACATAACAAAGATATCCAGGCACAAAAGAAGGAATAGATAAACAAAGGGATCTGCATCAATCCACATACGAATAAGATTATTAGTGCTATCAATGAAGCCAAGTACCCCATGTATGGAATGGATGCACCGCTAATAAGCTTCAAAAGCAAGAAAAGCTTATTCCTAGATCTACATGTTATTTAGCAAAAAGTCACGCTTGACTAAAAACACCAATGGTCATCTAAGATATATACAAAAGATTTCCAATTACATTCGGGTGAAATCAGCCATTATATCTTCAAAAGAATAAAGCCCCAAGCCTTGCAGACCATATGAATGATTTACAACACAATTTACAATTGCCAAAATGGAAACAAAATATAGGAATTTCTAAATAAGATCCTTGACCAATCACATGGTAAATGCTTGAAGAGTTGACTAAGTTATTAATTCTTACATTTCTTCCTTACATATATTAACATGACAAAAACTGCTCCATTGCAATTTTTCTTCTTCTTTTTTTACTAAGGGGCCTATATGGATAGACAGTCCTACCAAATGCACTCCTTTTAACTAACATGATAAGGTTATGCTCTCAATAGACCTATGATGAATGTGTTATGCTATATTACTGTACATATATTTTTACCCTAAGAAATTGGACATGTATGTTAATATGTTTAATTTGATGTTGCCTTTCAGGTTACAATGGCGGAAATGGTGGATTAATCTAGTATGATCTTCACAGTAACTTGTAAGGCCTAAGTATGAGGATCTATAATTATATCTAAGGTAATAATAGTTGTTCTAGCACTTAAATCAAACCATAATGAAATGGTCAGACAATATTGAACACTATTAATGATCAACATAACAAGAATTGCATGACAACTTCATATACATAACTTGACTGTAAATTGAATAAAGTTACAGGTTTTTTTTTTCGTTTTTGAAAAAAAAATTGTAGCTTAGAATGACCTAACTAAGATTGACGATACTGGCTAAACATCCAACAATATTTTTATAAAATAAACAATGGGTGGAATAAATATTTATTGAACTTTAGGAGTAGGGTTCTTATAGTTTGAGCAACGGACCTATTGGTTATGTGCGGCGCATGAATATAATTAAATAATTGGGACAGTTGACCTATTGCCAATATTTTCCCTAAAACTTCTAACTCTTGTTATTCTTGTGATGTGACGGAAGGGTGTCTAACTTAGTTCCCTAATTTTTTTTTAAATTGCTTAGTGTTGGTAGTTTGATTTAAACGTGGCTGTTAAGGGGTCATTCATGTATGATATAGTTTGTTGTTGGTATTAGATGTTGTCGCTCTTAAAAAACATTTTCATCCAATTATCTTCAGTAGAAGATTATCTTTATCAGAAGATTATATTCAAGGACTATTGAATATAACAATTGTTCAATATTACAAAACATAAAATATTGAAATCTTGTAATTCTTTTTAATGATTACAAATAAGATATATAGCAGGTCCAAGCAATATTAATACTTGTGACTCTTCCTTCTAGGCAAGTCGAACACCACATTACTCCATACACTCTAGAGGCCATAACCAACATCATAAGGTTAGTGAAAATCCTTACAAACTTTAAAACTATATTACTGCCACCGGAAATATATGCACAAAAGCCTAAACCATGAATATATTAGGTGCGACCCATTTACATTAAGAAATATTTAAAACATTCTTCTCCTAATTGAAACCTGACCTGACAATGTTTACTAGTAGTCTTCTAGCCCTTTAGACCTTCTAGGGAAGAAAAGGATCTTCAACACAAGATCATGACCTTCACCCAATGAAAGATTTGGTGCACATACAATTAAACAATGTCCCGATAAGACTAACGATGAAACCCAATGGTCAAAAAGCCTGTAATGTGGATAACAATTCCCCTTCACATCAACAATTTCAAATCTTAAAATTTATATCTAGAAAAATTGATATGTTGCTCCAATTCATATCCACCAGCCGTCACATCTACAAGTTGTCATAAGATCAATCCAAAGCAATTAATCTATGAGGAAAACAAATGCCCAATAGACAAAGAGCCTAGGAAAAGACATTAAACACACACATCACATCATATATGTTCCATCTTGTTTGTCATATAGTCTAAAAAGTTGATGTGTTCCTCCATTACCCTGATATTAATATATGATGATGGTTATTGAAAGGCAACCCATTCCTTTTTCAATTATGTAAATTCGAGGTGACCTTGGAGGAAAGCAAGAACCTTATAGACAAAAATATGACATGTCATAAATTAAATGTCATACCCAAAAAAAAGCTTCAAGTTATGGCTTCCTTTATCAAATCACCACACACCTACACTGTCCCCTTAGCTGCCAAAACCAAACACGGAAAAGTAGTGCACTAAATAAACTTTCAGTTGTACCCCTGGCAATTGATAAGGATCACACAATAACAACCCATACATTTACAAAAAGCGAACACTTGGTTCCAGCTCACTTACATTCCTTAAACGACAAAAAACCTAATGTATACTACTCCATTATTCCTAAAGTTGTCAAAAAAAAGTACTCCATTATTACTGAAGTCGCTAACACAGACCTAGCCTTAAAGATAGTGGTTCTCATCTTGGTTTAGGGAGAAATTTGTGATATGCAAATTTTATGCCAGATATGTATTTTTACTATTTTTGATCTTGTAGTAACAAACAAAACAAATAATTGGCATGTTTGGGTTTTGTCAACTTGACAATACCTTATACATATGAATACTGTACATATTTAGTTGACAATGCCTTCTGCATATGAATCCTATACATATTTATTAACTTAAAAACATACTTAAGGACAGCATAAAAGTTCATAGCGTATTTTGATTTGGTAAGTTTACCTAAAGAATGTTGTTGTTTTTTTTATAAGTTTAATTCCCAAAATGTATTATTATTTAGTTTGGTTTTACATGAGCATATGAAAAACAAATATTTACAAAAATTTAGACATGCACGCACCCTTGGAATCATCAATAATTAAGTATTGTTAATACTTAAGGTTACCTTTTAGGATAAATGGGCTGGAATGATGGCAACAAACTAGGGCTTGGGTTTATTACCGACAAGTCAAGGCATATGCCTTGACTAGGTTATTGATACCGGTAATAGTATGTTTTTCACTTCATTTCTCAAATGAACATGTGTGTTAATAATATTAGTCATTAGTACTATCCACAAAGACCTAGCAAGCAGTCCAAGATAAGCATAACCATATATTTAATTACATCAAACAACTGAAGCAACAATCCATACTTAAAGCACTAAACAACTGTTTGGGTATACTACAACAAAAGGGGGCAACAACCCCTATGATGTTGTAACCTCAACATTAAATCTTACTAGCTCTTACAAGCAATTCTCTCCTCATATGCATAATCTCATTGAGCGTTGGGTTCTAGAACACATTAGTTGTAGTTGCTAAGAGACACTTCATCTAAGTAAGAAATCAAAATGAGGTAATATCAGCTCATATGATGAAGAATTTGATCATTGAGTTATCAAAAATGTATATGACACATACATTCATCCTTCCTAACAAGATAATACTGTATAATCACCACCAAATTCACAAAAAAATGAAAGACTATAAGGACTCAACTTCTTGCCCCGAAGCTTGAGTCACGTTATGAAACCAAACTAAAAAACCATGGACTTTAGAAGTAGACTAAGCAAACCTGTAACACAATAAACTTCGAGTAAGATTCCTCCTCATATTAGCCATGTCCAAGAACTGGACCCTAGGGAGATGATCCAACTTCACCAATATTCTTCTTGGGGAGATGGTGTCAAGATCCACTTTCATCATTTTTGGAATGAAGCAAATGAGTGGTTCACGAAATAAAAAGGAGAAAAAGATAGCAAAGGAGAGCTATTCATATACTCTCTTAGTTGGGAAGTACGAAAGGATTTAAAGAGAAAGAAGGACCTCCCATGAGGTATTTATAGCCCAAAAAAAATGCAAAGTAAGAATGAATTGTACCAAGAAACATAGACCACTAGTATAGACAAGTAACCCTCCTAGGAAAACAATATGGAAACTGACTTATTATTGCTAATGTGCCCTTGCACCATTTATTTACGAGGATGATGAGAGAAAAAGGAAGATGAACTGAAACTCAGTGATCCACCATGTCAACTCTAACACCAACCTATCCCAACTAAATACAAAACAAATTTCAAATGCAAGCCAGGTTCAAAGCCCGATGACCACAAAATAGATATGCAAAAAGCCCAACACAAGCTGACACTGTTCATTTGAACAGTGAAATAAATGAGGAACCACATAGCTTAATGACTTGGCTCAGCTCCTTCGTGATTCAGATTTATATTATTAAAGGGATTAGCTCTAACATCAGGCACATATAAAACATCATTCAGTGCTAAAGTCTTTCCATATGTGAGTTTCAACACCACTTTTCCTCTTCCCAGAACATTTGAAGTTCGAGAATTAGCAAGATAGATGTAGTCTTCCCCTTCTTCAAAGGAGGTAAACATCTTGTTATTGGCACAGATGTGCCTGGTAGCACCAGAGTCTATCACCCATTTTCTCACATCAGAGACTAAAAGGGCTTGAGATATAATCGCAACTATGATTTCATCATTATCATTTCCTTCAACCAAATTTACATTTGGTTTAAGAAGATTATCTCCTTTATGACGAGGATTTTCAACCTTAGCCCTTTTCCTGCACTGAGCTACATGATGACCTAGCTTTCCACAAACAAAGCAATTGCCCTTTTTCTTGAACTTGGGGTTAGAATCATTGAGTCTGTAATCATATTTCTTATTTGTAGTGTTTTTTGTAATTGTACCTCTTGTCATGCAGCTTTGCTTCTATTAGATTTGCTTTAGTAGCCATCTCTCTTCCTTTTACTACTTGAACTGCCTTTTGATTGGTGTCTTCCATGATGATGTGTGTGATCAATTCTGTTAGTGACAAATGTTTCTACTTGTGCTTCAATTGTTGTTTATAGTCATTCCACGATTCAAGTAATTTCTTGATCAGTATTTTGGCAACAAACTCATCTAGTAGGTTGATCTTCTCAGACCGAAGCTCCTCAAGCAATTTGTGATATTTATTGATTTGGAGCTTCATATCTTTATCTTCAGTCATCTCCCATCTGTAGAAGTTTCCTACTATGAACTTCTGTTTGCTAGCATCCTCAGCAGTGTACTTGAGGACTA
>JBAGKO010000001.1:11330872-11362310 GCA_037177275.1 Acacia concinna | reverse complement strand
AAATAATTTACACAAAGCAATAATACAAAGAGAGGGAGAGAATCAAATTGCCTTATATGATCAAGAGGCAAGTGATTTTGAAAGGATGATTAACAAATGGGGAAGGGGTCCCTTTATATACAAAATTTCCGCCCCCTCCCACTAAAAACTAGGCGATATGGGACTTTTCCCACAGTCTAACAACTAAGGCCAAGACTAAGGATGTGTCAAGCATGGCAAGCGAGGATGGTGAAATTAGTCAGCAAGTAGGCGGCAGCGAAAGGGAATGGAAGGGAAGGAGCTTCTTGTGGTCGTCTGGCTTGCTGGGCCATTTGACGATGAATTTGCCACCAAATTGGAGGCCTTTGATGTCAAAGCAAGAGTTGAAGGAGAAATATGAGAGTCCATAGGATTGATCGTTGGGGTGTTGGCGCTTTCGCTTGTCTTTCTCCTTTTCTTCCATGGAGGAAGATGGAAGAAGAAGCTGTACTGGCGTTAGAAGGGATGGAAGAAGAGATGCGGTGGCATGGCTTGTGGGTCCCACATAACTGGAAGTTAACGCAGATTGACAATGGTATTAAAATTACTTCTATTTTAAAACTTTATATATATTTTTACAACTTTTAAAAGCTTACTGTGTCAGGTGCCTTTATACATAAATTTATTGTTAAATTTGTCATTTTATCTAAATTTTAAATATAATTTGTCTAAGTCATAATTAGGGTATAATACATTTAGCTATAAATTTTATATTTTATGGTTTTATGGCCTGAAATATTTTTATGCTGTCTAATTAGAAATTGATATATATAAATATATATATTTGACCTGAGTTAGAAATTGATATTTTTTTTAGTCGAAAACTTAGAAATCGATATATATTTTTTTTGATCAAATAGAAATTGATATCCTATTTATTTCACTGGACGCGCCCACTCGGAAATAGAGTAGAGAAACAATCCCGACTTTTTGACCGCCAAAGCCCTCTTCTTGTTCCTTCTTCCCCAATTTTAAACCATCTCGTCTCTTTCTATTCTCAGTGGTGATTAAAGTGAGTTGAAAGAAACTTCCCAAAGCGAAGAAAGCAGATTACTCTTTAACTTTGAATCAGAAGGGGAAAGCGGCATCCATACACCAAGGCAAAGAAACAGCGAGAAAGTAGAGGGACTAGACATGCTGGGAGGAATCTTTCGAGGAAGAGGCAATTCCGCTGATGCTTCACCAACATTACCGGTGGCGACGTCCTCGCCGTCGCCTTCTGTGCCCCCGGTGACTGGCCCGGCGAGGCCCATACGATTGGTCTATTGTGACGAGAAGGGGAAGTTTCGGATGGATCCAGAAGCAGTCGCAACTCTTCAGCTTGTGAAAGAACCCATTGGCGTGGTCTCTGTTTGCGGACGGGCTCGCCAAGGCAAAAGCTTTATCTTAAATCAGGTAAATTTTTTCCCCACAAAATGGAATTTCAGTGCGGGTTTTTACTGTTTGGTTGAAATGGATGTTTAGGGTTCATATATCGAGGCGCGGTTTAATTAGGGCTTGGAAGGGTTTTTATTGTGTTGAAGGATTGAATATTGGATATCTGGAGATTACTGTTGTGTTTCTGCTAGATATCGCTTTTTATTGGCTAAATTGTTGTGTTGAATGGTTGACTTCGGAGACCATTCTTGCTCAGCTAATACAACCGGGGGGGGGGGGGTTTGATTTGTGACTTGGGATTGTGAATAAATAGTTTTCTTTGTGAATATTTATGTGCGGCAATCTTGGAGCACTTCTGCAGCGTGTAAATAGTTTGAAATAGAAATAAACTTTAGGGTCCTCTTTGTGTATCTTCTAACTCTGCTTGACTGGATATGTGTTGAAAGATACTTAAGGAAAATGTAACCGAAGCGATTGGTTTAGAGCTTATGTTGTAGCTAGTATGATAGACAGGGCATATCATTGAAATGTAGATACATTGTTGCTTGAAATTTTGTCTGGTGTAAGCATTTCATTGATACATTGTTTTGGGAAGCTTGTTTCTTTAGGAAAGGTAATTGGGAAAAAGTGTAAACAGCAAGTTGTGCTGTGAATTCCAAATTGAAGTTTTAGAGATTCAAAACGACCCACTTTCTCTTGCTTAGCATGTTGTAAATGAATTGATGGACCTGAATTCCAAAGATTATGTTCAGCCTCTCTTCTGCTGGGTATACAGATATGACTGGAGATTGGGAAAATTGTGTTGAGGTCCCCGAGCAAGGGAATTTTCGTCAAAGATCTCTCGAGATAAGAAAAAATTACTGTTAGGTCCCATAGAGTTGTTAATGGTGCCTCAGGGGTTCTTAATGACAACCCCATGGCAAAACATGGGATTGTTAACTGGGATTTTATAGTAATTTTTTTCTATCTCGAGACCTTTTTTATGTATGTTCCCTTACTCGGGACCTCTACGCAATTTTCCTATAAAATTTTGCTACCAGTAAATTGAGTAATTTCGCTTCCTTCTCTAATTATCTCTAGTATATGGTAATATGTTATCCATTAGGGCTGTTAGTCTGAAGTGTTTTTACACTCTACCTTCAACTTAAAGTAGCCTAGCGCAGTGTTTAATATTGGTGACGGACAGGGCTCTTGGTGATAGTGACGGTGTATGTCTTAGTAAATTGAAGAATAATTGGTTTTGGACTTGGTTAATGTTGAGTTCTGAGTTGGCAATTTTTTGGTGATAGTGATGTTTAGTTTTTATTTTTAGTTTCAATATTGGTTCCTCTCTGATATTTTGTGTGTAGGCCTTGTCTTATTGGCAATTGGATGCAATTGAATTCCATTTATGCTTTACACACTATAAATCTTGTTTTGATATCAAAGTTGACGCAGTTTTCCACTGGTAATATCTTTATTGTTTGTTAATATGAAACTGGTGGTTTTTACTACATCTTGAACGAGATAGTCAAAGGCGAAACATGGGCAGGAGGCATTAGAAAGATGCACTTCAATAAGAAGAATATGAGATATTTAATAACTCAATATTTTAAATTTCAAACTTTTTTTTTAATGCAATTTTCTTATCTTATATTTTAAGTTTTAAACTTTCATTTTTTATTCTACTATTTTGCTATATTTATAATTAAGATTTAAAGCTTGGCCTATTTTTATCTAAAAATCACTTTCCGTTTTTCCTCTTTGCTTGTTTAATTTTCCATACAAAATCTTAATATATTCATATCTAACAAAAAAGAGACCCAATTTTCTAATAATCTAATGGCCCATAATATTTTAAATTATAAAATTGACTATTTTTGTTAGATAATTTTCTATTGTATATGCTAATTTAAACAATTTAATATTACCGGTCACTGCTTCTTTTTCTCAATTAAAGAAACCTCCTTTAAGGTAAATTCTCAATCTTTTGAAGTATATGGTCTTCAGCTGGTGTCCACCTCATCCTCCAAACCTCAAGAAAAAACATAACTTTTAACTATAAAAGAAACAGTTATAATGTGATGTTATGGAGTCAGTGTCATATAATATTTGTTCTAATAATTCAACACGCACCAAGCCATTTATTACCACCGTACCCAAGCTTCTTCCAGTTCAGTTCTTGTTCTTCTAAGGTGTTTCCATCCTATCCAATAGATTCACACTTCTTGCAGGCGCCAAAAGGTGCTTGTGTGATACCCAAAATAAGTGCCAAAGGAGCCAAAAGATAAGTGCCTTGTTGCCTGACCCAACCCAGCGCTCTCATGCTATGAGAGACAGTAAGGGTCTTTGGCTCCTTACTCTAGCACCTTGATTGGTGAGGCAAGTGCCTCTGACTGCAGTGGTCTTAAAATAAGAAAATGAGGCCATTTTGTTGTATTCTAACTTCATTGCTTGCGTAATGCAGCTTCTAGGGAAGAGTAGTGGATTTCAAGTGGCATCAACACATCGGCCATGTACCAAAGGTCTTTGGTTATGGAGTGCACCTTTGAAGAGAACTGCACTTGATGGAACAGAATACAATCTTCTGCTATTAGACAGTGAAGGAATTGATGCCTATGATCAAACGGTCAGATTTTCCGTTTTCCAAGTGATAAATGTGTTTTTATTTCTGTTGTATATAAATTCCTATTGGTAACTGTTATATTTAGTTTATTGTTTACTTATGGGGATCTCATTCTGATTTTTCTTATTTGACTCGTATAATCATTTTGCCCCTTTGATATTATACAGGGAACATACAGCACCCAGATATTCTCATTAGCTGTGCTTTTGTCTAGCATGTTCATTTATAACCAGGTTTGAACCTCTTTTAATCCGGGATGATCAGTTTGTTGGTCCTTTGCGCATGGTATAGGATTTTATTTCCTTATGTTCCATTCTCTTCTACATGTTCGGCTGAAAATTTTCTCTTGTTCAGATGGGTGGTATTGATGAGGCTGCCCTGGATCGTCTTTCTCTTGTCACTCAAATGACAAAGCACATTCGTGTCAGAGCATCAGGAGGAAGGAGTTCTGCATCTGAGCTTGGGCAATTTTCCCCAATTTTTGTTTGGCTTCTTCGGGTGAGATGGTTAAAGTCTTCTTGCTAATGTTGGCTGTCAGATAGGCTGAGAAACATTGAAGTTTGATGGTTTTTTTTTTTGGTTTTGTAGCATTGTTCAACTATTTTACTTTTTTTTTTTTTTGCTCCGGTGCTTCCAGGATTTTTATTTGGACTTAACAGAAGATAACAGAAAAATAACTCCTCGCGACTATCTGGAACTTGCTTTGAGGCCCGTCCAAGGGAGTGGAAAAGACATAGCTTCTAAAAATGAGGTATTTTTTTCTGTTTCTATCCCAGTTCTCCATGGTTTCATGAAGCTATAATATAAATATTTCTGGTTGAAGTGTTAAACAATATATTTAGCGGGATATACAACTTTTAAACATCCCTGCTTCCAGGCCTTTTTTCCCTGTGGGGAGGACGTTACAACAGCTTTTCTGACCCGTCAGGAAGCTTAATTTATCTTGGTCGGCACTGACTATTTAAAAGTGAGCTATGCTTAGCCAGATTGTTGGCTCCTAAGTTTGTTCTTTATATCTAGTTAGTTTATTTTTTTTTGATTATTTTTTTTTGTTACAGTGAAAATGGTTTGTGATTTAACACATTAGTATGACTGATATTAGATTAATACCATGTGAAGGTTCCTGCAACAAGAGGATTTATACTTCCCTTTAGCTCTCAATTTAAGCTGAAACTCATGTAGAATAAGAGGAATTATTGGGGCATTGTAGACCATAATAATATGGGTATATGTATCTGTAAATTTTGACATGTCCTTGATTTACTCCTCTGTCTCTGTGTGTGTGTGTGTGTTTATTTATCTATAGATATTTATAATATGTAGCCCTTATGTTTTGAAAAATGTTATACTCCCTCCGTGAAACCTGAAGGCACTATACGACCCTCATATGCAACAATAAATAAATTGCTTAAACCTCGTTTGACCCTACTTATTAGTTTTAAATGTATACATGATAATATAAAATAGTCATTTTTCTAATTACTTAAGTTGTAAATAATTTACAATGACAATAATTTTTGTCCTTGTTTTTTAATAGAAGGTGAAAGAATAGTCCACTCTGTCCTTGCTGTGTGCCTGTATAGTTTGGTCATAGTCTATCTGTTAAAGAATAGTGGGAAATGTGTTTTGTCTTTTCTATGATTGCTAATTATCTGATAATATCAATCACTAGATTCGGGATTCCATTCGGGCGTTATTCCCAGATAGGGAATGCTTCACCCTTGTGCGTCCATTGAATAATGAAAGTGATTTGCAGCGACTTGATCAAATATCGGTTAGTAACTTGCCAGCTATCATATTTAAGTTATTTTTCATTTGGTTTTGGAATATAGTGCCTAATTGTATGTGGAAATTTTATCGTCAATATGCAGTTGAACAAATTAAGGCCTGAATTCCGATCTGGTCTTGAGGCATTCATGAAATTTGTTTTTGAAAAAACAAGGCCAAAGCAAGTTGGGGCAACCATGATGACAGGTCCTGTGCTGGTTGGCATTACCCAGTCATATCTGGATGCTCTCAATCAGGGTGCTGTACCTACTATTTCTTCCTCTTGGCAGGTTAGAATTACACTTTTAGATACTGTTATGACCTGTGTAATAAAGAGATGTGCTTAATGTATTCTAAAATATCTATTGTATAACTAGTACTTGTGGTAGTATAATGTGTATATATTTTCTTGGGTTAGTTGCTAATTTACATGTCTTTGCATTTCAATTAGGCTTTTGCTTTTCATTTTGAGTTCTGCTCATTATTAATTCATTTAAATTTATTTTTTCTTGGCGAAAGTTCACAGAAATTGCTAGCAATTGGAATATTTACTAGAATCTTCCCCGGTTATGACTTTTGTTCATTAGATAATAATTGCTGGCTTTTGCAGAGTGTTGAAGAAGCTGAGTGTCGTCGGGCATATGATTTTGCTACTGAAATGTATATGTCTTCTTTTGATCGTTCAAAGCCACCTGAGGAAGTGAGTAAAACATATTCATGAATGCCGAGTGTTTGTATAGGTACTTTCCTAATTACTGTGACTGCAGGTTGCTATGAGAGAAGCACACGAAGAAGCAGTTCAGAAAGCAATGGCTGCCTTTAATGAGAGTGCTGTAGGGATTGGTTCTGCAAGGAAGAAATATGAGGGCCTTCTGCAGAAATTTTTTAAAAAAGCATTTGAGGTATTGTGTTTGAAATTTGCTGTTTATGGCTCATTATTGACTCAATGGTTATTTTAACGCTTATAATGTGAGGTTTTCTCCTAGTCTGAGATCGTGATGTTGATTATAGCTTGGACATATTGGATGAAAATTGATATTTCGTCTAAGGATCTAAATAGTTTCTATTTCAAAACATTTGGTGGCTGAGTTTCTGTTATATGCTATTGGAAGTTCAATTTAGTTGCTATTTCTGAAATTTCTATATTAACTGTTTCTTTTCTATTTACGGGGGTCTTTTTATGTCTGAGCATTAAATTCTAGCCATTGCATGGCAGGAGTATTTTTGGAGATGTATCACATGTTCTCTACATATTAATGATAAAGAACCATCTTAGCTACTTTTTTTTGGATTTTACCGATTAGTTGAAAGGATAATATATTTAGGACAGGATGTTATATGTTGTGGCACTGATCAAATTAATTATGCCTTTTTTAACCAGGATTATAAAAGGAATGCATTCATGGAGGCTGATCTTCGATGCTCAAATTCTATACTAAGTATGGAAAAGAGGCTTAGGGCAGCTTGTCATTCTTCAGAGGCGAGCATAGATAATGTTGTGAAGGTAATTGTTTATACTGCAAGAGCTTTCCAATGCATCATGGTCCTCCCTCCTGCAAAAAAGGTAGCATTGTTGAAGTAACAACTGCACTTGATATTGAATGTTGAATGCAGGTTCTTGATGTTCTTCTTTCTGAATACGAGGCTTCTGTTCAAGGTCCAGGGAAGTGGCAAAAACTAGCTGTCTTTTTACAACAAAGGTCTGTGGAGCTATTTTTCTGCCATTCTTTATTTCATCCAACTCTTTCTAATCTATATGTTGATGACACCAGTTTTGAAGGCCCAATACTGGACCTTGTTAAGAGGTTGATTGACAAACTTGGATCAGAGAGGAGTACCCTTCAGACAACATGCAAGATGATTGAAGATAATATGGCCCTACTAAAAAAGCGCTTGGAAGCCTCTGAGAGTCAAAAATATGAGTACATCAAACGCTATGAAGATGCCATCAATGATAAGAAGAAGCTTGCTGATGACTATATGAGTCGCATTACTGATCTGCAGGGAAATCGTCGCTCATTAGAGGAGAGATATTCTAGCTTGGTGAAAACATTGGATTCTGCCAAGCAAGAAACCGTGGATTGGAAAAGAAAATATGAACAAGCCTTGTCAAGGCAAAAAGCTGAGGCAGATCAAGCTAATTCTGAAGTAGCAGCCCTCAAATCTCGAAGCAATGCTGCGGAGGCAAGGTTGGCAGCAGCAAGGGAACAGGCTCAGTCTGTCCAAGAGGAGGCTGAGGAGTGGAAACGGAAGTATGGTACTGCTGTTAGAGAAGCAAAAGCTGCACTGGAGAAGGCAGCAACTGTTCAGGAACGCACAAACAAGCAAACGCAGTTGAGGGAAGATGCTTTAAGAGAAGAATTCACTGCCACTTTGGCTGAAAAAGTGAGCTCTCCTCTTTGATTCCTTTAAATGTCTTTTGAAAATATATATTTTCCTAGTACTGGTGGAATATGGAGATTGCTTCACTTAATTTAGGACTTGATTTCAGCTTATCAGTTATCCATATATGCATTGCATGCAAAATGCCAAATGCTACCAATGTATGATTTATTCCACCTTTGCTGACTATGCAGGAGGAAGAAATAAATGAGAAGCGTGCCAAAATTGAGTATGCTGAGCGGTGTTTGACAACTCTGAAGGTTGATTTAGAGGTGATATTTCTTGCACCTTCTGTTTCTTGAGCATGCTAGAGTGCTTGGGTTTGAAGTAACATAAGTTTTTTGTTTCTTGAGGTAACATGAAGAAGGTTAATAGGAGTGTTTTTTTGGCCAAAGATAATTGGGAGTTGAGATATAAAAAAATATACAAGTTGTCGATGGTGATATGAACATAAAAACCTGTCATTTATATTAAGAGTTTATCACTTGTACTATGGTTGCATTACTTAAATCGTTAATATCTCGTGGTTTGTTGCAGAGAGTAGTTTTTACTGGCACATATTAATCCTTAGGATCTCTTACTCAGCTTGAAGTTCACAGTTGTTGCCACTTACTACTAATAAAACCCAACAAAAACACTAGTAATCTGCTTTGTTGGGCCTTTGTCCAATCACCATGGGGAAAGGTTTGGGGTATTAATAGTTTGAATTCATTTATTGTGCTATATTGAGGCTTTGACTGGAAATTTTAGGTGCTTTCTTAAATGAAAAACAATTATTTTGGTGCTCCAAGCTTTTTGCATTGAGATTTTTTATATGATTTGTTTAGTTGGACCTTTTTTGCACCTTTTGAGATTGAATGGCATATCTGTCTTGCTGTTTTGGCAGGCTGCTAACTCAAAAATAAGGAGTTATGATGCAGAAATATCATCATTGAGGTCTGAATTAAAAGAATTGGCTGAGAAGCTTGGAATTGCAAATTCCAAGGCCCAAATGTATGAGAAGGATGCTATGGTATTTCAGCAGGAAAAGGTTCATCTGGAGCAGAAGTACCGATCTGAGTTTGCAAGATTTGCGGAGGTCCAAGAAAGGTGTAGAAATGCTGAAAAAGAAGCTACTAGGGCTATTGAAGTGGCAGACAAAGCAAGGGCTGAAGCAGGAATGGCTCAGAAAGAGAAGAGTGAGATGCAGAAGCTGGCTATGGAGAGACAGTCGCAAGTTGAAAGGGCTGAAAGGACAATTGAAAATTTAGGGAGGCAGAAGGATGATTTTGAAGCCGACTTGCAGAGAACAAAGGAGTCAGAGAAGGATGCGCTCTCCAGAGTTGCAGAATTAGAGGAAAAGGTGGAACAAAGAGAGAAACAAATAGATTCACTTTTGGATTCAAATGATGCAGAGAGGAAGAGCAATGTTCAGATTCTTCAAAATCTTTTGGATTCTGAACGTGCAGCACATGCGGAAGCAAGTAACAGGGCTGATGCTCTCTCTCTACAGCTGCAGTCTGCGCAAGCTAAGATTGATGCTCTTCATCAAGAGTTGACCAAGTATCGACTCAATGAAACAGCATTAGACAGTAAGCTCAAAACTGCTTCCCATGGTAAGCGCATGAGGGTAGACGGTGAAGTTGGTGTAGAATCTGTTCAAGACATGGATATGAGCCCAAGAATTATAAGGGGAAGCAAGAGATCGAAGAGCACTTCCAGCCCTATTCAGTACACGCCACCCGAAGATGGTGGTTCCATCTTTGAGGGTGATGACAACAACCATAGCCAGCAAAATAATGAAGAGGATTACAAGAAATTTACAGTCCTGAAGCTTAAGCAAGAGCTGACAAAGCAGAACTATGGTGATCAATTGCTACAGTTGAAGAATCCCACCAAGAAAGAAATTCTTGCTCTTTATGAGAAATGCGTTCTTCAAAAGTCATAGTAACATATGTGGAGGAGGCCTTGTACAATTGAAGACTTCTAACTCAAAAAAAGGTCTTTGCATTTAGGTCTTGTCTCAGGGTGATGCATGCACGTAATCATCTCCAGCCAGTAGCTGACATTGATTGGTATATAGGCCCACATAAATTTCGGTGGCATAGGTTGAGATTTAGGACTAGGAAATGCTGTGTCAATATAGTCATGTTTAAGTGCTATAATTTCATTCTGGGTTTGTTTTCGTGAGTTTGCTTCCAATGATTGTATCGTTGGCCTTGGAATATTAGTCCTATATTTTATTTATTGAGTGCATAGGGCTTAGGTAGGCTTTATTGCGTACAGTGTGTGGGGTGTTGTGTATTTTGTAGTGGTCATGCTTTAAGAACCAGTAACCATAGGAAAATGGTTTTGGAGATTAGGTGGTTTTAAATCACTCGTTATGACTTGCCAATTGTGCCTCATCGGCTCTTCTTAAAGCCCAAATGTTTGCTTATTCTTTAGTGCAACTTGTATGATTTCGCATATTATTAAAATTGCTATATTTTATCTTATCCTAAATTTTTTAACTGTTTGATCTCTGAAAGAGCATAAATTAGGTTTGAGAATCGAGCCTACTACTGGATTTAATGTCTGATCTTAACGAAAGTTAAGTTTTTTTACACGCTATTCTTAAGAGCCTATCCTCGACCCTACATCATATTTGAATTTGGAATTAGATTCAACAAAGCCTTCAGCTTTTACTTCTTTGGTAATCTAAACTTAAAATAGAGCTGGAACGAGATTTGCACAATTTTTATAACCAAAAAAAAAAAAAGAACAAATCCAAATTTAAAAAAAAAAAGGGTATACGTAGGAGGAAGACGGTGGCTTTTTCAATATTTAGTTTATAATTTATGAATATCTAATTTTTAGATAACATTGTATGTATTATTACATTAATAAATTTGTCTTACAATTATAACAAGATATTATTAGTATCGCATTTTTTGTTTATATGCCCTTTCTTATCGTCTAACTCATGCATATTGGAGTCTAGTTATATGGGGTGAGCAAAACAATTTTCAATTTGATTTATAAAATATTAAATAAGTGAGGGTTAAAAGTTTGGAAAAATTCTAGAAAAATAGTAAGGAAATGACAAGAAGATAATTCAGTGTATTAAAATATGAAAATATCATATAAGTCTTCCATAAGAATCTAGAATTTTTAAAATCTTGAAAATTTTATAAAATTACCTAAATACTCATGGATTTTAACAACTTGGGTATATATATTAACAATTTGAGTACACATTATCTAAATACCTCTAGAGTTGTTAATATCGATACCTAAGTTGTTAAAATCCAGGGGTATTTAGGTAATTTCACAAAATTTTTAAGATTCCAAAAATTTCAAATTCCTACGAATGACTAATATGAGATTTTCATATTTTAACACTAAATTGTATTTTTTTTTTGCATTTTCTTAATATTTTTTAGAAGGGTTAATGTGCTTAAATAGCTATCAATTTTTTTTTCAAAAGTGCAAAAATAACCATGAATTATTTTTTGTAGCAAAAGTAACCATAAACTTCTGAAAATAGTGCAAAACCGTTAAGTTACTGTAGCAAACTGTTAAGTTACTGTAGAAAACCTTATAAAAAATTAGTGTCGCTACAGTAACTTAACGATTTTGCACCATTTTTAAAAATACATAATTACTTTTGCTTTAAAAAATAGTTTATAGTTATTTTTTCACTTTTAAAAAAAATTATTGGCTATTTAAACGCCTTAACCCTTTTTAAAAATTTTTCCTAAAAGTTTTTAATAGTTTTTTCTTATTCTTTTATCCTACTTTTCACCTTTGTTAAAATTGTATAACCCTTTATCAATTTTTTAAAATCCAACTTATAAAAATTGGTCTCTCCAGTCGCCAAATGGTCAAGTCAAATGGTAAGTAATGTGTTCTCTTCCATCTTTGGCGATCTTTGCCAGAAACATTGTTGGAAGCTTAAGGACTCTGTTGCTGTTGTTCAACACTTTCATAACTATTATGTTAGGTATCTTTTTCAATACAGATTATGTTCTGTACATTAAATATGTGGAGAACTTTAAGTTGATGCAAGTTTTGGCACATGGTTTCTACTTTCTACAGCAAGGGCAGAACCGGTATTTAAGAATTAAGGTTTCCTAAAAAGCCTATCCTATCTTGAAATGAGCTGTGCCGACTTCTATGTTTCATCATGACATGGGTACCCACATGTTCTGTGGTTATTGATCTACCAATGATTAAAATCTAAAAAGTTGAATTTTATGAGTAATAGTCATATTATTATTAAGATAACTAAAGTTGTTAAAGTGAACTAGTTATTTATCCATAGCATTTAAAAATTAGAATTAGAAGAATATGAATTTACAATCTAGGATCAAACCCGTATCACTTGTAGGAAAGTTTTTATACCATTTGGCTATAAGCTAAGGCTATTGACAAAACTAAAGGTGTGTTTGGACTTACAGGGTTTATTTGACTTCACATCAATACTTTAAATAAGGGTCAAAAGGGTTATTTAGTTGAATTTTTTTTAGAGTTGGTATATTGACTTTAGAAAATTCTAAACTAATTATCATTAGTCTCCAAATAATTCATGAGTATTCCCTAATTTTTCTTATACCTGATTTCCATACACAAGTTACAGCTGTACCGTTGCATTTTTTAAATTCGGATTTCTAGATAGAATTTTCACCCAATTTTGAAAATTCATATATAATTGTACAAATATCCAATTGAGGTGATTCTAAAACTCAAATGTTATTTATTAAGTCTAGTTTAAGATAAAGATATTTCTTTGATTCAATTGGAATCATAAAATTCCTAGTAATTTCATTTTTGAACACTGCTCCAGAAATTGGCGAATTTCATTAGGCAAACTTCAAAAATTCATATCACTTAACATATACATTCAAATAATACAAATGACATATCAAATTAAAGTTTGACATGTCTATTTTGATACTAAAAAGTTTCATGATTTTTGGATCTCATTTGCCTAAGGATAAATCGACGTATAATAAGACTGTTGTCAGTCTTATTCTAGAAATTAGTCAAAATTTAAGAAATTTGGTGAATAAAAATTTAGAATGTTACACATCTCTTACTTATTTTTAAACAAAAAAATTCTTTTAAAAATTTTATCATAAGCCACTTTTCTACTTATTATCCAAACATATTTCATAAAAAAAACCACTTCTGCAAAGTTACTTCCAAATACAACAACTTCTTTATAAGTCACTTAGTTTTTTGAAGCTACTGCCAATAAGCCCATAAAAAAAAATAAGTCACTTAAAATAAGCTACATCCAAACTGACCCTAAATTTTAAGATACTAATCCGGTCCTAAATGTAGGACCTCAATTTAGGACAAAAGGCAGTTGTACTTTTTTTTTTATTGCTTCCATTGTTATCATTTCATATAACTAAATATGCTGATTTTTGTGGTGAACTAATAATTTCATATTTATATATATATATAACTATTAAAGATATAAAGTGCTATTTTTTCTGGAAAATTGTTGAAAAATCATAATAAACAATCACACTATTTTTCAGTGATAATCATTTAAAGTAAGCAACAAATTAATCCAAAATTTGACCCGGATTGAGTCACAAGCAAGAGATAATAAAAAGAAAACACATTGTAATAAACGAAGTATGAATATGAATGTACAGCAAGTATAGGATAAAACCCTACTTTCATAATAAAATCTACATAGCACACATCATTTTATGTATAATAACTGTACACATTCCTCCATGCTTAAATGTTTCTCTCAACTCCAAATATCTTCGAGGTCAATTACAAGTAATCAGTCCAACAAATACATAATATAACCCACTTTATGTTTCTTTAATCCTTGAGTTCCTTCTCTAATCTCATTCAAAATAAATACACTTACTTATTCATAATACAATAAAAAAAACATATAAACCCTTGCATGCACTCACTGTACACATAACACGAAACAGATCAGATATTACACATACAAATTAAAACACCCACAAAAAAATCTTATCTGATCGATCATTACATACATAATGAGTATATGCAAGAAAAATTCCCATAAATATATGTATGTATATACTGTTTGTTAATGTTGTACCATATATACCCATAATTCACTGAATCCTCCGAAGCAACTTCTCCAAAAGCAAAGAGAAAGACAGTTATATATATATATATACCCGTAAGTCTCTGTCTCTCTCTTTGCTTCGGATCGGAAACCTCAGAAGCCCGGCAGGGAGGATCCGGATCCGATGCAGCACTATATCTTTCTGTCAAGTCTTGCTTTGTTTGAATGATCCATAGTTAAACGAATGAAAGAAGAAGCATGGTCACCTTGAACAACCAAGTTGGGAATAAGTTGAGGAGAGCTTTCAGAGTTACCATGATGATGACCCAAATGGTCATAACTTATATAAGGAGGATTAGTATAATAGTCCATAAAAGAAGATGCTGCTGCGACTTCATTATTACTATTGTCACTGTTAAGTATCACTTTTTGGTCATAAGGGTCCTTCAAGTTGCCACATTGTCTTGGTTGTGTCTGGAAGAAAACCTTGGAGACAACTAACTCGCCGTCTTTCTCTTCCTCGTTGGTTCCGAGGTGGTACTGATGCATTACCCAGTTGGTTTTCTCTGGTTTCTTCTGTCTGCCATAGTTGGTGTAAAGGACAAGGATCTTCTTGAAACCTTTGATGCAACCATTGTTTAGGACTGGTCTTGTTTTGCCTGTTTTGTGCCACCTTGTTTCGCTTCCTTCTTCGTCTGTGTGTACCTTTCTTCTCTTCCTTGTTCCTGTTGTGTATGCTTTTGATGGCCTGTGAAAGAAATGGCGGACCTGTCCATCTTTGCTTACTCCTACATATCACATAATACAGGTTTTTGTAGGTAAATTGGAAGGTTTTCTTACTATTATTCAATTGTTAAATGAGTGAAATTTCAGAAGCCTAGTACACAGGGCTACCATCCATTAAAGTTCAAAATTATAGAGACTATAGAGAATAAAAATCCAAGAGACAAGTCAATTGATACTTACTCTCACTAGTTTTAAATATATGAGCAACTTAAGGGGTATGCATGTTTTTCCAAAGCTAGGTATCTTTATATGAAAAGGCAATCTTGTTTAAACCACTGTCATATATTAGGAAACTTTCTAAGCAGAGATTTAAACCTGACCCTTGTTGGTAGTTGAGGGGTATGCTTTGATTTTGAGTATAATACCTCAATCAACTTTGCCTTATAAATTTATAATTGTTTTTCAAACTATGTCTATTGTTTGCATATGTTTAATGGGGTTATAATCAATGGAGATAATGATTAAAGGGGATACTAATTTCCTTACTGTTTATAAATTACTAGAAAGAGAATTAATAAAGCATATATGGAGTCCTATATATATATTGATCTAATGTACGTGCAGGCACTACTTCCTGGCACGATGATGGGGTACCTAAAGAATGACACCAAGCGAAAATTCAAAGCAATTTTAAACATTTGATTATGTAAAAGTCAAGCCCTCACCAAATATAACCCTCTTCAAGAGTAAAAAGGCAGCAACATACCCAGATTATGTTCCTTTGTGAGGTGTTGAAAGTTAGTTCACTACCATATTTAAGATCATATATGTTGACTCTTTACCATAAAATAGGGAAACCATTTGAATAAAAAAAAAAGTTGCAATTAAAAATTTTGAAAAAAATCTTTCAAAACCAAAAGTTGTTGAAAAATATAATAAGATTAACATTAATATTATTTACATCTATAAAAACAACTAATTTTAACATTCAGTCTTTGAAATGGGAAAACACATTGACATGTATCTTTTTCTAGATAGTTAATGTAAGATAAGAGGCTAATTTTAAGTTTGGTGGGCATTCCATTTCAGTCGATTTCTTATTTCACAATTAAATGAGTTTGTTAAAAGTGGTCACATCATGTTTCAAATACCGCCAAAAGTTTCTCTCCTACGTTATAAATACAAGAAAAGACCAATTCAAAAAATGACATTAATTAATTATACAATCTTATGATATGTTAAAATCATTATCATTTCATGAATAAAAGTTGGTCTAATTAATTAGTACTAATGTGTCTCATTTGTCACTAATGGTGTCAGTTCCCTTTTGATATAAAGATCTTGTTAATGAGTCAATTTTTAAGCCTTAAGGCATATTCTTATCCGGACTATAATATAATTAATGAGCTCCTAAAACCCAACTTAGATAGTTTTTCCTAGAAAATCTTCCTTATTTCTCTTTATCTGACACAAAAAAAAACAATTTTTATAACTTACTTTTATATTTCTAGTTGGTGTATTTGAAAATATCTATTCAATTTTAATGTGTATTATATAATATTTAATGTCTTGGAAGTCATAATCCACAGCTTTTATTTCCTATAAAGAAAAATCATTTTCATATATCAATAAGGGAGACTGATGAATTCTGTGTGGCAAATTCCCTGCATATCATACACATCAACCTGATGTGAAGTGAGAATTTAATGGAGCTTTACAAATTGACATCGATTTCCTATTTATTACGAAAGAACGAAAAAAATGAAGCCAAAAAAAATTGATTTGTACATTTTTTCCTATGTGATTGATGCATGTTCTTTTCCTCACATAATTGTTTTTTTAACATATTTATAAAATAAAAAGAGAGAAAAAAACGAATCTTGTAATATCCTTGCTTGAGAATCAAGATTGATATTTTAAGTAAAACCTGGACTCGTATCTTTTATTCCTTCGAGTCCAATTGTGTAGTTCTCGTATTTGGCTTTTCTTTTACCTTTTGATCCCCTCCACAATTAATACGTAATCAAAGTATTGATTTATTTTAATATCTCACAAAATGATCTCCTAAGAAACCAATCATAATGAATCCTTTGGCTTAAATGGCAATCAAGAGATGTGTGTGTGTGTGTGTGAAGCACAAATTAACAAAATGATGAAGCAACAATATATTCTAATAATAATGATAATGAGAGAAAAACACAAATAACAAAAACATAGCACAACATAGTCAACAACAACAATAATCATATACTCTTCCTCTCTCTCTAGTCCTAAATTAGAAGCTAGATAATTAATATAGAGAGCTTAAGAAAATTAATTTACTGAGTTATGGAATAAAATTCATCGTTTTTCTAAAGTACCCGGCCTTTTAATTATTTGCAATGGATATAAATAAAAACCCCAATAAGTTCAATCAAAAGGGAGAATTTAGAGAAAAAAAAATTATAAATTTAGGAGATAAAGATAATCGTGGTCTTATATACACCTCTATTAGGTCTTACCTATAGGACAAGAGGGAGAATATATATATTTACACAGAGACACAGAGGGACATACCTGGAAGCTTTTCTGGGTGAGTATAACAGATGCCATTTTCACCTTGAAGAGTTGGAATGAAGTCATCAATAAGTGGATGAAGCTTACGAACATCAGAAAGAACCTTTGCCTCTAAATGCTCCAATATCTCTACATCATTTGGATCAAACTTCACTCCAGCTGGTAGCCCTGGCAGCTCATGAATCCCACCACCCTATATATATACACACACACGCACACACACATATCGGAAATTAATATACACACACAAACACACACAACCTTGTTAGAGAAATTAATATGCACACAAACCTGATCTTGGAGTTGAATGTTATGGCCACAAGAAGGACAAATAATGGTTCGAATTTCAGAGGGTTTCGTTCCGACGACTTCATTATTCCCAGAAGCTTCATTATTACTAATATTACTATTATTATTATTCATAATCTGATGATGGATCACCTTTCTGTTGTTATTATTATCATTATGCTCCTCTTCCTCTGATGACTCATTGCACCATGTCATCTTCTTCTTCTTCTTCTCTGAGATTTCAATCACTTTAACTATCTTATCACGCCCATACACACAGTACAGCCCGAAGCACAGAGAGAGTGAATGGATTGGAATAAATAAACCAGAACCAGAAGAGAGAGAGAGAGAGAGAAGAAGAAGAGGATCGGAATAAAGAAAAGGGTAAAGAGAGAGATGGGTATAAGAGTATAATAGCTTGCTTGTCTCTTTTGGAACACGTTTTTTGGTGGTAGAGAGAGAGATCACCTTCTTCTTGTGTAGCAGACGACTTCTCTGAGAATGATCCAAATGATTCAATGAATAATATTCGTTCGTGGCGTTATAACTGTTGGCACCTCGCAGATCAGAGAGAGAGAGAGAAGGCAAAGGGTGTAAGCGATAAAAGGAATGGGAGAAGGCAAAGGGAGATATAGAAATAGAGATAGGTTGCTTGGACGTCAAGTCTTGAGGGGGGAATTATCCTGTACATACGCGTGTATCACGCTATACATGCGCTTACTCGATCCAAAGCTGAGGATTAGTTTATGTAGCGCTTGGATCTTTTCTAGGGTCTACCAATCACTTTTTGTCACAATATTATTATTTTCTATGAGGAACTAGAAAAAGCAAGACAGCTTGAAACAACCCTACTTCAGTTTTATATTCAATTTTTTTGGAAGGCAGAAAGCAAAAGTAGATTACCTCAGCTCATTACATTTAATATAATATAAGATATGTTTATCTAATTTAATTAGATTATGGAAGTTAGATGAGTTAGTTAATATAATGTGTATTTTCTAATATATCCTAATTATCTTCCTTAATTTCTCATTCACTCTCCTCCGTGATTATTGTTAATGGAGTATCAGTTGAGGTACGATATGAAAATATTGACAAATATAACAATTATGTCTCATATTAAAAATTTAAATCAACTTTATAAATATATCTTACATTAAACATGCAAGTAGCAGGTATATTACTTTTATGTTTTTAACCTACCGTTGAAGGATTTTATATATTTCTATTTTTATTATTATTATTTTGAATATGACAACTGATTTGTCCAAGTCACATACCCCACATTCAATTTACATTAAATTCAAATTCAAAATTGTGCGAGACCATGAAGGGGTAAAGTTCACCAAACAGAAATTTTCTTTACACACAATACACAAATTCAAGGTTTTATTCTAAGAAATTGAGCGTTAAGTAATGGTTAAATGCCATGAAATTTACTAGTAAACATCATTCACATTAAAAGAAAGCTACAAATACCTTTTTTTATTTATCAGGGCAGCATATAAATCAAATAGAATAATTAATTAACTAAAAAATGCTATTTCAATATGTTAAAAACTATTATTATAATTACACCCGTTTAAGAAAAATGAATTAAATCTTATTGATTGGTCATGTATGTTTTAATGAGTTATTTAATAAGATAATATTATATATATATATATATATTCCCAAATGCATATATATAATAAAAAATGACTTTATGTTGGAAAAATAATTTCATAATTAAAGTTAATTGAGTAATGTAGTGTTTTATATTACATTTTCTCTCTCACACACACACACATATTTGAATATAATATTGGATTGTGAAGATTGCTGAACAAGGTAGATGTCATTTTCCAAGAACCATAACTGTTATTTAACACTACTTGTCCCACGGATTTCAGGCACGTGTCATGCTTTATTGTATAGTTCATGTATTATCTTATATTCTCTCCGTTCCAAAATATAAGAAACAACTACTACTCTTGTTCCGTCCCAAAAATATAAGAGACATTTGAAGAATATTTTGTACTTTAATTCTTTTTTTCAGTTTTGCTCTTATTCAATACTAAAGTATTAATGCTTGTGTTGACTATAAAAGTCATCATTCCTGATAAGAAAAGAGAGAGGTAAAGGGAGAGAAAATTATAGACTTTAATAAATGTATTCTTTCTCTCTTATTTCATATTTCATCATTAATAAGGGTATTTAGTAAAAATGAGTAACAATTATGACATACTTATTGTCTTAACTGTCATTTCGAACCAAGAGATTAGGTTAAATGTCTTTTATATTTTAGAACGGAGGAAGTAATTAAACTAACCCTACACATATATAAAAATTACAATTAGCCTTCAAGAACACTAAATTTAATTATAATGACTTTTAAGTAGCCCAATTTGATAAAACCGTCCATTCATTCAACTTTAATTTGTTGGGCAGTGATTAAGAGTTAATTAGTAGACTGATCGTAACGTCGGGTTAACCAAATTATGATTAAAGCAATTTAATTTAATTAATATATTAAAAAGAGTATTATTTAAATTAAAAGGCATTAATCCACAAGTAAATAGAATATTGATGCATATATAACCTTGTATAAATCTAACAAAACAAAGTCACAGGAGCACAAATATGACATAAACTATTTTTTTTCATTTTTTAACTCAACAAAATCGTTTCAGGTTCAACAAAGGAAGGGGACAAAAATATAAAATTCAATTTAATCAACCTTTCTAAAACTCTTGCTCATATTGACAAAGGGACTAGTTCACTGATCTGATCGACAAACCTGCTGGATTGACTTTTTGTTATTACCATGCCCAGTACAACTTAAATCTAAATTCATTTAATTAGTAATATATACTACAATGATCCTATTTATAAATCACTTTCAACATAACTTTTTTTTTTAAAGTTCATTAACTCCACATTAAAATTCAATAATGTTTCAATTATATCCCTATTTAATGTACATTATATATACCTAAGAGAACAAAATCAAAATAATAATAGGTGAAGAGTAAAATTAGTTTATATATACAAAAAAGTTAATGACATGAATTATACGGTAAAAATCACCAAAAAATTCCTTTTTTTCCCTTGCATTATTAATAGGACTAGAGGAGTTATTATACTGAATATATAGTTGCAAAATTAGAGAAGTTTATTATTTTTTTAAAAAAAAGGGGAAAAAAGAGAAAGAGAAGAAGAAAAGGGAGGGTGGGGAGTAAGAGTGGAGATGGGGCAATGAAGTGATTCTTGGGAAGACGTTTCACCTCTTCAGAGAGAGAGATGGGAATTTAGCTGTTGTGTCAAATTGGAGTGCCCTTAACGCTATTTCTTCCACTAATAATTTTACAGACATATACATACGAACTAACCTACAATTATTATGTACCCTTCTTCTCCAATACATTCTTTCTTTTTCACACACATAAATATATATTACTACTTGCCTTAAGAATTTGACCCTTTTCAAATATTTTATTCCATTCACTTTTAACTTCTACATACGATATTGACTAGGGTTTTCATATATCTGAACTAGACTTCCAATTGTATTTGCATTCCAGGTTCAACGAAATTGTATTCAAATCATGGTGCTTTTGAAACCTATTTAAGCAGGTAGAGAAACTATACTTTAATTAGTTTGAATGTGACGACATAATATTTTCCCTACCTTGATTTACTTTAATTTTCACTTTAAATCCTTCAAATTTCATTCTTTTCTGAATTCGGTTGCTTAATTTTCTTGCGTATAATTAAGGTGGAATAATTTTTTCATCATCAGTATAATTAAATTCATGGTACTAACATTAATTGTTCAATCATTCGTGTGTGTGTGTGTGTGTAGTCCCTTTTTTTTTTTGGGTTAAAGAATTACAAAGAATGGGATTACAAATCATCTGAAAAGTTGTTAAATTTTAAACTAGAGTTAATGAAGTTTAACGATTTAAAAAATTAGAGGGAGAGAAAATTTGGAGGGACAACTTTTGAAAATAGTAAATCTTTTTAGCATTTATGGATGTTTTTCTTTCTAGTAGTCCCTCCTCTAATTTTCCTCACATTTTTCACCATCCATTTATGTTTTATCAAATAACTCCATCTTTGTTGCTCAAAGAGTTTTTAACTCTATCAAGGTAGAAGTAGAGGATATAATTATAAATGTCCAAATGTTGATTCATGGGAACTATAAATATTCATATGTTGATTTCTGTAAGTTTACATATGGACTATATTGCCAAAGTTATGTAAAGATGATTATCTAATTATTATTTTTTTGGTAAAATGATTATCTGATATTGTAACGAGTTATACACTTATACATACATATACTCCCATTAATCCATAATATAAGTCACTTCTAAAAAAATTGTTTAATTCATAATATAAGTCACTTGACTACGAAAAATTATTTAATTTGATGCACATTTTTTTACTACAAATATTTATATACTGCTCATTGAATATATTAAAACTTTTTATTAAAATGACTTAAAATATACTCGTATTCTATAAGATATCCTCTAAAATGGATCAGAGCGATTTCAACTAAACATTCAAATTTGAATTTTTCTTTTATTCCAGAACATTTGAATTTGGATTTGAACTTAGAAGAATACATGACGATTACATATTCATGGATTTTTATTTTTGTTGCCCAGATACTTATTCATGGAATCCAACAAGGTGCAGTTGATCCAACATTTAATAGAGAATTCATTGCAAAATTAAATAAGAGATTATGATATTTGTTCAACGTGTTTTTTATTTTTATCTTATGGCGCAAGAATGCTACAGTCAACCTCGCCTTCATAAGAAACGCCGATCTCTTCAAACGTACGACACTTGCAACAAAACGCGACGCCGTCTTTTCCCTATTACAATATATTTTATTCGTTAAGCGACAGGTCGGTGGGGTGGCGAATTGGTCAATTCGCATTGACAAATGTATGACGTGGAAGTTAATTAATGGTTGGAGGGTCAAGAGCGCAAAGTAGTGGAAATGGTAACGAGCACAGGTGAACCAATCCCATCATCAAGTGAATGTTTGAAGGCGCTAGCCGACACGTCTCGGTAAGCTTCTCAAAGAAGCCACGCAACGCAAACGAGAAGATGCTTAACAAGGAAGCTTCTCTGTTTTTTTTTTTTTTTTGGCTTTACTTATTTAACTTTAACGTATAGGAGTTTTAGGCTACAAATTAAGAAATGTTTTTTTCCCCCTTCATGAATTATGAATAATTAAATATTTTCATGCATGGTATAAAAATAGAGTTATAAGCAATAAAAACAGTGTGATTTACCTCCTTTAATCTCTTATCTATACTACGAGTATATAGGAAAATTTTAACATGCTAGAATTTTTTGTCCAAATGTAGGACATGCAAGACCTGTTCTTGTTCTAAGAAATATATTTTTTAATTTTTATCTATATGTTGGTTGTGGATAAGAATAAAACTGAAAAAGAAAAAGAAAAGGATCAACTTTTTATGTGATGGAATAAAACATTAATTTTTTAATATGCGTGACGCATGTTGTATGAACTATGAAGTGGCTTACATTGTGAAGATGAGTTATTTTAAATTATATGGAGATATAATGAAACTTTTGCTCCTCGAGTTTATCTAAATTACTAATTTAGTCCCTGAAGTTTAATTTTTATCAGTCAAGTTTCTAAGAAGTTGTTTTAGTGGCTCAATAAGTCTATACATTTCTAGAAATTAAAAGGTGGTGGAATCAAAGTTAAACCCAATTTGACCAATTTTTGCCGACGGTACTGAAAATTGCAATATTCTCCAGCCATTGAATAAAAAAAAAGAATATGATGGAAGTTTTCTTGCATACAAGAAAATTATATCTTTTTTTTTAAGAAAAAAACTTAATTTTAAAATCGTCCCAAAAACTTCAGTGTAGTCATTTGAGCGTCTCGTTTTTTAAGTATGAATTTTGCATATTTACGAGAGATTTACATGTCTTTTTTTTTTTTTTTACCTATGCAGCTATACTGCTTACGTGCATTATATTAAAAAAAGTTATGCTTTTTGCATTGAATCGATTTTGAAAGATAATTCATATGGTTCATTACTTAAAACTTATCAACAACATAAAAGCTTTTTTATAATTGCAATATTTGATGTTTGAAACTGATTTTGATTTTTAGCTATAATCTTCTACGGAACCTTTAATTTTATGTTTCATATAATGTTATGGGAAAATCCTGAAAAATGATCAGGAAAATAGGTAAAGGATATATCAGAGTTTCGAAATGCGAAAATCCTAGATTAGGCATTTTGTATTTTTTTTATGAAATTACGAAAATGCCATTGAATTATAACAATACGAGGCTCTAATTCACAACAAGAGTATTTTAATTAACAATACCAGAAGCATTTAGTTACTACGTATTTACATGTGAGTTGTTGTGCTAGTGTTGTTAATTGAGATACTATTGTTGTGAATCAATAGCCTCGTATTGTTAAAATTTAGTGGCATTTTTGTAATTTCACAAAAAGTACAAAAGGCGTAATTTGGGATTTACGCATTTTGCATATCTGATCCATCTTTTACCTATTTTCCTTATATTTTTCTGAGATTTTACCTAATGTTATTTTAACGGGAGAATTTCATTAAAGGATCGAGAGACCAAATTCATTTCAGTCAATTATAAAAATATTTTGATATTTTACTGTAAGGTTAATGACTCAAATAAAAATAAGTTTATTTTAGGTAAAAATTAAAGACAATAAAACCCTCTGCTTCATGAACAAATGGAATTCTCATATGAATAAGTGTGCGACTTTTCTTGAACAAATAAAATATTCATATTAATAAGTGTGCAAATCTGACCACTGAAAATTAATGTGTTGTTTATAAGAGAATTTTACATATTCATAAGAAATTGTACACTTATTCATAAAAAAATTTCACATATTCATGAAGCAAGCTAGGGGCATTATTGTTTTTTTACCTATAAAACTTATTTTTATTTCGGTCCTTAGTCATGTAGTAAATTTCAAAATGTTTTGATCATTTACTTAAATTAATTTGGTCCCTTCTTTAATATGTATTGAAACAGTGCAAAAGTTTTAATTTCCTTCTTTTCCTTATTAGTAATAAGGAAAAAGCAATTATCGATTGAATAATGTAAGTTTTGTTAACTAATTAATTTCTCTGGCTAATGTTAAATTATTAGTGACAATTTTTAAGAGTTACAAACACATAATTAATTGTTGCGATGCAGGAATGTTAGGCTTAACCAGAAGAAGTTGTTCTACACGTAAAGCAAGGTCTTCCTGAAGAAGGATTCATATTTTTTTTAATTGGTCTCTCTTTTTCTTTTATGGGTATTTTCTATTATAATTATTAAAATATAAATATTCATTATAATAATTAGTTTTTTTGTTTGTTTTTTGGGTTAATTGTCTACTTTCTCATTCCCAATCTTCTTTTCTGTTTGTTTACCATATGATTCATGTCTTCTGTCATTTACAACATTTTGTGCCTTCATCAGTATTTCATATGTTTTTTTATTTTTCAATTTCATTGTAAATTTGGATAGCATTATTAATGCTTTTTCTTTTGGTTATTGGTAAAGTAGAGTAACATTACTCATTTTCAAACACTTCTGAGGTGAGATTGAGAAAAAAAAAAAAAAAACTTACAGATACCTACATACAATTCCTTTATGAAAATTAAATTTCTGAAAACAAAAATGCCCTTAACCTATAAATCAATAAAAAAAAACAAGTTGGACTATCATAAATAATATCATTGGGATAGGAATGTATGGGATGGTTTAAAGGAGGTCCTTAAAAAAACCAAAAATACTTCAACTCGCCCTAGAAAAAAGTGTTATTCACTTATAGAAATTTTAAAAAAAGATTTTAGCCCCACACTTCATGTTTTATTTTTAATTTGGGCCCAAAATCATTAAGACCTAGATCATTTGTTGGAAACATAAAAGATAACTAAAGATGAGTTTCTTTGTTGTGACATGCATGTGATCTAGAACAAAACTTTTATGGTACTCCGTTCGTCATAAGATATGATTATTGAGCATGTCATGTTCATGTTTATTATAAGATAGGGTTAGGTATGTTTGAAAAGCTTTTTGTAAACTTCTCATCTTACCCTCACTTAATTACAACAATTATTCATAAGTCATATCACTAATATATTTAATTCTCATGTTTGACTATCGCACTCAATATAGCATATTCTCTCTCTTCCATATAAATGATAAATGAGGACATTTTTTGAAAACAAAGTCCTTTTTTTTTTACATATTCATTACACCTAACTAACTTTTTTATATTATCATTTGTTATCGGTTTGGGATTTATAGCTTCCCATCTCAACACAAATGTCAAACTCAAGATCTAGAGGGATCTAACAGGACCTTACACCGTTTAACCAACTCTATATTGATTGTATCTAACTAATTTTAACAACCTCTTTAAACAACACAATTCAGTTAATCTTATCTTATGAAGAATAAATGAATTGAGTATTACTATTATTTCTAGTACTACTACAAAAGCAACTACATTTTCCACAGCTAGAAAGTTTAATTTACCTCGATTTTAACCGTATCACATTACTACGCTTAAAGTGAATATTGTGACAATTTCAATTGGGAAAATGTGTATTGTCATGGGGGTTTCTTATAGAATTTCCGAAAGTTTTTGTGTTCCAATTAAAAGGCGCTAAACGTGCAAATAATAAAAGATAATGCCAAAGTAAGTCACGTTGTTCATGCGGTTTGTAAATTGTAAACTACGAATATTAAGAAATTCATATAGCTTTATCCAAAAAAAAAAAGAAACAATCGTATTTCTTTCTTCTTCTTCTTTTTTTTTTTTTAACTTTCATAAGATATCTCCGAACCCTGTAGGTCAATGACTAATCTTTCGCCCATTGTGGGTTCTTCTATAAGAAAGACAGCTGGCCAAAAGATTTAACGCTACTCCATACCTAAGGCCAGGGATCGAACCCCTTACCAAGGTTAAAGGTGGAAGAGCCCCTACCTCTTCAGTCTTATAAAATCTAATTAGCCAATTTGGGCATAGTAAAAAATTATTTAATTTTTTTTTTCGTCAAAAAGTATGTGTTGGTTTCTTTAAAATACCTTTATAAATTATACTTGCATTAAAACTAACCCTTGATATAAACTCCAGCAAAATGTATTATCAATAAGAATAGTTTAAAAAATAATAAATACAAAGATAAAATGGATTGAAGTTTTATTTTTAAGTACCAAATGAAATCTCTAACCCATTATTATATTAGACACTAGAACTCTCTCTGGAAGTAATATAATTTATGTGATTTATATTATACACATTCCATTCATATATATATATATATATATATATAAGAGCACTTTTTTAATGAGATTATCCATAAATATAAGATATCTTTTAAATTTGTCTCAATAATAAATACATTTTTTTCATTTTACCCCCAAATAATTATTATACTCCATACATTTTCTTTTAACTTATTATTATTCTCTCTCATTCATCATAAATATGGCATTTTTGAAAAAAAAAACATTCAATTTCTGACATAATAATTACATCTAACTATTTTTAACTATTTTTTAAAATTACGGAGAGAGACTATATATTTGTAGAAAGAGACATAGAGGGAGAAAGTGACTTTACAAATTATCTTCATCTCTAGAGGAAATTAGATACTTGGGCATCAAGAAAAAGAAAATCATAAACTGGGGACTACAACAAAAGTCATAATAAATTTATGACTTTCTCTTAAATTTCAACTTCACTAAGAAAATTCATTCCAAGTTATTTGACCCGAGAGACGACCAACGACTAACCAAAAATTATACTACCTCCGCTTATAAATGTAGCTTCTCAATTTATATTCTCCTTCAAATTTATAATTTTCCTTTAAATCTATCCCTTTTAATTATCGAATACCCTATATTGAGAGGGGATTTCATTTATATTATTAGGTAACTTCAATACACATGATTAAAAAAAGTATTATATTGGGAAATCAACACACATTATTCATTACAAACAACTAAGGATTAAATAGCCATTAGCACCTAAAGCATTCTTTTTATTAGCACTTAACATCTTAAACTAATTTTTTGTCCACCCAGCACCATAAAGTATTTTTCTAATTGCAATTAATATTCTAAAGTAATTTTTGATACATTCAAGAACTTTGATAGAGTGTAATATTTACATATCTTTCCATGATTAATTTTAGGCTTTTATGGGACTTAATTAATTATTTTGGGCATAATTGAATATTGATGTGAGATTTAAGTGAAAAGGGTATTTTGGGAATTTAATTGGCCAAATTGTGATACTTTATATAATAATTTTAATTCTCATTATTTTCTTTAATTGTGAATATATGATATTACCTATTTGCATCTTATTTTTAGGTATTGACATGGCACACTGGAGTTTAATGAAGGGCCTTGTTTGGAGACTTACATGATATCAACCTCTGCATTGCCCAAAGAATTGCACCAGCCAAACAAGCCTTTAGATCTAAATCTCCTGCTGGGAAATTCGCAGACGGAGGGAGATATATTCATTTTTAATTCAGTTTCTTTAGGGGATTGATTCACGCAGACCCAGTTCCAATTCTCTGGCGGAGGGAGATTCTCTTCCATTCGGTTCCACGCACGCAAAGGTGGAGGGAGTTTTCGGTTCTCTTTCATTTGAGCTCCCTCTCTTTCTCTCTCTCTCTCAGATCAAGAAGGAGAACGGCAATCTCTCTCCACCGACGTCACAATCCATTCTACCTCCACCAATCTCTGCCATTAATCATCCATCCTTCCACTTCACTTCACCATCAATCATTTCCCTCTGTTCTGTAGTCGCGCACCTTTGTTCTGCTATGGCGATTGTAGATCAAAGATTTGATGGCACTGAATTGCATATCATGAGCCATTAAATCTGTTATCTGATGGTGATGAAGATGCTAGCTGGAGTTCTTGAGCTACCGAGGGGAATTCTATGTCTTTAATTCATCTTCCACTCTTTAGATATATAATTTGTAATTCTGGACTACAAGAATTTATGGATTGTGTATATTGTGAGGATTGTGATCAGTTGGTTGTAATTTGGATGATGAAACTTATGTTAGTTTGGTACTTTTGGATGTAATTGAATTATAGCACTTCCTTTGTTATTCAATTACAATTCATCTATTCTCTTGAAATCAATTAATTGCTAGGGTTCTAAGAGTTAATTGAAGGTAGAAAGGATCTTACGAATCTAACATAGGCTAAGTGTTGATTAGCAATGGTTCTTGTTAGTCCTTATGCTTAGTTAAGAAAGGAATTCAACATTAAAGTGGATAAGGAAGGCTAGTTGATTCAATCACCTAGGACACTAATCTCTTGAATTTTCATATCTTCATTTCAAGCATTAGAAAATCATAAATAAGTAGATTATTTCAATTAGGTTAGTTAGATAGAACCTACACCTCAACCCTTAGTTAATTTGTTATTTACACACTAGATTACTTAAGAACTAACGATAGGCTCCTTGAGAAGAATGACCTAAGTTATCACTATATTATAGTTAGTTTAGAATTATTGATAGGAGTAGACGACTGACCTCCTCATTAAACTTAAAGTAATTTTTCAATAGTATTCAATATCCTAAATTTAAGATGTTTATCGCTACTACGAAAAATACCTTTTAACGGAAAATTGCACCAAAAATTACTTTAATTTGAACACAATGTGCTATTAGAAAAATACTTGTAAGTATTGAAAATTTATTTTAGTGACAGTCCCACACTATCAAATAAAAAAATAGTTTAGAATAAGTACTACCTTAAAAAAATATTTTAAAGTGCTTGATACAATTTAACCATAAATTAACTTAACTAATTTTTCTAATATTCTAATTATTTAACACCCATATTAACTTAGGATAAACTAATAATAATACTTCATCCAGTTCTTAATATAGAACATAGATAGAGAGTTTATTTTCTTTTTTATTTTTTTTTGAAGAGAGTTTATCTTTATCCTAAGTACAAAATCTATTTTTTATATTTGTCAATTTTTTAAATGTATCATATTGATGCTTCCACAATAATAATTAATAAAAAGAGGGAATAAAAATTTTAAAAAAAATAATTAATATATTTTTAAAAAATCTATATCATATTACTTAATTTTATAAACTTTATTAATTTAATTAAATTAGATAAATAAATCTTATATCAAGTATATAAATATCAGTCAGTCTTTTTATGGTCAAAGTCATTTTTGTGGAAATTGCCATCCCCCCCCCCCCCAAAGATAATGTGTGAGGCAACGGGGAGAGTGATTGGAGAGAACCAATAAAATATGAAATTCGTGTATCAAAATCTAGGAATGCTCATTTTGATTCATCTTTTTACTTTAATAATTTCTAAACATCTTAAATACATAACGTAATATTTCTCTGGTGTTATATATAGGGTATTTACAGTATTTTTCACACAGATTAAAAAAAAAATCTTATATCTCATTAATTTTATCATAAAATTTAACAATTTTTCAACTACACCTCTATTTAACATACATAATACTAAATAAAAACAAAGTCAAAGTAATAATAATAAATTAAGGGTAAAATTGTACATTTACATTAAAATTTTAATGAAATGCCTTATAAATATAACAAAAAAGAAAACCGTATATATATAGGATTGAAGGAGTACCCTTCTTGATTTACTTTTGTTAATTGAAAACTAAAACTTCAACATTTATCGATGACAATCTACTAATTAACAAAACATATAACTAGAAAAATGAACAATATAGCCGTAAAAGAAAAAATAAACCGAATGACTAAATTTGATATGGAAATGATGGGCAAAGTATTTACTTCGCTATAAAAGAAATTACAAGCTGCACCTTTAAAAACAGTGGTTTTTTTCTGAGTCAAGCTTTTTTACTTTTAAAAAATTACACTTGTATACCAGTATGAGCTGAATATTTTGTCAACTTTTAAAATTTTAATATCGGCCTTTTTTATTTTAAGGAAAATTACGATGTATGTTAAGAATATTAGAGGAAGGGGAAAAAAATTTATCTTTATAAAGTTAAGGACCAAAATGAGATATCATGTAAAGTTAAAGAGATCAAAGGCATAAAAGTCTTAGCCTACTGGCCAAAAAAAAAAAGAAAGCTTTATAACCTAATACTCCCTCCATTCCTAAATATAAGATTTTGTTCTGTGTCTACAATAAGGTCTTATATTTAAGACCGGAGGGAGTAGCATTAATACTTTTCTATAAGTAGGAGGTTGTTGATTTGATCATTCTTGTAATTTTTTTTTGCCGGAAACTGGATATCATACAATAACAAAAGAGCTTACAAAAACAAGAGAATAATACTTCCTAATCTATTATAATAAACAATCTTTCATCTACCTTTCTTTTCTATGAAAGAAAGGGAGGTTGATCAAAGACCCAAAAATTACCTTCTAAAGAGCAAGAGAGTTTGGCTAGTCTATCAGCTAAGGTCATATAATCCCTAGGAGCATGAGAGACTTGGACAACCCACTCCCTATTCAAAATAAAACGAACTTCATCAATTACATCCTTAAAGGGATGTTCCTGGTCACATCCTCTAAAGACATAATTGACTGCATCAATACAATCGGAAACTAACATAATTTTCTTGACACCCCTAAGCCAACACATATTGAGAC
>JBAGKO010000001.1:11306483-11316742 GCA_037177275.1 Acacia concinna | reverse complement strand
AAAGAGGAGAAATAATCCTAGATCCCATTTTACCCTTGAAGTTAAATAGTCACTTGTGTATATTACTTTTTGTTTAATTTAAATTTGTTTCATGGTTACCTTTCACCTTGATATTTGAATCACTCAAATTAGGCAAAAGTGTAATAATCAATACTTAACTGGGTTTTAAAACTAAATCCTCGTGGGAACGATACTCTACTTATCACTTTATTACTTGGCGCAACTCGTGCACTTGCAGTGTAAACAATAGTCCACCTTTTAATAAAATTATAGTATCCTCTCCATTGATAAACAACTCATCATGAAATCGTTAAGAATTTATTTATAAAAGCTCAACTAAATATTGTAATTAAAAATGCTATTTCTTATTTTTGAAGAGGGGAATTTAAATGTAATGAGCCTGTTCCTTTTTACTTATATAAATGTTTAATAAAATATTGGGGGAATCACATTTCAAAAATTTCACCAAAGCCTAGATTGAATACAGTGCTCAATTTCAGGTCCAAAAAAAAAATACAGTGCTCAATTAGTACTTATAAAGATACAAGTAGATTAATCTCAATGGCATGCATATATGTTGGAATAGGGGTTTTAGATGTGTAATAATTTACTTAGATAATATCGAGTCGATTAATCTTTTGTTGAGGGGGAGTTATCAATCTCACCCATTCTGTGATATTACTGATGAGGCCAAACAATTCTTGTATAGGGACTGGTTATTAGAGATTGATCATAGGTATAGAGCAGATAATCATTATGCCGAATATCTTGCTAAACAGTCTTATATTTTGATAGAGAATTTTTATATCATTGATCAACCCCCAAATTAATTAATATATGGTGATTGATGAAAGAATAGATTGATGTAGATCAGTTGGATATATACAATTGTATATGGGATGAATTTCAGTTTTTACTCAAAGAAAAAAATACAAGTAGATTATCAACTAACAAAATTATTGTATTAAAAATTTAAGATTTGAGCTTATGTTCATATTGAAAATGTTGAGCATACATTTGCCAAAGATTGGCACGAACCTTAAAAAATTTATATACTCTCCTACTTCATAAAACAATATTCTTAAAAAAAAATTAATAAGATATTTATGATAAAATATTTTCAAAAATACCCTTATTTTTTCCATCAGCTTAAAACAATGGTTTTTACATCCTTTTTTTCCTTAATAAACCAGTAAAACGCAGAAAAAGATGGGTACACCAAAAGTCAAATTCAGTTTCACTTATAATAAAAAAAATCCATGTAATCTCTTAAATATTTAATAACTTTAAAAATTTTCAATTTTTCACTTTTTAAATTGATTAAGAAAATAATTCTGAAAAGTTATAATTTATTCATAGTAACTGATTTTAAATTATTTTCCTAATTTATGTAAAACGGTTTACAAGTTCTTAGGAGAATAATATAAAAAAAGACAATTATTATTTAGAATTATAAACAATATCACCTATTTTTCAAACCCAAACTTTGTCCAAAGACATTAATTTTAGACAATTAGACCAAAGCTATCAGACAAAGGAATCTCAAGAGTGGTAAAAAACAGACAAAAAGACACACGAGGATCAAAATCAAAACAAGAGTGCCATATCATCTACTGTTAGTTAGCACAACATTTATGTACTATGTTAAAATAGCATCACCCAACAAAACCCCATATCTTCCATCCTTCTTTACAATAAATTCCCTTCACCTTTCTTCTCTCAGGCCAAAGTAGTTGTACAAAAACAACCATTACCAAAGATAAGAACAAATTGGCATAATTCCCTTTCTGGGTTTAAACCCAAATGTCTTTTCAAAAAAGAATCAAAAAGTATCTGTACCCTTACCCCAACAACGTCATTGTCCAAGTGTTTGTCTTTGTGTGTGTATTAACACATACACTATTCAAACTTAATATAATAACTAATTCACTGATTTTGGTAGATTGATTAAGTTAGTTATGTCGGTTACTTATAATAAATACATATTATTTTTTAAAAAAATATCATCTTCTATTATGATTACTCTTAGATAAAAGCTTCCTAATGTGTGCAATCTAAAAGATACTTTAAAATAAGTTTATAAATATATTTAGAACTAAATCTAATTATCAACTAACTCTTAAATTAAGAACTGTCTTTTGATTCTATTTATAAGGAAGAGAGAGACTATATTTTTTGTCATATTTATAAGGTGGATAACTTTTTCATATGAACATATAATTTTACCATTTATTTATTAATGGTAAAATTATATGAGTTAAGTTAAGTTAGAAAGTTAAATTTTTAAGATATGCTCTCAATTCTAATTGAAGGTTCAGTTTTTTTTTTTTGAAAATCCTAAAAAAGATAATTATATTACTTAATCGTATCAGATGTTGTATTTTATTATATGATATATTAATTCATAAGTCAAACAACATAATTCAAAAAATATGATAAATTTTAATATCTTAAAATAATGTAATTAACTTTTTTAGAATTTCTTCAACAAAAATTAATTAGACCCTATAATTAAGATTGGAGGGAATAATTAATAAAATTTAACTTTTTTCTTATATTTGCGTGTAATATTCTTGAAGCACCTTGTATATAATACCATATGTCCATATATACGGACCTTATTAATATTGGAGGGAGTATTATATATATATATATATATATATATAGACAGAGGTTTAAATCAGCACAAAGAGATGGAACTGGCAATTTAATGAGAGGGGCCATGTGGGGAATGAGCCCACCAAACAACCCCCATTTAAATCAGTGAATATAGCTGTACCCAGCACATACCTGAAACAAAGCAACCGCTGTGAATACTGATTGGGTTAAATCATCTCAAGTCTCCACCACACAACGGTCAAAATCATTTATGTGGGGAAGGAATGAACTTCCCAGACCATGCATGATTCTTCATCATCTGCAAGTTCGTTACTATTCTGGGAGGATTCTCTAGTACTTGAAGGTAAACTCTAGTTTCGCATAGTGAAGATCCTATTTTCAGGCAAATGGTTCCCCAAGTTCAGTACCTAGTGAACAGTCTCAGACCCATTGAATCTTTACCAATAAAATATATATATATTATTATATTATATCTTTTCTAGCTGTAGTAGTAATGCAAACACCCATTTGAATTTTTGGAGAGCAACCTCCTTGACGTGGACCTATTTTACAGTGTGCGGACAGGTAAATCCAAAAAACTAAGATAATTAACCCCCTTCCATATTTTTTTGTTTTTTCAAATTCTCTAAAGCAAACCAGTGAGTGGGAAAAAACTTGGAGGGATGTAGGCTCTACATGTAAAAGGAAAGGCTTGCAACTTCTTTTTCTCTCAATCAAGACCAAGATAACACTTGCTAAGAAGTTGAACTAAGCTACACTTCCATGATCAGAGCCATCTTCGTAGTAATATGGTGACAACTTGCCGTCTTTCTTCGTTGCCTTCGTTTGGTTGCTGCCTGTGCCTGCTTCTTGCAACATCTTCACCACTCTTCTCATGGCGGGGCGGTTGATGGGAAGAGGGCTTGTGCACATAAGGCCAATGTTGAGGACCTTGCAGATCTCTTCTTTGAAACAAGAGTCAAGACTGGAGTCAAGCACATGATCCACACCTTTCTGATCTATGGTGGCGCATACCCACTTAACCAAGTCTTTTTCCCCAAATTCCGGGTCTACCGGACGCCTTCTAGTAACTAACTCGAGTATGACAACCCCGAAACTATATATGTCGCTCTTCTCATTCACTCTGAGCGTGTATGCATATTCTGTTTCAGAACAAAGACAGACAATTTTAGCTTCCAAAGTGTGAAATCAAGCAAAACATAGAAGTGTGCTAATTATATTAGTTAATGGACACGTAGCAGGAAGTTTAAGTTCTAAATATTGCAAACACAAATCAAGTTTTGATAAGCTATATGCTAAACAAATTTATAACATTTGGATTCATCAAATCATGTACAAGAAACTATTCAAAAAACATAACATGAAACTTCTGTTATTAACTAACCTGGTGCAATGTATCCACATGACCCAGCTATGGCAGACATGGATTTAACTCCCTTTGCAGTGGTTTCCACAACCTTAGCAACTCCAAAATCGGCCACCCTCGCGCCAAAATCCCCATCCAACAAGATGTTGTTGGATTTTACATCTCTATGAACAATTGGTGGAACACAGTCATGATGCAAATAAGAGAGGCCTTCTGCAGCATCAACTGCTATCTTATACCTTGTCGGCCAATCCAACAACCCGCCTTTACTACTATGTAGCAGATCTCCAAGACTACCATTAGGCATGTACTCGTATACCAAGAGCTTGCAGTCCCTAGTAGTACAGCAACACCACAACTTAACAATGTTCTTGTGCCTAATTTTGCCAAGAGTTTCGACCTCTGCATCAAAAGCATTGTCTTGAACCTGGCCCTTCTCAAAATCACCACTCTCTATGTCCTTTGTGATACCTCCCCATAGCTTCTTCACAGCAACAGCCTCCCCATTGCTAAGTACAACCTTGTAAACTTTCCCTGATGATCCGCTTCCTATCACATTGTCATCATCAAGGCAGTTCAGAATCTCATCTTCACCGAAACCCAGTTTATGGAACGACATCAGAGTCCATTTTGATTTATCAATAGCTCTTCTTGCATTCTTGAAGGTCCTGTACTTGAAATAGAACCAGACCACACCAATGAGAAGCACCAAAGTGGCAATGATGAACATAGCACGAAGCAACCAAATGTAACCGGAATTTTTGGCGTCATTTCTGCCATCACATAGACCTTTCAGATCCCCACACAAACCAGGATTACCCAGAAAGCTGGTCCTGTACATATCCTTAGCCAACTGAGGAGGAAGTTCTCCAGAAAGTCGATTGTAAGACAAATTTAGCCGGTTCAGCTTCAAGTTCTGCAACCCACGAGGAACTTTTCCGGAAAGTTGATTGTGGGAAAGATCAAGAAAATTAAGCACGGACAAACTGCCAATTTCATCAGGAATTTTGCCATTAATCTCATTGATGGCCAAATTCAACTCATTGAGTTTCTTCAAAGATCGCACTCCCTTTGGTAGCTGGCCAGAGAGTTTATTGTTGTGAAGATCAAGAGTTCCAAGTTGCCCAAGATTCACAATACTATCAGGCAGCGACCCAGTAAAGTTGTTGTCACTTCCAGAAAATTGCTCAAGATTTTCCAACCATCCAATCTCATCAGGGATCGCTCCACTGAAATTGTTCTTCGATAGAATCATTATCGACAGATTCCCAGCCCCAGCAATAGTTGAAGAAATCGGGCCGGAAAAAGAGTTATCAACAAGTTCCAGAAGATACACATGCGGAAGCCCCCATATACCTGCCGGAACTTCGCCGGACAACCTGTTGTAACCGAGCCTGACTCGTGTTAAGCTCTGACACATCCCCAGACTCGCCGGGATCTCACCAGAAAACAAATTGTATATCATCAGAAGCTCCTCCAACTGCCCTTGGTCACACAAACTAGCCGGAATTCCTCCCCAGAACTGGTTGGTCGACAAGTCGATCCACCGTAATGGCGAATTTTTGCCAAGACTCGCCGGAAGCTTTCCAGTGAGCCTGTTCCCGAACAATCTCAGCTCATAGAGATTCGGAGAATCCGCTATGCTCTCCGGCAACTCGCCCTCTAAACGATTTTCGTAGAGATTGAGGCTTTCCAGTGGCAAACGACACAAGTCATCCGGAATCGTCCCCGTCAAGTGGTTCATCGACGCGTCGAGCAGCCTCAATGCAGTCAGGTTCGACCATCCCCGGGGCAACTCACCGGACAATGAGTTATTGTACAGTTCAATCTGGTTCAAATTCGTCATCTCCACGAGCGAACTTGGGATCGACCCGTACAAATTATTGAACGCCAGGTCCAAATCCTTCAGCTTCTTCAACTTCCCTAGCTGGCTGGGAATCGTGCCAACCAAGTTACATTGCGTTAACCAGAGCACCTCTAGATTAGTAAGGTTCCCGATCTCCGGCGGGATTCGACCCGGATAAAATGGGTTGTACGAAAGGTTGAGCATCTTCAGTGTTGAAATATTACCAAGAGAAGCGGGAATGGTACCTTCTAGAAGATTAGACACAAGAGAAATTACCTCCAACTTCTTGAAGCTCCCAAATGAGTCCGGAATAGGACCAGAGAAATTGTTTCCGGTTAAGTCCAGGTACCGGAGATTGGGAAGCAGAGACAGAGTATGTGGGAGTTCACCGGTGAGGAGATTCTGGGAAAGGTCCAGGTGAACGAGGGAGCGACAGGAGGAGATTTCTGAAGGGAGGGTTTGGTTAACAGAGTTGTTGAAAAGGGAGACGAAGGAGAGGTTGCGGAGGCGACAGAGGACGGAGGCGGAGAATGGTCCGGCGATATTGGTGTCGGAGAGGTCGAGGCGAGTGACGGTTGAGTTGGAGGCGGCGTCGCAGGTGACGCCGGACCAGGCACATGGAGTGATATCACGGGGGTTCCAGGAGGAAAGAGAGGCGTCCGGGTCGTCGAGAGAGAGCTTGAACTGGTAGAGGTAAAGACCATCCTGGTTGAGAGAGAAAATGGAGGGAAGGAGGAGGAGGAAGAGTAGAGACAGAGGAGGAAGAAGAAGAATAGTGGACATGGTGGCTCTGCTTCTAGAGAGAAGAGAGTGAGGGAAGAAGAGTGAAGAGAGTGTGGGGTTCAGGGGAGAATTTATCCGAAGAGAGAAACAGAGAGAGAGAGTGAGAAAGTATGAGTAGTTTCAGTGCACGCACCCAAAGGGAGGGGAAGAGAGAGAGAGAGAAGGGTAGCGCAAAACGTTGACATAATGATAATGCCTCCCCTGCCTTCTCTGTTTCAGAAAACTGTAAAAACTTGTGTCTATGGTTTTCTTCTCTGCGTATGATTTCTTATCAGTTAAAAAGTAATGGTTGTTTTGATTCCGCTGATTCTGTCTTGTAAAATCCACTAAAAAGGGATTTTTTTTTTCAGAAAATAATACTTAAATATCATTTAAAATTATAAATTTTAAATTAGTCTGTTAACATTTTAAAAAGACACTAAGATACTATAAACTAAATTGAGTTTTTTAAATTTGGTAATATGAAAAGATCACAAACTAGCAAATTATATTATTAATCTTGTAAAGTTTATTAGTCAACTTGTGAAAAATCTCATCTCTCCTCTATTTTTCAAATTTGTTGATGTGAAAGTGATTCACAAGGTAGAGAATTATATTACTATTCTTACAAATTTCATTACTCAACTTGCAAAAATCTCCTCTCTCCTCTGTCACTGGCAAATTTCTCTCTCCTCTGTCACTATGCGTCAATCAGTGTTAGTGTCAGATAAACAATACTGTCAGAGGGAGAGAGAAAAATAAAAATCAGAAAAAACTAGTGAAATCCATTACTCTTCTTGCAAATCTCATTACTTATCTTGCGAAATCCTACTATTGTTCACATCAGAAAATTTGAAAACCCTAATTTAGTCTATAATACCTTATTATCTTTTTGAAATATTAACAGATTAATTTGGGTTTTGTAATTTCAAATGGTATTTAAGTATCATTTTCCCTTTCTTCTTCTTCTTCTTTTTCAATTTTTTTTTTTTGAAAATGAAAAATATTTTATCAATAATATCCATACAAAATCTCAAGATTAAGTTAAGGCAAGGCATGAGGCTTTAGTAGATAAATACAAATATCTCCTTAATTTCAAATATTTATTAAAACTAGTACCTCCAACTTAAGTTTTAAATTTGTGAACTGTGAATGAGTTTATCTCAAAATATAAGCTTGTTTTAATTTTGTCTGAATATTAATTGTTTTTTTCTCTCAACTTTACATTCACTTTGATAGAAATTGTCGTTTTTTTTTAACACCTGGTATCTATGGTCTCTTTCTCACTTATCCTCTTTAAAAATCTTAAACTTCATTCATTTTTCTATAAAATTTAGCAACTTTACAAATTTACATTTATTTAATATAGAGTCAAGGTTCTTAAATAACCTTTAATTTTTTCTAAAAGAGCAAAAATAACCCTCAACAATTTTGAATATCATAAAGTAATAAAAACTTTTGAATATAGAGTAAAAGTAATTATGTCGGTTGTTTTGGTTAACAACTGTTAACTTTAACACTTTAAGGTGTAAAAATATACATTAATTTATATTAAAAGTATAAAAAATAACTATAAAATTTTTTTGCATGCAGAAGTAACGATAAATTCACTTTTCGAACATTAATTCACAAGTTTTTGTGATGCTTATGTAAGTTGGAGTCCAAGTGCCAAAAAAAAGTATGGTTACTTTTTGCATTTTTTGTATAAATTAATAGTTATTTTTACACATTAAAATATTAAAGTTAACATCCGTTAACGGCCATGATTACTTTTACTCAATTTTCAAAAATTCATGATTACTTTTAGTATAAAAAATTATTGAGGGTTTCTTTTGCTCTTTTGGGAAAAGTTAAGAGTTATTTAAAAACGTTAACTCATTAATATACATTATACCTATGAGAAAAATATTAAATACAATAATAAATTAAGGATAAAATTGTACATTCATATGAAAAAATTTCTCACTATGCTATGCTTTATAAATAAAAAAAAAAAATCTCTCCTTACCTTATATATAGAATAGGACCAAAGGAGTAAGGGCATAGTTGATAAACAAATACATATATATTGATTTTAATTATTTTCTTCATAAACACAAATGTGTTATTCGAAGCTTACATCTATGGACAGAGGGAGTATTTTTTTTAAAAAAAAAAATCTCATTAATTACTATTGGGCAATGGATAGAGAAATTTTTGTATGAATCTAGATTGCCACACATTTGTGGTCTAGCTAATTAAAACACAACAACTAAAAAATGATTTGGCATACATAAATATTAGTTATCATATTAATAAAATTAAAATATTTTTTAAGATTAATTTTTTCATTACTTATGAAATCTTATTCATTTATTTGAAGAAGAATAAAAATACAAAATGCATGAGTAGCCAATTAGGATTAATATTAGTTGAGTTATTATATTTTAATTGATCATACCATAAATAATATAGCAAACAAAGTTCTCTAGTGGACAACACCAAAATACCAAATGGATTATTTTTGCATTTCCGAGGAAAAAAACATAATAGAACAAGGACAAGGAAATATCTTTTAAATTTTAAAATCTAAAGTTAATCCTCAACAAAACTGAATTATGATTTTAAAATTCATGTGGTATTATTTAAAATTTTGTATGAGGGTTTAACTGTTTAAGTAGGGTGTGTATTTTCCTTTTTCTCTAACAAAAAACTCTATTTGTTTTCTTTTTCCTTTTTTTTTCCAGCGTATGTGCATTGCAAATTTCACTCGTATCGCTTAGGATATCAAAATCACATGGCTAGTGACTTGTTTTTTGCTTTTGTTTTTTAAAAAATTTAGTGGGTGAACTGCAGTTTAACAGCACCTTTGGGGTTAAGTGCTAATTTGTAAAATAATCCAACTGGCAACATTTAATTGGCTCCTGATCTGAGGCACTTTACTTATGTTTAATCATATTTTTAACATTTGAATGTATTTTTCGGATATAAAAAGTCTAGAAAAAATAATAATAATATTAATTATTATTATTATTTTACAAGAAAAACGACAGATTCGTCATAGACATTGAGTGGAGTAACAAACTTAAAAGGGGAGCATGACATGAGTATTGCCGAGTCGCGATCAAACACATTACTTTCATGCTGCCCTTTTTTTTTTCATTTTCTAATTTATTTTTATTAATACTATGGTTCCTAATATTTTATTTTTTTAGCAAAATGATGAAATATATAAATAAAACGTTAGTTTTATAGGAAAGTGTACAAAACTGAACATAAAATATTCACGCGCAACTACTACAATCAGCTTAACTCCTGGCTCAAAACACTTTAACTTCAGGTGGGCATGACTTTCTAAATTAAAAATGGAACAGATTCAATTTTACTTAAATAAATTTAAAGCTTAAAGATAGAAAATAATATTAAGGGATTTATTCTCAGTTACACTCGTTAATATTCAAATTTCATTAAATTATTTGTATAGAAATAGTGATAACAAACAGTAACAAATCCTATTATGACATTATTTTCACAAATGGTCAATGAAAGAAGAAAAAGGCAAAACTAGGGCATGAAATATGAAGAAGACTATTTGACCCCAAAAAATATATGAAGAAGACCAGTATGCAACATAATGGAGGTTTGACTTTTTTTGAGAAATATCGTTGACCATCTAGAAGGTCCAGC